>CM076578.1:770861533-771336613 GCA_034641835.2 Pinus albicaulis
TAATCTAGTTAGTTCATGAAAAATAGTTTGAGATCTTTTTTCGAGTAAGTGACAAATCTTCTTTCAATAAGTCAGTGATTAATGATGATCTGATTGTCGTGTCATATGAAGATGATCAACAATGTTTTCAAATTTCAGAAAATCAGGGAATTAAGGACTATTATTCAGGTTTTTCATGTTTTAAAATGTTATTTCATGAAGACAATCATTGTTTGAGCAAAAGAAAACAAAAGGCATTATCTCCTTTGTCTGAAGATGAGATAGATTAACTCTTGAAAGGTCATGTTACAGCCCAAGTTAAAGCAGATTTGCAGTGCACACATGGTCAAGAAAGTGTTGGTGAAACTTCTTCCTCTTTTGAAAATGATGACGGTCTTGTAATAATTTTTATAGATCAGCAAACAGATGAAATTTTATTTCATGAAGCTGATAAGGCTGTCATGTTTGATAATCTTGAAGATTGTTCTCTGTTTAAGAATGACCTAGACCATGAAGTTGAGGAATATGAGCTTGAGAGAGAGAATATGCCAGAATTTCTCATGGTCAAGGAAATTACAGCTAACACTCAGAAGGAGGAAGCTTATACCTCTCTGTGCCTTCCTATCACTCGGAAATCAATTGTTCTTTCAGATCAGAATGAACCGAGTAGTTGTATTTTTGCTGTTGGATCTCAAGACCAACTAGTGCTTCAGTATTTTCAAGATCCCTTCGACATTCTTCTGCAAGCATTAGAAAAGACAAATATTTCCTGGTTCATTATCATAAGCTTTGGTTTCAGTGGTTATTTCGAGTTGCCTACAGGTTCATCGTTCCGCCTGCTCGAGAAAAGTGAGAGCAGAAATTTGGTATGTAGCCATCTGCTGGATTGGTTACATTTGAAGGCGAACTACACATGATTGTACATATTCCATCAGCGGGTAGTTGGTCGTCATCATGATTTGAAACCCTCGAATCTTGATGGACTACTGCCATTAAAAATATTTGTAAGTACTTGTTTTAGTTAAGTCAGTCATGAGTTATTTGCAAGTCAGTTTTCAATCTTGTTATTAAGTTAGTTTGTGTCGGTTTTCAGTCATGCATTTTAGTTTGAGTTTTGACTCCATAGCCCAATGGACAAGGCACTGGTCTGCTCTCTCAAAGATCTGTCGTTCTTGGCACCTCCAAGGAGCTACCATCCCCATTGGAGCCAATGTTAGAGTCGGTCTTTACATCCCTCCGTCAGAGATCATTTCTCTTATTGCATTTCATTTTTAGGTGTCTCATTCTACTCATTCATCTGCATTCTGTTAGGGGCATGCTATTATCTGACGGAAGGGTCTCTTCACGAGTTTCCCTCATGTTTGTACCTGCTGGGTTGGTCAAAATTTATCAAAATTCATCAAAGTTGAGTTCATGTCATTTACAGTCATAGATGGTTATTTTGGTCAAAAAGAGTCATTCTAGTTTCTAGGTCTAGGGTGTGGTCTTCCGAAATGTTAAATAATGCCCGCAGGCCATGAGGAGGTTTTCAATAAGTTTTCATTTCAAGATCTTCATCGTCAAATATGCTCGAGGATGTTTCTTCTTCAAAACTCTGTTTTGAAGAAGAAATTTTCAAAATTGTTTTTGTAATAAATATGTAGTTTTCCACCATGAAGTTTTTCACATGCAGACTCTGGTCATCCTTTGCCAAGGTTCAATGCCACCATCCCTGCAAAAATCAACCAATTTCATCATTTCAAGCTCAGAAAGTCAGTGAGGAAACAAAAGACAGAGTTGTATTAAATGCAAAAAGTGCCAAAGTCAAAAACATTACAAAATGGGTTATTGAGAAGAAAAAATTAAAACCATGTCTATATAAGATATTTCTCCAAGTCATTAATCCATTTGCATCAAGATATATTTAGAAAATCTAAGAGAAAAGTCGATGTTGAAGTTTGGAGGGATGAAGTCTGAGTTTAAAGGGCCGACTGTGTGTTTGAAAACAGCGCGGCGCATTGGGACAGGGCACGGTGCACCCACAAAGCGCGGCGCATAGAGCCGAAATACACTGTGTTATTTTCCTCTGGCACGGCGCACCCACAAAGCGCGGTGCATTGGGCTTGTGCACGACGCACAGAGCCTCCAAGGCCAAATTCATTTCCACTCCACAAAACCTCAATTTGTTTCAGCTCAATTTTTCTCCAAGTAAGTTGACAAAGCCTGTTCAGTGATTTTATTCATGAGTGGTGTGGTGTAGAGGCGAAGACATTGGAGTTTTGTTAATGAAAGAGTAAACCCTATACCCATATTAAATCTGCTCCATAGGGTTTGAAAAGAGGTGTTGAATGTTGTTTGGTGCTATACTATTGCTATTGACCACCATATTCTCCCTTTCCTCACTGTCACACTATCATACCACAGTCCCTGTCCTATTCCCACTGTCCCATATTCCTTATACCCTTTGTTCCCATAGTTTTAAATCCTCAAACCCTATCATCTGCCATTATTTCCCTCCCTTCATATCATTGATAAAATCCTGATTACCAAAACATTCAAGGACAACCTCTATATCCTTGATTTCACTTATATTTTGTCATTTCACTTACTCCTATCCCTAAAAACTACCCTCATCACTATCACCTATTCCTATATCACTTATAAATCTCCAAATCTCGAAGTTCCCCAAGCAGTAAGTGACTGTCCTTCCATTCCAAATTTACTTGACAGTCTATTGTATTCATTGTGATATTTCCTCACAGCCTCTCATTACATATGTGGCATACTTGGTATTGAAAGACAAACTCCTATTTTCACCACCTACATATCAGCATAAACACCTTGTTTTCAGCACCATGTCAGAGACAAATTCATCATATGAGCAGGGATATGAGCAAGAGAGTGATTCAACCACAGAGCTAAATGTACCGAGGAGGTCTCATAAAAGTGGCAAGCACGTCAGAGAGGAGCCCACTTCTTTGGCTCATGTTTTCTGTATTGTGAGCTGATATCTTGAATTCAACACCATCAGGAGTTGGTTCGCTTATTTGTCCTACATTTTCGTGATGGTCATGTAAATCTTGCTGGAGTGAACTTCACCTTGACACCAGAGACTATTTCTGAGGCAACCGGGATACCAAACATAGGTGAGGAGTGGAATAAGAGACAGTAGCTGGATAGAGCATATTATGAACCTTACATCAGGCCTGGATATTTGAGGCAGTTGAGTAGAGTATTTCCATTCCGGTTTTTGAAGGAGTCCTATGCGCCATTAATGAAACTCATCATTAGATACTTCAGCTATGAGGGTAGATTCTCACGCCTTTATGCATACCATATCAGACTTTTGATGCATTTCACGAGAGTGAGACTGATGAATATTCCATACTTCATGTGCCGAAACATAGAGCGGATGACTACCCTTGTGCAGAAGAAGACTCCATAGCAGCAACATAACAGCATCTATCATTATGCGCTCATCAAGATGATTGTGGTACATCAGCTTGGTTTGCAGGGCATTGCATGGGAGGAGTTCATTTCCTGTGATTTCTTTACAACCCCTCAGCCTCCTCCAGAGATTGTTCATGATGCAGGTGAGCCTTCGCATCAGTTTGAGGTTCCTGAGACAGAGCCTATCAGTGTTCCAATGTGTGTTACATATCAGAGAGGTACCAGAGCCTTATTAACAGCAGCACGACGAGTACTATCTCCGCCCAGGGTGGAAGGGGTATCGTTACCTTCGACAGCAGCGCGAGTACTATCTCCACATGGCGTGGAAGGGGTCTCGCCTTCTACATCAGCACAGGTACAGGACAGAGGCAAGAAGCCTATGCACGATGAGGGCCCCTCGAGAGGCCAAGATACTAATTTTATATTGATCGATGTTGATTCGAGCTCTCCCAGCTCAAAGCTGAAAGAGATCATCCAGGAGAAAAAAGTTGAGATCGACACACTGAATGAGAAATTGCAGAGAGCTCAGTGGGTTATAAATTACTTGGATCAGTGGAATAAACAACTGGAGGATCAGCAGACACTCATAGAGTTGCGGCAAATCAGTGAAGACCGTGAATTGGCCTGAAAGAGACCAGGTGACATGACACCATTTGAGCGAGAGACTTGCCTTACGAGCGTCAAAATTAATCTGGAGAAACTCTTGGTGAAGGCCAATAGGGACAAAGACATTCTCAGACATATGAAAAACCACTATTGGGCCCGCACACACGTTTGCAGAGCGAAAATGAAGATTCTGAAGGCGAGGCTGAGAAAAGCACTGAAACGTCAGAAAAGGCCTGATCCACTCTGAATATTGGCCGAAGCTTCCTTGGCTGAGCATGAGACATGATGGGAGACCTTCACTCCAAATTTCAGCAAATTTGGAGAATATTTTTTCATTTTTGAAAATTTTGGTTGCAAAACAGGTTTTTCTGCCCGACGCGTCGCGCCACCCTACGAGCGCTTATGATTGGGACATCTTCTGGAGGAAAAATTTACATTTTTTGTTTTTTTATGATAAAATATGCATGCTCAGGAATGGCTGAGAAATTTCATGAAGTTATGGGTGGTCTTAAAGGTCAAAAACACTCCAAAAATGGCCTTTCTGCCACTTTTTGCACCAGCAAGAACCAGTCTTGGGATATTGCAGTTTTGGAGGTGTAAATTACATCCAAATTGCAAAATTACACTTGGGTTAGATTTCAGACATCCAGGGCTTTCCAACGAGCTATCATGAGCTCAATTTGGACTTCAGGAAGTGCCCAAAAAACAGGCTCAAAGTGGCGCGGTGCATTGAGTCTTTTGGCGCGGCGCATAGAGGAATTTTGCCCAATTTTCACTTTTCAACTCAGAAATTAGGCCAGTTTGACTAGTTTCACTTTTGGATGTAATTATTGATCTATATTGATGTAATTTTGTAGCAATGATGTAAATTTGGCATGTTTTTACTTTTTCTAGAGAATTCATTCACTAAAAATTGAAAATTAAGTGAATGGATCAGTTTCCTAGCATATAGAGGCAAGTTGTTTGGCTGCCTAGATTTTAGTTCCATGTTTAGAATTGGTTGAAACAGCCCCTAGAAGGATGAGCTCGACCCCTAGAGGCATGGGAAGGGTTCGGATGGTCTATATATTTTATTTTCTGAGTCCTTTTCAGGGTTGGACTCTTGGGAAAAGTTTGGCACCTCATTGTATATCCATTTTCAGTTTTTGGCAAAGGAAAGACCAAAGTTTTGCAGCACTTGTTGGGATCCTCGTGGCTTCTGATTTTTGATGATGTTTCTCTCCATGTTATTGTAAGTTTCATTAATTTTATATGTATGCCATTTCCCTTATCTTTTCTTCTGAATTAAACAAATGAGTAATTGAGGTAGAATTCATTAGTTTGCTGGTGCTCTGCCTTAAACTTTTGTTTAGTTTTACATGTTTCTCTTCAGTTTGAAGAGGATCCTTGCACTCTCTTGCCCTCTTCAGCTCCTAAATAGTATTTTCAATCCATTCATTGAATCTAATACATCAAAGTCATTGCCTTCCCTGCCCCAACTTGAACTCTGCAAGAATTTGGCCTCATCCCCAAGCCCAAAAATTGCCTTTCCCTTTTTGCAGCAAAAACCCTAAAAATCAAAATAAAACCCTCTATTTGTTTATCTAGCCTAAGATCAGTTGTTTTTTAGTGTCTCAAACCCTTTGAATATTTCCATTGAGATTGACCGGAGGGAAGCCTCTCTTGTCCTCGTAGGTCTAGCCTGCGAAATTTGAGCGTGGTTTGAGTGTTCTCTTTGAATCCCACCTTCCTTAAGCTTTAAGGTGGATTTAGGCAACAACAAATGAGGAAACCCTAAATATTCAAAAAACCTAACCACAGGAGATGAAGCACCAAAACTATGTTACACTTGTTTGGGTAAATTGGTGTTTCAACTTCCCACGGACGTAACTTTGGCATACTATCTCCGTTTGATGCACATGATACATCATTAGCAATATCTATCTGAGGAATAAAAATTTCACCACAAATATCCATTCCAAAACAGAATGATATTTGCTACAGGCGTGATGCCAAAAAAATGTCGTGTAGGGCCTCAAAACGGCTCCGGAAGTTCAGGACCCAAAAAACTGCTAAAAATAGTAAGTTGTGCCGAAACTGAAAAACTGAAAGAGACAATGGTGGGACCCCAAGTGGAATAGGCGGGTGACCACCAATATCCACTTGGATCATTCCTCCCCCCTTAGGAAGCAATGGTCCCCATTGCGTTAAGTTCCTCCATGAGATGAGGAAATTTCTGCTGAACTTGGTCCCTGGTGAACCACTTTCCTTGGTGCAGGAGTTGGCCAGCTTTGACAACCCGATACAGTTGGATCTTCTATTGGCGAGTGTTCTTGATTTGCATGTTCATGATACAATCTGTGGTGGCCTGTTCCATGCAGTCTGGGTTTAACTCTGTTGGTGTGAGTTGTTCTGCAATGTCCGAGGTGTCCAGTAGAGGTGGAAAGTAAGGACGAAGGCGATCCACATTGAAGACTGGGTGCAGACCAAGGAATGGTGGGATACTAAGCTCGAAGGCATTGTTACCTACAACTTGCTTAGTCTTTGGTGTCTACGACCCTTATAAAGTGGTAGCTCTGTGATTGGGCTCAGTGAGGTGCTCCTTACGCAAATGTGTGATCTTTGTCACCCACGGAAGTTGTGTGGCACTAGATGTTGATCGTGTACGTTTCTTATGCTTAGCATTGGCTCTATCAATATTTCATGAACCTGTGGAGATGTGATGAATGTTCTTAATGAATTTTTTTACTTTGTTAGCTTCACTAGACATGAGTTGAATTGTTCTAAGAAGCTACAAATGGCATGGATACGTCAATGGGACACAGTGGCACCGGAACCCAGGCCCACCTAAAGGGGATGTAGTAGGTTGAGCCGTGAGAGCAGGTTATAAGCTGTGTTGTACATGGGAATGCTCTCATCCCATGTGCATGGATTCCTTGAATTGTACATGCGCAGAATGTGTACGATCATCTTGTTGACGACCTCTATCTGGCCATCAATTTGGGGATGAAAGTTGTAGACTTGGTGAGCTTGGTGTCCAGCATTGACCAAAGGCTGGACCAAAATGTGTTGAGGGAACTCCGTTGTCCACGATCCGAGATGATAAACCGTGAGATCCCAAAGTGCACCCACACTCATTCAACGAAGAGTTTAGCAAAGTTTGCTTCTACCGTGATATTATTCTTTACAGTCGACATAATGGCCATGTTCGAGAATATGTCGACGACCACAAAAACACAGTCATTTCCATGCTTAGTAGAAGGAAGGCTTGACATGTAATCCATGTATATGGATTACCAAGATCAACTAGGGCTAGGTAGCGGAGTATAAAGGCCTTGCTTCTTGTGGTCGGTTTGGTCGGTTTGGCAATGGCGCAAGCAGTGTAGGCTCTGATGTACTTCCCAACATCATGTCGAAGGTTCATCCAATAGAAATACTTCTGTAGTACTGGCACTTTTTTCTCGACCCTGAAATTCCCAACGAATTGACTGTACTGTGCTTTTTGAATAATCTTGGCACATTCGCTTGAAGGAACATAAATGTGTCCTAGGTGACATAACAGTGCATCCTGGAGGTGAAAATTTGGAACTTGCGTACTCTCCAAGAGTGTCTTGTATGTGTGGCCGAATTTCACATCGCTCTTGTAGATAAGCGGCCAATCAGAAGTCTCGTGTCCACAAGAGTTGAGAACGATGGTTAGTGCCATGATCGATGGTTGGCTGAGGCAAGCTGCAACATTTTTGGTGTTTCCCTTCTTATACTTATCTTTAATTGAAATTGTTGCAGATATGTGGACTACTTCTGATGGAGCTCGTTATACAACTTCCCCTGTGTCTATATGAAATGCAGGGGTCAATGGTCTGTGTGGATGACTATTTCCTTCCCCAAAATGTAATGCTTCCATTGGCGGAATGCCTCCACAATGGAATACATTTCTTTGTCATAAGTGGGATGCTCGACGACTGTGTCAGACAGTGTTTCACTATGATATGCCACTGGATTCCCCCGCTGAGTAAGAAATTCCCTAATAACATAGTCAAAGGCATTTGTCTTGATCTCAAATGGTTGTCGCAAGTCTGGTATGAGCACTGGGGTAGAGAAAAGGCGATTTTTCAATTCTATGAACGCCTTCTATTGAGATTCCGAAAAAATATTTTTTCTTTCGCTTCTCCCTTGGTGACTTGACTCAAGGGCCAAGTGATATGAGAAAATCCCAACATGAACCTGCGGTAGAAATTAGAAAGACCCAAAAAGCTACAAAGCTCTATTAGAGTTGTTGGGGCCGGCCAATCCTGAATTACTTGGATCTTGGTTGGATCCACATGGACCCCCCGTTCATCAATAATGTATCTGAGATACTGAACCTGGGTCATGCCAAAAGTTCACTTCTCCAAATTGACACAGAACTTGTGTTTCCGCAGTGTTTGGAGGACCTGTCGGATGTGGTGGAGGTGCTCTTCCCAAGTTTGGCTGAATATTAGGATGTCATCCAACTACACTACTACAAATGAGTTGGTGAATGGCCGCAAGATGTCGTGCATCAGTTTCATGAAGGTTGCGGGAGAAGTCATCAACCCGAAAGGCATGACCAACCATTTGAAGAGAACCTCCTTGGCTTCGAAGGCAGTCTTCCACACATCGGAGGGTTCAATTGGTATCTAGTGATACACAGAGTTCAAGTCGATATTGCTGAAATATTTCGCCCCTTTGAGTTGATCCAGAAGGTCATCAATCCGTGGGATCAGGTACCTATTCCGGATAGTGATCTTGTTCAGCGGCCAATAGTCAATACAAAGTCTCCAAGTCCCATCCTTCTACTGCACCAACACGACCAGGCTCCTACAGGGTGATGAACTCGACTGAATGTGACCTTTATGCAGCAGCTCCTAAATCTGCCTCTTCATTTCATTGTTATCCAGAATAGAGCGTCGATAGATCGGTCCATTGGACAGCGACACACCTGGGGTTAGATTGATGGGGTGATTGACCTAACAGTGTAGAGGCACCCCTATGGGTGAGGTGAATATCTCCCCATACTCCTCCACGACCTTGTCCATTCATTGTTTTCATGGAGAGGAGCCCTCTCTGTAGGTCATGGCTACAATGTTCTTCTTGCCCTGAGGGAAAATCACCAGTAAAACAATTTCCTGGTTTTGGAAATGAGCTTACTACATTGTTTACAGTAACCAAAGAGGTAGCCGCAGGCAGTGGTACCTCTGGTATCCTGTACAAATTATTTCCCAAAGTAACAATAACAACGAGAGGCCGGGACTCATACACAACATGTCGCTTCCACAAGTGGTGTTGGCGTAATGATACATCACAAAAATCAAGAGGAGCAATGTCACATAATTCCTCATCCATGAAGGGCTTTATGCTGTATGGAAAGTGGCACTACTGGCTGATGTGGAGATCCCATCCTTGGTGAAGTCACCCAATTGTGTATGGTTGTGGGTGTGTTGTGGTCAGCAAGCCCAACCACTTCACGAACTCTGCTGAAATGAGGTTCTTTTTGCTCCCACTATCGACAATGAACTATAGCGGGGAACCCTTTACCCACATCTAGGAGTGGAAGAGATACTACTCCTCCTCTGGATCTTTTCGCTCCTCCTTCTAGATATTTGCAGTGGCAATGATGGCATTGGGCTTCGCATCAATAACCTACTTCTCTTTTTCATTCCCCTTGTGGGGTTCTAATTCAGATTCAGAGCATGCATCTGATTCAGAAGCCCTCATGTCGGCTACCAGTGACTGCTTGGCCTGAAACTCACTTGTGTTGTGACTGGAACTCTTATGGAACTCACACCACTTTCTCGTGTCCTTCTACAGCTTCACGGTGTTGTTCTTTGCTTGTGGCTTCGGTAGATTATCTTGGGGCACCATGCCTTGGCTTTGTCCTTTGTTCTGCAGTTTGGGGGAACCTTTCCCTTTCTTTTGATTCACATATCTAAAGTCTTTCTTCTTCTATTTGAATTTCTGTTCAATCTTGGAAGCATACCAGTATGATGTACCAAGCAAGGAGATTTCAAGGAACTCCATTTCCTCCTAAATGTATCTGTGCAGAAAACTGTGGTACTTCAACACCAAGTGTTTCTCCGAATTTTTGATACCTAACTTTGTGTGCAGGGTATGGAGAAGATTCGTCAGCTCATGAACATCTTGATCCCTTTGCTGTCGTAGCATAGTCCATTATATGTACTTGTCCTCATAGCTCCCCACGAGGTAATATTGTTCCTTGATGGAGTGTTGGAAATAATTCCAAGTGGGTACAACCAAGAACAAAGAGGGTTCCCCCTCATCCTTTTTCTCATAGTAGGTTTCCCACCAATCCTTGACATGGGGGGTAGCTTTGAGGAGTGTAAAAATAATCTTCTCCTGGTCGGAAAAGTCATGAACCGAGAAATATATTTCTAATATATTCAACCATCCATCTACGGCATCTTCATCTATTTGGCCCTAAAATATAGGAATGTCAAATTTTACTTGTACTTTAAAAGGATTTAAACCTCCATAGTGGCTATTGGATGCATATGCACCGTCGTTGGGCATTCATTGAAGGATCTGGGAAAAGTTATCCATCATCGCATTCCTTTTTTTTTCGAGGGCCTCCTCGAGCAATATTTTGATAGGATATCCTACTCCCTCATATTTATTTTCATCCCCCATGGGCATCCATCGGGGTTTGTGAGGTTGATCTTGCAAAGTTTCAACTAGATTGAACCCTAACTCCATATACCTCGACCTCGTTGGGGACATGCAAAGAAGGATCGAGAAAGAGCAGACCACTCAGATACCACTTATCCATATTTATGCAGGAACACAATAGAATATGCATATAACCATAAATACAAAATGCAATGGAAATAACACTTCATTTCATTAATATCAAAGAACTTAAATTTGTTTACAAAAAGAATGGAAATAAACTATCTAGGGCTTTGGTAGCTTATCTTTAAGAAGATATGTGGTGGCTACAGGCCTCTAAACTACGTTACAATGAGGCACATAGGGCCTATTTATTATTGAGAAACAATGGAAAATCCTAAACATCCAAAAAACTAACCCTAGGAGATGAAGCGCCAAAACTATGGGCCTCATTTGGGTAAATTGGTACATCAACTTCTTGGGGACATACCTTTGGCATACAATCTCCGTTTGACACTCTCAATACCTCGTTAGATGGATTTATCTGAGGAATACAACTATTGAGTGAGAACCATTGGTCTATGACAAATGTTTCTCTTGGTGGCCCCAAGTGGAATAGGCGGGTGGCCACCAATATCCACTTGGATCAGCGGTGCAAGTCAATAGGCTACTGGCCTAATCCTCTCAAGAATCTTGAAAGGTCCACAAAAATGATGTGATAACTTGGAACATGATCCAATATGCAAGGATCTCTTCTTGGGCTTGATGCGCAAGTATATATGTTCCCCAACCAAGAACTCCTTAAACAACTTGCTTTGATCTGCGTAGCTCTTATTCCCATCCCCTGTTGCTTTTAGATTCTTCTTGATTATCTAAATTTCCTATTCCATCTCTGCCAACATGTCTCATCCAATCAACACCCTGTGAACTGGATCACTCCAACTGATAGGAGTATTGCAACTCCACCCATAAAGTGGCTCAAACGAACTCATCCTCAATGATTCCTGATATGCATTGTTGTAAGAAAAATCTACCAATGTAAGATAATTTTTCCACTTTTGTTGTTGATGCATCACATACATCCTCAAAATTTCCTCCAATATCATGTTGACCCTCTTTGTCTGTCAATATGTCTCTGGATGATAAGTTTTACTAAATGCCAACTCTGTGCCAAAACCTACAAACAACTCCTTCCAAAACTTGGAAGTAAACTTCACATCCGTGTCTGACACAATATTATGTGGAGCATCATGCAATATGACCACATCCATGATGAAGACATGTGCTACATCATTCGCTGAGTATGTAGACTTCACTGGAATGAATTCTGCTACCTTTTTTCAACCTGTATACCACAACCATGATGGAATCATTTTGTCTGGATGTCCTCATTAAACCTGTGATAAAATCCATGGAAATGACCTCCAATTTCCACTTTGGAAATAGAATGGGTTGTAATAGTCCACCTAGATGTTTACACTCTTCTTATACATGTTAAAAATCCAAACACCTAGCCACAAACTCTGCTGCATCTCCCTTCAAATTTGGCCAATAGTAAGACTTTTTTGTTGTTGTCAGCGTCTTCTGATAGCCTAGGTGACCTGAATACAATTTCACATGAAAATTCCTCAAGATCACCTTCTTGAGATCACTGTTTTTTGGTACATATTTTTTGTCCCTAAATCTGACCAATCCATCTGATGTAAGTTTATATTCCACATCCTGTGCACCTATACCTATATCTGTACATGTACCACTAGATGTACCTCTACCTATTCCTATATCACTCCCTGTACTTGTACCTATACATGTACCTATAGCACTACTTATACCTCTACCCTACTTCAATATGTGCTTAAGCTCCATATATCTGACATCCTGTTGACCTTCCTACAAAATACTATCCTATAGATCTCTACCATAGGAACTCATAGCTACTATATCATTCAGTTGTATCTGCCCGCTAAGAGCATCTGCAACCCTATTATATTTACCTTTAATATACATGATATTGAATTCAAACTCACTGATCGTGGCCAACCATTTAGATTAATTGGCATTCATATTCGGTTGGTGAAATAGATGCCGCAATCCACTGTGATTGCTCATCAATACAAATATCCTTCCAAGAAGATAGTGCCTCCACATATTCAATTCATGGATGATCGATGCCAACTCAATATCATGTTTCGGATAATTTTTCTTGTGCTCATTTAGTTTTCGTGACTCATAACATAACACATGTCCTTCCTACATAAGGACTCCACCAAGCCCTCTCTTGCAAGCATCTATACATACCACAAACTCCTTGTCTGGATCTTCGATATCTAACACTGGAGAATGTGTAAAAAACTGGTTTAACTTCTCAAAATTGGCTGCACATTCCTCTTTCCATTCGAAATTCTGACCTTTCCTTTGCAATGATGTGATAGGATAATAAATCTGCAAGAAGTTCCTAATGAACCTCTTGTAATAACCTGCTAACCCCATGAATGATCTTATCTCATCCACATTCCTAGGAGCTGCCCACTCCATGTTAGCTCTTATCATTTCTAGATCCACTGGTATTCATTCCTTGGAAACAACATGTCCCAAGTAATGTACCTCAGTCTGAAAGAAACTGCACTTGTAGATCTTAGCATACAACTAATCCTCTCTCGACAATCTCAATATTGTTGCTAAGTGTTTGGCATGCACTTCTTCATTTTTAGAATATAATTATATCATTAATTAATACACTAACAAAATTTTCCAGATAAGGACACAACATAGTATTCATCAAGCACATAAAAGTAGTTAGAAAATTAGTCAAACTAAATAGAGCTACAACAAACTCATAATGTTCCTACCTGGTCCAGAAATTTGTCTTGTGAATTTCATCTTATTCAATGCGTACCTAATGATATACTGGTCTCATATCAAGCTTTGAGAATAATGCTACTCCCTTCAACTAATCGATCAAGTCATCATTCCTCGGCAACATATACCTGTTCTTGATGGTATCTTTGTTCAAATTCCTGTAATCAATGCATAAACTGTGAGTACCATCCTTATTATTCACAAAAATACCTGTGTACCCCATGGTGATACACTTGGCCTAATGTATCCCTTGTCTAGAATTTCCTTCAAATGCAACTTCAACTCTACCAAATACGATGTGCTAATACTCTAAGGTTTCTTTGATGTTGGTGCTTCCCTTGGCACCAACTCAATAGAAAATTCTACTTCCCTCTGATGTGGAAACTTTGAAATCTCCGTGGGAAACACATCCTCAAACTGGTGTAGAAATGGGTACCTTGTCAAAAAATATTCATCCTCAACTTCCTTACCTTTGTCACTATAAATGTGCACTGAAAATAATACACACCCTTTCCTGCAATTGCACTTGGCCTGCATAGTTGTCACCATCCTAACAGATGTTGCTTTCTTCTTACTCTGTAAGACTCTTTGTTCCCCAGTTCCATCCAAACACTCAATATCCTTTTCATAACAATCAACGTTGGTCTTGTGAATATATATCCAATCCATACCAAAAATCATAATATACGATCCCAATGAGAATACATTCATATGTGCTGAGGTAGGTATACCATTCAAGTAAAATTCACAAGCTCTTACCGAATGATGAACTCTCTTCTTGGTACATGTAGCCAACTACACTAACCAAGACTCTGCATGCACTTCTTTATTTAAACCACACTTATCCACTAGTTCATCATTAACATAACTATAATTAGATCTAGGGTCAATCAAAATAGAAACAACTTGATCACAAAGCTTTCCATCCATCTCAATGATAGAATATTGATGAACTTCCTCCCTTTTATTCAGTGCTGCATAGATCTTAGGAATACTATTTCCAACATGTCCCACTATATGTTCCTCCTTAGAACTTTAGATTTGCGGTCTACCACCCTAATGTTGTGGATAATCCCTCCTACATTGATCTCCTCCACAAGTACAACGTTGCAAAGGCTCCCTATTTTCACTCATATTCTCCTCGTCAGACTGAAGTCCCTGTCCTTTGCCATATGTATTTAACTTCTTAGGTGGTGTAACATTATCTTTTTTACCTATATCTTGATGTCTTGCTCTTTTCTTATCTCATTTTCCTTTATTCTTATCATTACCTTTCCATTCTTTCTTAGTTTTAGATCTGTAATTTGATTTCTCGTAGCAATGCTTTAGATTTTGAATGGCCTCCTCCAATGATCTAGGCTCATCAAACCCAATAATGTCTTTAAATTCTATCAGAAACCTAATGATGAATCTATGAATATTGGCCTTGTCCTCCTTGAGGTAAGGAAAAATCACAACTCCATAAATATGTTAGTGTACTCCTCATCGGTCATAGATCCCATCTTTATTTCTAAAAATTCTTTTTCCCTGCCATCATAGTATCTCTCTTATAGATACGTCTTCCGAAATAGCCTATTGAACTCACTCTAAGTCAGTTCCTCCTCATGACTACCCCTGATATTATTCACATTTTCCCACCAATTATCTGCTTTACCTTTGAGGCTAAATGTAACTATTTTGGCTTTCATGTTTTCTTAGTAATCATGCAACCTAGAGAAATTCCTCATATCAAGAAACCATGCTTATGCATCCTGTGATTTCTTCATCTCTCCATAAAATGTAGGTGGTTTTTCTTTCTTAAAATCATTCAAAAAATATCCCCTATCACTCCTCCTGTAAGGATGATATGATGAGGATCATAATTCCTCTTAGAAGCAAAACCATAATAGTACCTATGTATGTCACCTCTCCTATCTGAAGTTTCCAAGAACCTACAATCTCTGATCATGTCATATCTATCCAACTTGTGACCACCACTATAGCTACTACCATATTCCCCATTAGTCCCATCCTCATCATGTCCATATTTGATCCTAAGTGGCCCTTGTCACTCCAACTTTGACAAAATCTGAAGGATTACTGCATTAACCTTTACTTGTTTTTCCTATGTGTGTATGATTCTATCATTATCTACTTTGCAACTCCTTATTTCTTCCTTCCAAATTATCAATGTGTCTGCTAAGTCAGAATAATTCCCAACACCATGCTGCTCATTTGATTCATAGGGAAAATTTTTGTAGTCTACCATCTTGATAGTCATCTTAGATTTCTTCCTGAAATGTATCTCATGTCAGCTAAACCAAATCACAATAATCCAATGTACCATAGCTTAATTCAGGGACTATATCCCATCTGCAAGATCAACCAATCAGCTTAATAAATATATATACATAATCATAATAGAATGTAGACATATAACACATAGGTGTATCAACACATAAACATAAATCTAGCTAGAGTCTAGGCATCAATGCATGACCATATCAACTACACATACCATGACCTCATGCATGACAACAAAAACCATACCAATGTACACTGACAATACACAAGCATAAAAAACATGTAACCAATCATACATTCATGAAGACACATTCCACGAAGACAACCTTACTTTCACATGGCAACATAACTACAACCATAACTAACACCATACATATGCAACAAGCACATAGACCACAAGGATGAGAAACACATGTGAAAATGACATGAATGCATGACCAACGCACACCACCCATCCATTCCAAGGGGTGAACCATGCTTTGATTCCACTCTATAACACCCTCCTCCCATATCTACCCAAGTAACCGACCAACCAGGGTAAACATGTTACAAGAGGATACTATGATCTGATTCAACCTACTGGGTCACCTCAAGGAAGTGGAACCGACAACACACAACAACAAAACCCTTATACACCTACTACAAGACATCGAGGAGCCATGAAAACCTTCCAAAAGTGTAGCCCCTACATGAAGCTAACCTTTTCAAGCATCAAACCCCTAATCACCCCCTTGACAAGGAAATTGTGTGACTGGAACCTCCCAATTGCATGCCTAAGCCTGCATCAGTGCGAATGTCATATTTTTCACCAAGTGATGTACCAATGACTGTGGATTTTAAGGCTAGATTCCAGGGATGGGGCTAGACATCTACCTAGAAATCCTTGTAACTCTCAGAATTCATAAATGACACAAGGACAATTATTGCAAACCAAAAACTTACACGGGGACTAGGCCTCACCATCCCAAACCAGGGTTGAAATTTCATCAAACTTGTCACAAATATGTAATATACAAGTCTAAATAAAAAATCTGAGCATAGAGGTATCATACTTATCTGAGAATCGCTAAGTAGAATTTTTCCCTCATATCATTAACTACATTATCATCTATTAGGTCATAGATATATTGCTCATTCATTTACAAGTCAAAACTTGATGAGAGCCATACATCATCATTGTCATAAAACACATTCATAACCAGCATATAAACAATATAAATGACAAACATAGAAAACCCATATAAGCCACATAATAACAAGCATATTTACCCATAAATACAAGAGGGAAAGAGCTCTTAATGCAACCAAGTCTGGGACTTCCACGTTCCACCTGACCATAGACATGGTCTATCCAAAGCTCTCTTCAATGAATCACCCTCAGGCCATATTCCAAGCATGAATGTGAGATCTCATAAAATTCACCAATCAAAACAAAACCAGGGCTTCCATAGGCCAACGACCTCAACCCTCTACTATTGATTCTACCTCACAGTCAAACATCACGACCATCACCAGATTGGTCTCCACTTAAGATGTTTAGGGCTCCAGAGTGTTTGTTCCAATGAAGGCTCCAAGACTAGTAACTCAACCCATAGCTAAAGTAACATGAGAACAAAGTGGAAAAAAAACAATGAAATGAACCCACAACACCATGGCTATCGAGGAAATGGCAAGGCTAGGAAAATCCACTATCAATCCAGGAAATCCTCCATGCCAGTGACACGTCATAACCAAGAAATCACATTCATACACCATGCATGCCAAAATAAGTGAGGAAAACATACATGCAACTCGGTAACTGCAAACAAAATTCGATGTAACTATTGATCCTGATGTTCTCTTGCGCTTTCCTACTCTTCCTTTGAATTATTGCTCCAAAACTCCAAGTATGCCACACTCCTCCAAGGCTTCTCCAAGAAAACTCTAAGTATCCAAGAGTACGAGAGAGAGGGAGATAATAGAATGAGAATTCAAAAACTAAACTGATAAAAGGTTACCAACTAATCCTAAGAAGGATTTTTATTAATGAGGTCTCTATTTTCTTCAATTTTCCAATATTTTGCTTCATTTTCCTCCTCACATGCAACATGTGACCTTTCAACTTCATTTTCTCCTATTTTCCATTATTTTAATAAATAAATGCCAATAAGTGCCACTTTTCCTTTCCAAAGACTTAACCATTGTCGTTTCCAATTTCCATAGCCATAATAAACCATGTGAACAGCTGCACTAGGATATTTTTCCGAACATTCAACTTGGCATACATGTCCCATGACCTTGATTATTATTTTTCTTTTATTAAATTTTATTACATGGAATTTTCATTAGGTTTGTTAAAATTGTAATGCCATTTGGATTATATAATGCACTACCTACATTAATGATATGAGATTGATGAATGATGTAAATTTCCCATATGTATATTTATTTGTTATAGTCTATTCATATGCTATACTAGTTTATAGCGATATATGGGAGCAACACATCTCTCATTTTTTGCATGTGTCAGAGACTATAAAGAAAGACCAGATGTTGGATAACCTTAAGAAATGTAACTTTAATCAGTAGCTTTTAGTGTATTTTGGGTATGTTATCAATGCAAGGGAGCTCAAGATATATCCTAGAATGATGGAGGCCATCATGAAATGTCTAGTTCCTACAAATGCAATTGAATTTAGGGGCTTTTTTGGCACAACGCATTTCTTGTTGAAGTTGATAGCTTCATTTTCAACAATAGATGAAACACTCCATTCCATAAAAACAAATCGACAAAGTTTCCAATGGGGGAAGTATTAGAAAAAAATATTTTAATAAATTGAAAATAAATATTGATCCAACACCATTTCTCACGTTACCAAACTTGAAAATTCCTTTTGAAGTGAAAATGAATGCAAGTAGGTATGAAATTGTAGCATTTTGTTTTATGCAATAAGGCATGTATGATACCATACTAAAATATTTAATGGGGATGTTCTCAACTACCCTACCTATGACAAGGAACCCTATTCCTTGGTTCAATCTATCAAGAAGTTGAAGCACTATCTAATGGATAAGGAGACCACTATCCACATGAATCACTAGTTGTTATAGTATTTGTAAGCCCAAATTACACTATAAGAAAACCGACATTACAAGTGGATGGTATTATTATCTAGAAACTTCATCTAATCATCAAGTATAGGAAGGGTAGCATAAACAAGTTGGAAAACATGTTTTCATGGCCACCCACCTCCAATAATATGGCTTTGGGAACTATGTTTCACATAAATCCTTCTACCAATGATGCATATACAAAGGACTATATAGAAGATGATGAATTTAAGGAGGTTTTTTGGTGGCTATATGGAAAAATTAATATAAGAGAAGATAATAATAAGGATGGCTATCATTTCCAAAATTATTTACTCTACAAGATTGATAAGCCCTATGTTATTAAAGGTGAATGATTACAACTTAAGAGGCTCACAACTTGAAGATTTCAAGACATTTTTGTGCTGCAAAATAGCTCTCAACTTATAGAGGTATGTGTATTGTCCCATAATGAAACACAATGTAGCATGGTGTATTATAAGGTTTATACTTTATTGTACCAACCACTGTAGTACTGAGAAGCAAGGTATATACCATACCTTATACCTAACCACTTGACCTTGGTAAAGCATTTCCATGGATGTTGTGGGAGCACTAGTAAAAAATGACAAATTAGTTACTAACAAATGATTAAAATTTGCATATAAACGACTATTTTTCGGTCGGTGACCAATAGTAGATAATTTACAGTATCTTATAATGCGACCAACTTTTAGTCATTTTTAACTTAGCCATTAATTGGTTGTCTCAATTTTATTGTATAGTAGTATATTTAGTCATAAATTTGTTCATTAATTTAGTCATTGATCTAGTCATTAATTGCCACAATTAATGACCAAACACTAGTACAAAATGGCTAATTAGTTGCTAAAAAATGACTAAAATTTACATATAAACGACTATTTTGCGGTCGGTGACCAATAGTAGCTAATTTACAGTATCTTATAACACGACCAAATTTTATTCATTTTTAGCTTAATCATTAATTGGTTGTCTCAATTTTATTATCTAGTAATATATTTAGTCATAAGTTTGGTCATTAATTTGGTCATTTATTTAGTCATTAATTGTGACAACTAATGACCAAATATGCAATAGAATATATTACTAAATGATCGCCCAACAAAACCAATTAATGACCAAAAAAATATGAAAAAAATATTGGTCTATATTAATATACTATAAATTAGCTACTAATAGTCATATATATGCGAATTTTAGTCATCGTTTGAAACCAATTAATGACCAAAGAAATATGACTAGATTTTGTTCGTGTTATGAGAAACTGTAAATTAGCTACTAGTAGTCATATACATGAAACATTTAGTCGTCATTTGTAATAAAAAAAATATTATTTGCTGCAATAATTTATCTTTTTTGTAGTTTCCTATTAATTATATAAATTACTACTTTACTAGTTTATATCCATTTCATTTACATTCATTAAAAATCATTATAAGAAACTAAATTAGTCGTATATTCATTTTATTTTTTTCATCAGCAATCAACATAAACTACTAATTTAGTAGTTTTAGATTTATTTTATGTGTTCATTATTATTCAACATAAATTAATTAGTATCATTTTGCAACTAAATTAAAAAATTAAGTGTCATGCAATGTACATGTTCATATAATATGAAAATGCAAGTTATATTTGTTAATTACAATATTAAATAATATCAAGTGCAACTATAAATAATTTCAACTACATAAATTATATTATATAAAATTTCAAGCATTACAATATGAGTTTCCAGCTTAATATTGGTTGGAGCATAATTTAGACATGAAATATTATTTCATTACTTCAAAACATTATTATTGTGCTGTCAAGGCATTGTAGGTGAATTCACCAACTCTAAAGACCTGATCATCAGTCTCTATGTGCATGTCTTATATAACTATTGGCTATATGGGTACCACTAGACCAGTTCTCTTCTCTCTCTCTTTAATTTTCATTTTTTTGCTCCAATATTATTGTTCTCCTCTTTATTCAATTCCCGCTTCTTACCATCAATATTGAGTTCATTTTCTGAAAAATAAAGAAGATACAATGTGGAGTAGAATACATGAAATACAATGAAAACTATAATATACATTAAAGTAGATTATAAAGGATTTCTACGATATATACCTCAACATTGGTGATTTTTTCAATGCCATTTGTCCCCATAAAAGAAAGAAACTTGAACAAGTTTTCTTCAGTTGAGAAATAGTGGCCACTATCTGGTTAAATGAAATATATAAAAAAAGAAAATAAAACATCACCATAGAAAATAACATATTAGTAAACTTAGTAATCAATATTCAAGGAAAGCTTAGACGCAATCATGTCAACTAAGTTACATGCTAAAAAAACTCAATTTTTAGATTACTTATACAATGTGGTAGTGCAAAGAAAACTCCTCGAAAATGGCAAAGGTAAGTCTAGAATAAAATGAAATGAAGTAAAAATGATACAATAATAGGATAGTCTCATACACATGTATATAACCGGATAATGTAAAAGGCTAAGTGAATACGTGCAGGGCTGGAGGTTGAGAATACCCAACATTGATGATCATTTCTTCAAATAAGAACTATGATTTGGGTCCATTATCACATATGAATAAGACAACTAGTCTATATAAAATTATTAATGTTTTTCTTATATATATGGATCACTACAGTATAATTGGTTAAATTAAAAAGAAAAATCCCTTCCCATTGTGTTCCTTACTTGTGGTACAATATATTAGTTGTTATTTGGAGAAAATTTCCAACATCGAAAATATGTAGCAATCACCACTAGCAATCCCCCAAATAGGATTACTTTGGAATGTGACTTTCAGATTCAAGTTGCTATATGATTATTGAATGGAAAATCCACATTGAATTTGAACAGCAAAATTCCAATTTGAGGGAATATCTGTGGCCATCCTCAATTACTCAAACTCAAAGCATTAGTGATCATTATAATGAAAAGATAAAATTAGAATAGTTTTGAGTTGTTTTTCAGATTTACATTAAAAAAAACAAGAGTTTTCCCATATTTACCATACTTGTAATTTCCAAGATATAACACATTGATTGATCTTTTACAGCAAATTATTGATTCAATACAGACAAGAATTTAACATATTACAACAATACCACCAATGTTTGATCCTCAATTATTTCAAACTAGTTAGCATAAAAACTTCAAGAAATAGCAACAAGTAGAAATAACAAATCCATAAATTAATAATCAATCAAAAAATGATAAGTTTTTTGTTGGAGCTTGATAAACAACTATAAATATTGACAATCCACTGCAACTAGTGGTAATTTTCAAAGATCAATACTACCTGGAGAAATCATCTTCCAAATTCTATTTTCTATCCATGAAGCTTTCTGTTATCCTCAAAGTAGAATTCACAATCAATCTTTTAGGTTTCGAAATTTACCCAAAATATTTGCCAAATGAAGCAATGAATTTTATTGATTTTCATAAAATGATTCTAGTACTGAAAAAAATAGTTTGACCATGTGATAGACAATTCAAGCAAGTACGTAAAAAAAATGTGTACAATATTTCTTAGAAGACTTCATGTTAAAAGGAAAACTTGCATATTTCGGATAGAAAAACAACTTAATAGAGATGGTCAATATTAAAAACAAATAGACTGGATATAAAACTACAGGTAGAACTAACAAAACCCTAATTGTAATATAGCTGATTGATTATTCTATGTGAAGCCAACTAGATACATACAAGTTTTCATTTTCAACTTTCTTTCTCATATCTTTATTGGAGGTGGAAGCTAACTTGCATGAATTTCGCAAGGTTGTTTTAGCAAGGGTATATGTTGCATTGTCATATTTCACTCTTTCTTTTCCAAGAAAAATCCCAACAGGTATTGGACGAATTAGTTGTTACATCAGCTAAGTTGTCAACTTTTTACCTTCTCTTTACTCGAGGTACTAATCCTTCCCATTTTTCTTGCTTATCAATTTCATTTTTCTCCTATAGCCAACATAGGAATAATTTGGGAATAATAAATATATTCATATGATGTCTTCACATTTGAAAGGATGCATTTTTATTATTTAACTACTAGTAAAAAAGTGATAGGAAGATCTTAAATATAACCATTCCTTTTCTGTGAAGCGATTTGTTGTAGATTCCCATTTTAGCACAACATCATTGAAAATAAATGGTCAAAAATAATTAAAAAAAATTCCCCTAGCATGAACATTGGCTTAGTATTCATAAATAAACATAAACCATTTCAAACTACAAGGAATAAAAAAAATAACACCATTGATATAAATTCATAGAATACTGACAACAAAAAAATAAGTGAATTTACTAGGTGGTAGCTCAAAACCTTGTAGTGGAAAGATTCCCTCAAGTTTGAGTGAATGAATTCTGACACTTTTTCTTAAGCTTACCACGAATAATTACAATGGAGCTCCATTGTTTACTTTAAATACATAGTATTGGTGTTGATATGTAATGTGGCCCTCCATAATTAGAAATGACACATCTATTGGGGTTCACACAATTACTGCAGATTCAACATCTTTCAAATTCAAGGTCTTTCAAGGTTTTCTTGGCTGGAGATAGTGTTTGGGCCAACATCGTTCACCAGATAGGCATCAGTTCCAGTCAATGGAATTGGGACCGCCTGTGTTTGCAAGGGGCCATTCTGGTCCACCTCTTCTTTGGTGGAAAATAATGAATCACATTCGTCATGGGAAAGAATGAGTTGGTGGAGAATTTATTTAAGGTGGTGGATGGAGACTATAGCATCTATCTTCCCGTGGCAGGCAGCAAATATTGCCCTTTTTGCAACCCAGTTGGACCCCGTTCTTCGGCTCTATCTGCTCTAGTGTATCCTCGAACACCGATATTGTGACAAGGAACGATCCGTTGAGACATCAGGGTATTTTGTGCTACCAACGTGGCAGGGAAGGATCCACTCAGACATCGAGGTATTTTGTATTACCAACAGCTAAGGAAGGTGGGAAAAGTTTTCGACATGGTTATGATGGAAGGCGAAAACCATGTCTTTCATCTCCTGAATCTGATGTCTGAGAATGCGCCTTTTATCATGAAAAACATTTCAAATTTCATGCATTCCTCTTCGGATCATAGAAACCACTTAGATAGCTGTGCGTTGCGTTTAGCATGTGTCCACATGGATATGAGACAAAATTTGCTTAAATTGAAACTTCTTAATTCTTCGCTAGGGGATGGTGTTTGGCAAGTGTTCTCTCTTTTTTAGTATATCATGTGAATCATGTTAAAATATGTAATTACCTCCTGCATTTAGAGTTAGACAATCAGTTAAGTAAGCGTTGAGATAGATGACTTATGTGATAGATGAATTTGGTAAGTGAGTTAGAGAGTCAGTTAAGTGAATGATGGTCAAGTTGGGTTATGTGAGTTGTGTGTGCATGTCAATTTAGGTTAAATACCCTTCATCAGGTTCATTGTATTCATTGTGATTGGGAGTGATTGAAGATTAATAGAAGAGACACAGCTCGTGTGTTTTGTTTGTAAAATAATTGTGTTTCTATGTGTTTATATCCTCTGCCTATCCAAAAAATTGGTATCAGAGATGAGGAAGGATCAGAAGATCCGTGGGTGAGCAGAGGCAGAGAAAAAAAGGCTGGCAATTTTTTTTTTTTAAATTTTGCAAAAATTTTTAACGGATAAGGAAGCACATGTCCACATGTTTTTAGTGCAACATACGCACAGGTCTACAACTCTTTAGTTCAAAAACTGCACAGGTTTTGTAAAACTCACAATTTCTCGCAAATCAGGTTTATTCTGCAGTTTTTATTTAATGGGGTTGCGCAATCGGGGTAAGCCTTTTTTAACAAAGCTGAAAGCATGTTAAAAGAATGAAATTAGAGTTGAAAGTGATACGCGAGAGTTTATTTTAATATGTTTCATCTTTTTTTAGGTTCACGTGGGCGGCGATTTGTTTTACGAAATCGTACAAACCTTTTTTCAAAAGGGATTTGATATACATCTATTTTTTTTAAGATTCGAAAGGTGTATTCGAATTGCCAAAAGTGGGTTTATATAATTTTTTTCTTTTAAAAGTATTTTTATAATGCTTATTTTAAAAAAAGGGCTTTTTTACCATACAATTTTTTAAGAGAGGTTATGGTAAGAATATTATATATATATATATATATATATATATATATAAAATTAGGGATTTATTGAAAGGGTTTTTTTAAAGGAGAGTTGTAAAGTTTCTAAAAGGCAAAAAAAAAAAAAAAATTAGGGTTTTATCAAAGGAAATTTTTTTTTTTTTAAAACCAGATGGCCACATAAATTTTTCAGCCACAACTTCCATCTTTCACTGGGAAAGTTTATGATGTGTGGGATATTAAAATGGAGACCATGTTAAAAGCACATGATGTTTGGGATCATGTCAAGTTTTGATTTGTAGAACCTCAGAACAATGCAGAAGAATGAGCCCTCAGTAATGCAGACAAGGAACAATGGAAGAAAGACAAGAGGAAGAATGCACAAGCATTGCTTCTTATACAGCAGGGAGTGGACCGAGCAGTGTTCTAGAGGATAATGATAACTTCTTCAGCAAAGGAATCTGCATGGGAAACTTTGGCGACAAACTATCAAGGTATGGCCAAAATCAATATTGTTAAATTGCAGAATACTAGGAGAGATTTTGAAAGTCTACAGATGAAGGAGACGGAGGACAATGATTCCTTCAAGAATAGGGTCAGGTCTGTTGTCAATCAGTTGAAAATCTATGGTGAATATATTAAAGATCGAAGAGTGATTGAGAAGGTTCTTAGATCTTTGTCTACCAATTTTGATGTTGTGGTAGCAGCCATAGAAGAAGCCAAGGATTTGGAAAAACTGAGAGTTGATGAGTTGATGGGATCACTTATATCGCATGAGGCAGGGATAGAAAGAAATAATGATTCCACTTTAGAAACTTCCTTCAAAAGTCAAGTTTATATTTCAAGAGGTTGAGGCAGAGGTCAATTGAGAGTCAGAGGACGAGGCGGAAGCTATGGTGGTCAGAGAGATGCCCAAGAAGAGCATGAGCATCAAAGTGGAAGTAGCAACAACAGAATCTTTCAAAACAATCAAAGATGAAGTGTTATTATTGCAATAAATTTAGTGATTATGAACATGATTGCAGGAATATGATAGCTGATCAAGGAAATCAGAGAGCTAATGTTAGTACAAAGAATACTAACTCCATGTTCCTAGCATGCAACACCATGCATGAATTGTATGATAAGGTATGGCTATTAGATAGTTGTTGCAGTAACCACATGATAGGAAACAAGAATTTGGTTGCAAATTTGGATGAATTTGTCAAGAAAGAGGTAAAGTTGGGGACTAACAAGACTGTGGATGTAGATGGAAAAGGAGTGGTCAACATTTTGATCAAGTAGGGGGAGCCAAAGTCCATATCAGAGGTATATTATGTCCCTGGACTCAAACACAATTTGATAAGTGTTGGTCAATTGATGCAGAAAGGATACAAAGTTATCTTTTAGGGGAAAGAGTGTGTTATTTATGACAAATCCCTAATCAAGTAGCTGATAGAAAAAGTCCAGATGACGAGGAAGAAACTATTTCTTCTAATTATGAACTACAACAATCAGGTTAGTTCTTTTACAGTTGCATGTTCCAATGATTATTATTTATGGCACTTTCATTTTGGACACCCGCATTTTTCTGCTTTAAGATTGTTGCAGCAAAAACAGATGGTGAGAGGTTTACTTCCCATCAAAGAACCTGCTAGCACTTGTGAATGTTGAATCTTAGCAAAGCAACACTGTGAAATGTTTTTGAAAGAAGTTTCATATGGAGCAAAGAAACCACTTGAGTTGGTGCACACAAACTTGTGTGGACCTATGAGGACATAGTCGATTGGTGAAAGTTGTTACTTCCTCACTTTTATTGACGATTATAGTAGGAAGACTTGGGTTTAATTCTTGAAACAAAATTTTGAAACTTTTGCAAAGTTCAAAGAGTTCAAAGCATTAGTGGAGAACCAAAGTGATTGACAGATCAAGGTATTGAGATCAGATCGTGGTGGAGAATATGATTCGAAAGCATTCCATGAGTACTGCAAAAAACATGGAATTAGAAGACAATTTACAACCAGATACACACTGCAACAGAATGGTGTAGTAGAGAGAAAAAATAGAACAATCATGAACATGACAAGGAGCATGTTGAAAGCAAGACACTTGTCTAATGAGTATTGGGCAGAAGCAGTTGCATGTGTTGTTTATGTGATAAACCGATCTCCTACAAAGAGTGTGATGAACAAAGTACCAAAAGAAGCATGGTTAGGTATGTCATGCAATGTATCTCCTTTCATAGTTTTTGTATGTGTAGCCTATGCACATGTCCCTAAGAAAATAAGAGGAAAATTAGATGATAAAAGTGAAAAATGCATATTTACTGGTTATAGTGAGCAGTCAAAAGCTTACAAATTGTATAACCCTGACACCAAAAAGACAATCATTAGCAAAGATGTTGTGTTCAAAGAATAAGAGTCATGGAATGGGAGTGTAGACACACCAACTGATGCACAAGCACCATTGATGGAAGATGATGATGTAGTAGAAAAGGAGCAGCAAGAATCAAGAGAGTAGACAAAAAACAGAGTGACACGAACAAAGACTCAAATATTTTCAGAGCAACATGGATCCTCAAGCAAATCAACAGACCAGAATTCTCCCAATAGCCAATCAGGTAATGAATCAAGCATTGGTAAGAAAAATATGAGATGTTTGAAAGATATTTATGATGATTTTGATGTTAGTTCAAATTTTGCATTGTTGTCATTCTACCTTCTTCGTTTGAAGAAGAAATCAGAGATAAAAATTTGGTGCAAGCCATGGATGAAGAGATGGATTCTATTGAAAATAATGATACATGAAATTTGGTTAATTTTCCAAACGATAAAAACCTCATTGGTGTGAAGTGGGTGTACAAGACAAAGGTGAATGACAAAGGTGAGATTGAAAGATTTAAAGCAAGGCTTGTAGCAAAAGGATTCTCGCAGAAACCGGGAATAGAATTTGGGGAAAAATTTCCTCCAGCAGCCAGATTGGACACTGTAAGAGAAGTTCTAGCCACAGCAGCTCGAAACAAGTGGAAAATATATTAGATGGATTTCAAATCAGCGTTCTTGAATGGAATTATAGAAGAAAATATTTATGTGCAGCAGCCTCCGGGTTATGAAGTTGAAGGTAAAGAAGATAAAGGTTACATATTGAAGAAAGCGCTTTATGGACTTAAGCAAACACCTAGAGCATGGTATAGCTAAATTGATAGCTACATGATCAAGAATGGATTTTGTAGAAGCAACATTGAGCCTACCTTATACACAAAGGTAAATGAGCATGGACAGATTTTGATTGTTTGATTATATGTTGATGATATAATTTTTATAGGTCATCTTGAGTTAGATGAATTTAAAAAAGCCATGATGAAATAATTTGAGATGACAGATCTTGGTCTCATGAAATATTTTCTTGGCATTGAAGTTGAGTAATTTGAAAAATGATTTTTTATTTGTCAAAATAAATATGCCAGATATTCGCTGAAAATATTCAGGATGGATAATTGCAAACATGTACCTACACCAGTTGCACTAGGTACAAAGTTAAGGATGATGAAGGATCAAATGTCAATCCAACTCTATTCAAAATATTCGTTGGCAACCTCATGTATCTCACAGCTACAAGACCAGATATCATACAAGGAGTTAGTTTGATTTCTAGATTTATGGGGACTCCAAAAGAAACACATTGGAGCATTGGAAAAATAATTCTGAGATACATAGCAGGAACTAGAGATTATGACATAATGTATGCAAGTACAGAAAATAAAGATTTGATTGGATACATAGATAGTGATTTTGCAGACACTTTGGACGATCGGAAGAGCACATCCGGTTATGTGTTTCATTTTGGTTCAGGTGTGATACCATGGGCATCTAAGAAGCAGCCCATTGTGACACTATCATCAGCAGAAGCAAAATATGTAGCAGCAGCTTCAGCAACATGTCAAGCAGTATGGTTAAGAAGAGTATTGGATGGACTCAAGCAAAAACAATAAGGATCAACAATGATATACTGTGACAACACATCAGTGATTGCACTATCCAAGAATAGTGTGTTTCATCAAAAGAGAAAGCATATTGATACTAGATATCACTTTATTAGAGAACTTGTGAACAATGGAGAAGTTCACTTAAAACCTTGTAAATCTAGTGATCAATTGGTTGATATATTTACAAAGCCATTAGAAGTATATTTGTTTGAGTTTCGCAAAAGAAACTTGGGTGTTGTAAGCCTAGCTAAGACATAGACCAGTAGGCATGTTGGAGTTGTTATGAGTTAATGTTTTAGTTTAGTGGTCATAATTAAGGGGTAGTGTTAAAATATGTAATTACCTACTGCATGCAGAGTTAGATAGTCAGTTAAGTAAGCGTTGAGATAGACGAGTTATGTTATAGATGATTTTCGTAAGTGAGTTAGAGAGTCAGTTAAGTGAGTGATAGGGAAGTTGAGTTATGTGAGTGTGTGCATGTCAATTTATGTTAAATATCGTTCACTGAGTTCAATGTATGATTGAGAGTGGTCAAATATTAATAGAAGAGCCGCAACTCGTGTGTTTTGTGTGTGAAATACTTGTGTTATTGTGTGTTTATATCCTCTTCCTATTTTTTATTATCAAGTGTTAAGGAAGGCGGGCAAATATGTCAACGTGGTTATGATGGAAGGCGAAAACCATGTCTTTCATCTCCTAAATACGATGTCTAAGAATGTGCGCTTTATCATGAAAAACATTTCAGATCTCATGTGTTCCTCCTCGGATCATAGAAACCACTGAGAGAGTTGTGCGTTGCATTACAGAATGTGTCCACATGGATATGAAATAAAATTTTCTTAAATTGAAACTTCTCAATGCTTCGCTAGGGGATGGCGTTTGGCAAGCCTTCTCTTTTTTTGAGTATATCGTGTGAATCATTGTTACACATTTATGCTTAATTGGTGAAGTAAATCCGAAATCGATGGTGGGATTACTTCCAAATTCAATTCTTTTAGGGTTTATGATTAGATCAAATACTTTAAGGAATTTGCAAAGGGAGTAGGCTATGTAGGGAACACCCCTTATTCCAGGATGCCTGGGAGTCATTAAAAATGTTTGGATTCACTAAAAACGTTCGAAATTCATGCGTTCCTCCGCGGATCACAGAAACCAGTGAGACAGATGTGTGTTGCATCACCACATGTGTCCACATGGATATGAAATAAAATTTGTTTAAATTGAAAATTCTCAACGCTACGGGGTGGTGTTTGGCAGGCCTTTTCTCTCTTTGAGTATATCGTGTAAATCATGGCTAAACATTTATGCTTATTCGCTGAAATAAATCCAAAACCGGTGGTCAAATTGCTTGCAAATTCGATTCTTTTAGGGTTTATAATTCGATCAAACACCATTTATCATTTGCAAAGGGAGTAAGCTATGCAGGGGATACTCCTTATTCACCGTTTAGAAAGTATAACTTTTGTTGTTTATACAGTTTTATGGTTCCATATTTGTTGTTATTGTCATGATGGCAGGCACTTGCTTCTAATTATGACAATTGATCAGAATATATTAATTTTTGGTTTTCTAGATTTTGATTACAATTTTTCCTGGTATTTTATAGAATTCAAAGTTAATATTGAACATAACTTATGAATGAAGATGGATGTAGATATGGGAGCAATAAGAAGTTCTATATTTTTTATGTATTTATGGTTACATCAAAATTAGATGATCTAATCGTTAAGTTATTTTAAATTATTTAATCAATTTTTAAACTTATAAATTAATTCAACACTTCTCACCTAATAAATTTATAAAAATAGAAAATTTAAACATTTATATGACACAAATTTTAAATATGTTTGAAATATAGATACAATTATTTTTTTGTTATATATTCATGTCGTAAGGCATCATTATTTGAAAACAGCTTTCTTCGCTGCGACTCTGTCCTTGAATGAGCCATTGGATAAAATGTTAGACGATTGAAATGTTTCTGACCATTAGATTTAATACCTACTTAAACCTAATTAACTAACTAGCTTCCGCTTCTCTTTTGGTATCCAGATAGAGCTCTATGAAAATTCCAGTGTCACGGTTAGAATACTGACTGAAACCGAAGGGAATGCAATCAGTATGATCAGCTTGACTTCCCTGCTCTCTAACGCTGTCGAGGAATTTCTTAACTAGAGATACTTCGCGGTATCTGGAAATTACGAGCTCACACACTCGCAGCTTCAAGCCACGGTTATTTCATGCACTGCACGCCTCAGAGCCGCAAGTGTCAGGCAAGGGGATGTCGTAGCGCTCTCATTTGCGAATTCGATCCGGATAAACTTTATTTAATTAGAGGTATTTTGTAGAGTTTTTGTTTTGTTCATAACTGTCATCCAAGCCAGAGGCATCATTGCTCCTCTCAACGCGGCGTAATTTTCTTTTAATAAGATTTTAGACTAAAATACAGTAGGAGAAGCATTTCCTTCTATATTCCAAACCTCGTGCAATCTATCAGTTGGTCTGGGCCTGTGTTGTGCTGAAGTTGCTTCAGGCCATTGTTTGTTTGAGTTATTAGCTTCTTCTTCTGTGTGCGAACTACTGCAATGATTATCACGTAAGGAAAAGGCTGTGAGAACTGTTAAGATAATGTACTCAAACTACCATCTTTATAACACTGGAACTAACCATCCTTTATAAATGTTTGTCTATATATTTAAATGATTACATTATATTATTTCATGTCAGGTTTTAAATTTTTATATTTCAAAGCATATAGATATAAACATATGACAGAGATTGTTGAAATTAATTTGAATGTGAATTTGAATAATATCTTATATATGAGGCATATGAGAGAAAACAATAGTCTCGAATTTCAAAATAGTTCTTAAGATAAATCATTCTTTTGAACTCTTCCGTATCAAAGACCTGTGTAAATTTCATAAATAGAGAGAGGTTTCTGATAGAAAGGAGAGTTCAACTCATTGATTTAATTTGATTTAGCTTCTGGAATTTTTACTAACTCAAATTCCAAGGTTTTCCCAAAATGTAATTAAATTTTTAAAAACTTCAAAATCTATAATCCAAATAAATTTAACATATAAATATCAACATTATATAAATATATATTAATCTTAGTCTAAAACTAGTTACAAGACTACTTGTCTTATTCTCTTAGTCTATTCCCAAAAACAACTACTACACACATATCTCACAAGTCTCGTGGTTCGTGGTCCATTCCCAAGAATGACTGGCTGTGATTCTCGTTCTCATTAAAAGAAGAAAATATGATAACCACAACCCGGTCTCATAATATTAAGACCACAGGATATTGTTACCTTCGTAGTTGCAGATTGTTAACTGTTCCCACAGACAAAGTTATCTTCCATGCGGCCCAACACCACTCTTTGTATAGTGTGAGCAGTAGTGTGTTAGAGTAAGAGTATAAAATATCAATGTCATGCTCTCTGTTGCTGCATGGCCTTATGTAGTGCCTGGATTGCTCTTCTGTCATTGGCACTTTGCATCATATGATAATATAATATGATAGCTTCTTGCATTTCGTTTCTTCTCAAGGTACTTTGGCTGTGGAAATCACTTACTTATAAAAATCTATGCAAATCAGGAAACACTAGCATTTTAAATATGATATTAGATATGTAAGATGGCTTGGGCACATTTCACAATAAGCATTGTTCCCAGTTTAAATTGAAGTCCAAAGCTAGGCTTTTTCTCCATTATAATCAAATCAGATGAAAATGGTAAACCAGACCTAATTAAAGGTCAGTTGCTTACCTCAAATCATTATATCTAAATGTAAATATAAATATCTCGGTTAGTTAATTTTTTTTAATGAAACAGTAAGATCCATAGTTGAACCATACAAGTAGATCAAATCAGACATGTGTATGATTGTAAGAAGCTAATTTTAATGAACAAAAATAAATTTAATTGGTGAAATATAGAACTATACACAAAGAGAAAAAGTTAAGAAAGCATTAATTATCCCTTTGGTGCATGTGGTTAATTATTCCTAGTCATTTTATAATTTTAGTTGGTTAATATTTTGATTCATTGAGTAAATCCAAATATCCAACTACAAAGAGAAAGCTCTGGAGTTGAACATCAATATCACCGTCAAAAAATAAAAATTGATATAATTTTTTGCCAAATCAATGATCCAATTATAGAGTTATAAATGCTCAATAAAACAAGCTAGAAGAAATCACATATTAATGAAACTTTTTTTTAAGCATAGTTATATGGCCAGTGTTACTGATTTCTCGTTGACTTATTATTCTCTCAAATAAGTATAGCAAAACTGCTCTGCATACACTCTCACCTAAATTTCTCTTATTAGAATTTGTTTATTTGTTTCTAGTTATCTTTGAACATTTTCCATGCTTTGCATTTTGAATCTATCTTCCTCTGTTACCTAGCACTTACCTTAATCCAATCTTGCAATATTACTTAAAGACATATGATAAATATGTATAAATCAATAATTACATAAAATATAAATTTGTATCTTCCTCACCTATTAAAAAATTGTGGGTATTTTTTCTTGCAATATCTTGAATGCAATCTATATTTATATCTATTGAAATTGTAAAGAATAACTAAAATGGTTCAATTCCTATTTACAATAACATGGTCATCAAAAAAATGAGCTTAGTAGTGGAATAATTTGGTAAAAAACAAGTTTAATATTAGAATAAGATAAAGACGAGTTAAATAATAATTTGATTTTGAAGTAATTTGGATATCAAATAAGAGATGAAATGAATAAGGGAATAAAGTTAAAACATAATGAAACGAATAAGAACTCATCCAAAACTCAAGTCAATCAAGTGAAAATAGAGAAAACAACTCCTCATTAGACTCCTCCTAATGAGGATACATCCCGCATCTCGATTAAGTGCAAATAGAGAATACAATTCCTCCAAATGAGGATGCACCCCATTTTTGGATATTTTTGGAAACTTCACTCTTGAAATTGTAAAGAATAACTAATATGGTTCAACACTTATTTACAATAACATGGTCATCAAAAAAATGAGCTTAATAGTGGAATAATTTGGTAAAAAAACAAGTTTAACATTAGAATAAGATAAAGATGAGTTAAATAATAATTTGATTTTGAAGTAATTTGGATATCAAATCAGAGATGAAATGGATAAGGGAATAAAGTTAAAACATAATGAAATGAATAAGAACTCATCCAAAACTCAACTCAATCCAGTGAAAATAGAGAAAAAAACTCCTCCTAATGAGGATACACCCCTCAACTCGACTAAGTGCAAATAGAGAATACAACTCCTCCAAATGAGGATGCACCCCTTTTTTGGATAGAAAATAGAGAATACAACTCCTCCAAATGAGGATGCACCTCCTTTTTGGATATTTTTGGAAAATTCACAAGTCAAGGTGCGAGAATAAAAAAAGGACTCATTGAAAAGAAGAAAGTGGAAGGGTGTGATATAGCCCATATCTCTCCTTTTGTTGCATAAATTATAATGATAAATTCACGTTCCACTCTTTCATGAACAAGAAGTAGTAACACAATTCTATATATGGTCACTCTTCCATGAGTTCGAAGGAATATTCTTTTTCAATTATTTTTTTATTTCAATTATAATGTGGATATTTATTTTGTTATTGGTTGAATTAGAGTGTTACATCAAATTTTAGAAGTTTGAGAATTAGATCTCTCCCTTATTATTTTTATGGGAGATATTTTTCCATTTAGTTATCCATTTATGTTAAAATACTCCTTATATGTTGATTTTTGTATGTAAAAATAACATGATTTAAAAGGATGAAATCACATCATCTTGTGTGAAAATCGTATGTATACATATACAATTTAAGAACTAGAAATAAAAAAGTGTACATATGGATACAATGTGTGAGAAGTAATGTAATCAAAGGAGGAAACGAACAGAGATCACATAGTAACAATTGCATTAAGCATGTACCACCATATACTTTGGTGACTCTTACACTCAATGTTGATTCTTAACTCGGGGGATTTATTTATTTTTGGGGAATAAACCGTTTTTAGACATTTCATTTTAGTGTCATGAATCCCATCCCATATTTATTGCATTAACATCTGGTATGCTCAAGAGTATTGCTCATTTTTTTCTATGCCTTTTTCACATTATTCATGTGCCCATTTTAGACAGAGATCACATAGTAACAATTGCATTAAGCATGTACCACCATATACTTTGGTGACTCTTACACTCAATGTTGATTCTTAACTCGGGGGATTTATTTATTTTTGGGGAATAAACCGTTTTTAGACATTGCATTTTAGTGTCATGAATCCCATCCCATATTTATTGCATTAACATCTGGTATGCTCAAGAGTATTGCTCATTTTTTTCTATGCCTTTTTCACATTATTCATGTGCCCATTTTAGACAGAGATCACATAGTAACAATTGCATTAAGCATGTACCACCATATACTTTGGTGACTCTTACACTCAATGTTGACTCTTAACTTGGGGGATTTATTTCTTTTTGGCGAATAAATCACTTTTAGACATTGCATTTTAGTGTCATGAATCCCATCACATATTTATTGCTTTAACATCTCGTATGCTCAAGAGTATTGCTCATTGTTTTCTATGCCTTTTTCACATTATTCATGTGCCCATTTTAGACAAATCTAGTTCAACCATAGTGTTTTGGTATGAACATTTTGTATTGATGAGTATGGTATACAAACTCTATTTTCCCTTGGATTTGATAAGGAGTTTTGTTAAAACCTTAATCATGTTTTTATTTTGTATCGTTTTGGGTAAGAAATTTGTAAAAAAATACTCTTTACTCAAGAAGCTATAAGATCAAATTTTAGAAGTTTTAGAATTGGATCTCTCCCTTTTATTATTTTGATGGGAGAGAATTTGTTTTGTTGGATATTTGTATCTACAAATAACATGATTTAAAATAATGAAATCACTTGGTCATCTGTGATAAATAATTTAAATATTTAAGAACACAAATGAAAATCACAAAGTAACAATTGTATTAAGTTAAGCATGGAAAGTATTAATGAAATAGATGCCACTAAGTTGAAGATGGAATTTCCATAGTTGTTGTCAATAAAATATTAAGATGAAGAATCTTTAATCCCAACAGGAAGAAAAAGTTAGCTAATGGAGTTTATTCCTTTCATAAGGTCAATTTTGCATTTGTTTCAGTAGATTTTTTCTCTGCTTATGCAATAAAAGCATAAAAAAATGCATGTGCTTAATTGGGGCACCATTCACAAGGTCATATAGAACTTTATTATTTTTAGCTCAGAAATGGAGGAGCTTATTAGGTAGTTTATTAGGTCATTTCACAGGATCTATGTCGTTCTTTGTCATTCTGCAAACAATTACTAAGTCGAGCATAGATTAAATATATTAGTAGCGATTTTAAGATATATTGTGGTTAGTTGTTCATTGAAATATTCAAGGCTATTAACACATAATTCATATAAGAGAATCCCTATTGCGACATGTTCAAGAGTCATAGCACTTACATTGCAGCTTGTTTAACATTGGATTTGAAGACCTTATTGAATAACATTAAGATTTATCTCACTCAAATTGCAACATATCACATATGTCTTCATCTATGCTATTTCTTCATATACTATCGACTTACGAGGTTTCCTTTGCAACATATGGTGAAATTTCTAGTATAAACATTGTTTTTACCATTTTATAATATTATTAGATATTGATTTTAAAAGCTACTCAACAAGCACTAATAAGATAGCGAGTTGTCTTTAGTGCGATTTTCTGAAGGTTTTTCTGGTTTAATTTTTCTAAAATCTGGTAGGAATTCATTGAAAACAGAAGTTTGGTGGGTAACCTTGCAGAATCGAAGTACCCTAAGAGTTTTTTAGGGTGCTCAATCCATATATACAGTAAAAAAACCAATTTAAATAACATAAATCAAAATTTCACTTCAAATTGTTTCACCTATTGACTTGACATATTATTTTTGTTTAAATAACATAAATCAAGATTTCACTTCAAAAAATTCAGAAATGATTGATTAATTACTCAATCCAATATTCAGTTTTCAAACGCTGGTTTTAATGATTAGCCAACCACGTCATAAGATAGTCCTTGAATTTTATTCAGAGATGATTGTTTGGTAACTAAACCCAATGTTCAGTTTTCACACATTGGTTTTAATGGTTGGCCAGCCACAGTGATATTCAATAAAGACGGTCCTAATCATATAAAATGGTTCTTATCTTAAAATATATACAAAACGGTTATTATCTTAAAATATTATATATTGATTAATTGAGATTTGTTCTTTGGATAAGTTTAATGCGCACAGCAGCAAAATGAATAACGGATAAGTTTAATGTTAAAAGGTATACAAAAGGGTTATTATCTTAAAATATTATATATGGATTGATCGAGATTTGTTCTATGAATAAGTTTAAGAGTTATCATTTTAAACTGTTTTAAATATTTTTATTTGTTAAATTTTATGTATGAATAAGTTTAATTAAATGAGATTTGTTTTAAGAAGAAATTACACACTAACATTTTAATTTTTTTTAAGTAATATTTTTTTATTGAATAAATTTCAAATTTAGTTCATAAGTAGTTCAATTAACTATCCCTATAACATAAAATGGTTTGTAAATTTAAAATTATATAAACTTAAAAATAACAAGTTCAAATCACTTCAAATCACCAAGATCAAAGTTTCAAAATATTATTTTATTTTTTCTTTTTTAAAATGATAATATTTAATTAATTAAATTTTATTTATCAATAAATTCAAATGTTTTTCTTATTAATAAATCTAAATGTTTTTCTTTTAGTTTAGGAATGATACTAAATCATGTACCTATGATTAAAATTTAATATAATAAATTTATTTTGCGATCAATTTGTAGGATGGTTTGTTTTATATTTTATTAATAAATTTAAATATTTTTCTTTTAATTTAGAAATGATACTAAATCATATACGTAAGATTAAAATTCAATATAATATATTTATTTTGAGATCAATTTGTAGGATGGTTTGTTTTATACTAAAGTTTGTATTTGTTATAAAATACTCTTATGATATTATTTTAAACCTTGGTTCACAAACAAAACTTTATTTGTTATAAAGTATTGTTATGATATTATTTTAAATTACTGGAGTTTATTAGTGGGTCGCGAACACGAAACCAAATTTTATATATATATATATATATATATATATATATATATATATATATATATATATATATATATATATAAGTTTGGAAGGACTGCATCTTCATCATGTCCAATATATTACCCCGATCGCGGTGGGGAATTGAACCAGTGACTTCACATCAAGGAGTGTCTTATCATACCGCCCAATCATCGTCTATCCAAGACCCAAATATACATATATTATATTATATTATTGTTAAATGAATATCTTTATATTTTTTTTGTATGATATAGTTGTAAAATTAATACAAGTATAATTTTATTAATAGAGATTATTTTCTTTTAGAATAAGATAATCTGTAATAAATATTTTTTTTTATTAGAAACAAGTTTAATAATTTTAGTTTTGTTTGTAAAGTGTAAATTTTAGCTAAGTTTTTAGGAGAGATATTACAGTAAAGTTTGGTCTGCCTTAATTTTCGACTTGGGAAATGAGTCATATTAAGGGACAAAGCACGAAGTTCTAACATCCAACTAACAAAAGAATCGTGACAAAGAAAACTTTAGAAAGTAAAAAAATTAGAACCTATCATTTGGAATAGGAGGACTCTATAACATCCACAAGAATTGGTACATTTCCATTATAGGGGGGTATCCAAGGTCTAGTGGAGTCTTATATGGTCTTCAATATACCCGAGTCACATGTCCACACTCCTCATAATGAGTTGAAATTAATCTAACATGGTTACACTTTCCTCTTTGGCCTAATTTTTGTGAAGTGATACTTGGCCAAGTAGGAGTTGCAAATACCAATAATGTCAAATATATGCATATATTAACTTTAGAAACCTCTAGTATGGTCAATTTCTAGCACCTAGTTTGATATTCCCCCCAACAATTCTATTTCAGTCAAGTAACCTCTTTCCCTGATCACGCCATGCAAGTAACCTCTTGGATAGCCTCTAATATGTTTTCACGATAACATTGCACATAGTTTCTTGTTTGTTTCTAAGTATAAGAGCCACGTGGATCACAAAAATAAGTGGCACCCCAACTGCTTCTCAGCCATTACTGTTGCTTTGAGGGTAGACCCCTACCAAGAGAAAAACAATGAGAAAGTAGGAAAGAGCCCTAGAAGGATTGAATGAAGGGGGATGCATACATCTAAAGAGATGCAAAGAGAGAACATGAATCAATAAAATGGAGGGACCACGAAAAAAGAGACTATTGGGAGGGGGAGAAATTCAGGGAGATGGGACATATATGGAATCCCTTTAAGACATTAGAGTACTACTACAAAAAACACTTTTAGGGGGGGTTAGTGTTAGCTGCAGTTTTTGAACCCCTCCCCTCGGTAAAAAAAAAACATCATCTCTAAAGTCACGCCTTTTAGGGGTGGTCTTTTAGGAGATACAAAGTCCCTCCAAAAGTCATTTTTTGGGGAAATTCTGATTGCCAAAATTCATCTTTTGGGGGCCATTTCCTAAATAGAGCATACTCATTCATCATTTGAAGATATCTTCAAGAGCGAAAGCATTCATATGTTGAAGTGTTGCCATGTCTTCAAGTTATAAGTTTTGAAGCATTTTAATAATATATTTCCAAATCACGAAACTTTAGAAGGGCAACCATGATACAGGGGTAGCCATGAATGATTGATAGATACTATTTGTAAATCTCAGTAGCAAAATGATAGAGAGTTGATTCTAATTAGAATCGTTTCTCTCCATTATGAATAGAAAAATAATTCAGCACAACCACTAAGATGTGATTTCAATAAATAAATGATACACATATACTTAAACTATTTTATAAAATTTTCTTTTATAAAAATAATAATTTTTTTGAATTATTATAATATGAAAAAAAATTACTAATATTTTCATGCTATAAAAATAAATAATTAGTAAAAAAATTATAAAAATAATTACAAATTAAATATAATCATAAAAATAATTACAAATAGTTACCTTGAAAAAAAACATAAACGAATTTCATTTCAAATTTCACAACTAACTATTATTGTAATTTTCAATTGCATAGAAATAGTTTTAGGTGCATGATAACAACAGAACTCTAAAATGATAATCACCACTTCAATTTTGAAATTTAACTCTTGGATGATAATCATGACTTCAACTTTGAAATTAATCACATTTCACATGTATAATCAATTCACATAACTTAATTTTTTCTTAAGAGGTTCATGATCGAAAGCCTTGAAGTACGTCATCAAGCTCCTTTCAGTTGAATTGTAGGATCGGCACGGATTAAATTCCCTACTGAGAAGGAATGCTAAAAGCACGTACAATGGAATTAACCATCACAAAGCGGCCGCCGTCAATGACCTTGGTTGAACAATTTTTACTTTTAAATAAATAAGCAATTTTATAAAATATCATGATATTTTTATATAATTTATACGATAAACCCAAATTCCAAGTTTACCAATTATGATATTAAATTAATTTTCTATAGGATTAAAGAACTAAATTAAACACTCACTACCGTATTGAGTGAAACTTTGTAAAACTTGTCGATTGGATAAGGTTGGTGTGCTGCTGTCATCAGTAACGTCTTTACAAACGTTGTTGATGAATCAAGGTCGGTGCTGTCTTGCCCTCGTTCGATATATATGGAGAATTCTAATGAGCCTAGGAATTGTTACGAGGGATTAAAGTAGTTGGAATTTTTTAGAAATTTTGTGATAGTAATATTTGATGATTCATGTTTTTTTTTTTTTATAGTGGAAATAGATTCAGTATCATAAAAAATGTTAAAATATTTAAAATTTTGAAGGTGGACAACACCAACCTAGATTTTCAAAAATGTATGCTAAATTTTATTAAAATCCTGCTTAATTTTTTTAGTGGAAAAAAGAAAACCAGTTAGAGTTACAACTATATTAGGTATATGGTGGTTCGACCTTTGTACTCAAAGATGGTGTCCCATTAATTGTTTCATTTCGGGAAGGGTGGTTGAACATGGGTTTCCAAGATCTTAACATTGACGCTGATCATTTACGTTTTACTTATGAAACAAATTGTCGATGAATCTAGCACCTGGAATTTTCCCTCTCTTCATGAAGCAAATTTTCCTTGTATTTTATAGAATTCAAGGTTAATCTTGAACATAAATTATGTATAGAGATGGATTTGGTTATGGATATGGGAGGAATATGAAAGTTTATATTTTTTATATTTTTTATAATTATATTGAAATTAGATGATATATTGGACATGATGATGATGAAGATGTAGTCCCACCAAACTTACCAAAAATGTGTTGTATATATATATATATATATATATATATATATATATATATATATATATATATATATATATATATATATATATATATATATATATATTATAAACCTTAAAAAAGACATGGTTGACTATGGTTAATTTTAATATTGAGAGAATCTTTGTCACAATGGGACGTTGGACCATGTTTAATTTTCATATTGAGACAATCTTTCTCACAATGTGACATTCAACCAAGGTTGACCATGTTTTACCATGGTTTATTTTCATATTGACCATGATTGAACATGGCTGACCATGAGTGACCGTGTTTGACCATGATTGACTTTTACATAGAGACAAAATTTATCACAATGTGATATTGAAACATGGTTGACCATGTTAGGAATTTTGCTTCCGTGATCCATAAATCGTATAAAAAAAATCTTTCAGTTATAATCACAGCTAAGAATATTTTTTCGACGTGTTTCAAACACCAGCCAGTCTGGTTCATCATTGAGACAAGATGAGAAATCTGATCATTTAACTCATTTAAATAGATAGAGTGATGCTCCAACTAGCCGTTATAAAACGGTTAGTTTGGCAAAAATATTCAAAAATTATAAAATGGTTAGTTTGACTCAAATATTTAAAAAAATTATTGAATTTATTAACATGTATTACTATTATTTTTAATAATTTTAATTTATTAATTAATTAATTTCTTACTTTTAATTTTTATTTTGACTAAATAAATTTTTTATTTATTTATTTTTTACTTTTAATATTTTATTTTGAGCATGGTTGACCATCATTGATTTTCATATAGAGATAATATTTGTGACAATGTGACGTTGGACCATGGTTAATCATCATTGAGCATAGTTGATGATGCCTAAACATGGTCGTGCATGGTATACCATGGTTTATTTTCATATTAAGACAATCTTTGTCATAATGCAACGCTGGACCATGGTGGACCAGGGTTGACCAAGATTGATTTTCATATCAATAAAATATTTGTCACAATGAGACATAGGGAAATGGGTGACAATGGTTGACTTTCATATTAAGACAATATTTGTCACAATGCGATGTCGGGCGATGTTGACCATGACTCAGCATGCTTGACCATGGTTGACGATGATTGCCCATGGTTGATTATCATATGGAGACAATCTTTGTGATAATGTTACAAACTGTGGTTAGCCATGATTATAAACCCAAGGGGTTTATATTAAACCCAAGGGATTAACACTGAAACCTAAGGGAATAATATTAAATCCAAGGGATTAATATTATAAACCCAAGGTATATAAACCCTAAGTTAAATATTTAAACCCTAAGATGAACATGGCTGACCATGGTTGATTTTCATATTGAGACAATATTTGTCACAATGCGACGTTGGACCATGCTTGATGAAGGTTTACCATGGTTGATTTTCATATTGAGACAATCGTTTTCATAATGTGACGTTGGACCATGGTTGACCAGAGTTGATTTTCATATCAAGACCATCTTTGTCACAATGAGACGTAGGACCATGCTTGACCATGCTTGACTTTCATATTAAGAAAATCTTGGTCACAATGCGACGTTGGACCATGCTTGACCATGCTTGACCATGCTTATCACAATGTGATGTTAGACCATCAGATTATATTTGTCACAGTTTGACCATGGTTGACCATGATTGATTTTCATATTGAGAAAATATTTCTCACAATTCAACGTTGTCCGTTCTTGATTTTCATATTGAGGGAATATTTGTCACAATGCGACGTTGGACCATGGTTAGCCATGGTCCACCTAGGTTGGCCATAGTTGGCCACGGTTGACCATGATTAACCATGCTTAGCGATGGTTGACGATGGTTGATGATGTTTGGCCATGGTTTATTTTCATATTGAGACAATATTTGTCACAATGTGACATTGAACCATGGTTGACCATGATTATAAAGTCAACGGATTTATATTAAATCCTAGGATTAATATTATAAACCTTATGAACAAAATTATACCTGAAAAATATGAACCTTGAGATTAATAAACCGAAGGGATTAACATAATCAACCCAAGGGATTAATACTGAAAACTCAAGGGATTAATACTAAAAACCTAAGGGATTATAAACCCAAGGGATTAATATTATAAACATAAGGTATAAAAATTCTAGGTTAAATATTATAAACCCTAAAATAAACATGGTCATCCATGGTATACCATGGTTGATTTTCGTATTGAGACAATATTTGTCACAACAAGACATAGGAAGATGGTTGACCATGGTTAACTTTCTTATTAAGGTAATATTTGTTACAATGTGACATTGGATGATGGTTGATCATGCCTGACCATGGTTGAAGATTATTGACCATGATCGATTTTCATGTTGAGACAAATTTTGTCACAATATGACGAACCATGGTTGACCATGATTATAAATCAAAGAGATTTATATTAAACCCTAGGATTAATATTATAGAACCTATGAATAATTTTAAACCCTAGGAATATGAATTGTTACATTAATAAACCCAATGGATTGATATTTTAAACCCAAGATATTAATACTAAAATCCCAAGGGATTATGAAACCAAGGGATGGATACTAAAAAGAAAAGGGATTAAAACCTAAGGGAATAATATTAAACTCAAGGTATATCAACCCTAAGTTAAATTTTATAAACCCTAAAATCAACATTGTTGCACATGGTTTACCATGATTGATTTTCCTATTTAGGAAATCTTTATCACGATGAACGTAATACCATAGTTGACCATGATTATAAACTCAAGGGATTTATATTAAACCGTGGGATTTATATTAAACCGTAGGATTAATATTATAAACATTATGAATAATATTATACCCTAGGAATATGAACCCTCAGATTAATAAATAGAAGGGATTCATATTATAAACCCAAGGGAATAATAGTAAACCAAAGGGATTAATACTAAAAACCCAAGGGAATAATATCAAGCCCAAAATATTAATATTATAAACCCAAAGTATATAAACCCTAAGTTAAACATTATAAAACGTAAAACAAATATGGTCATCCATGGTTTACCATGGTTGATTTTCATATTGAAACAATCTTTGTCACAATGCGATGTTGGACCATGGTTTACCATGATTGATTTTCATATCAAGATAGTCTTTGTCATAATGAGACATACAACCATGGTTGACTTTCATATTGAAACAATCTTTATTAGAATGTGACATTAGATGATGGTTGACCATGGATAACCATGCTTGTCACAATATGAGTAATTAATTAGTTAATTTAATGACTACTAATTTCAAAATTACCAATTTTAAAATTTTATTATTAAAAAATAAAATAAATCAATGAAAATAAAAATTAGAAAAAAACAATTTTTATTATTGAAAATTAAAATTTATTATTATTAAAAATCAAACTTAAGATTAAAAATACACTTTTTATTAATATTAATAATAAGTGTAATTTTCCCTGGATGCGGGTGCTTAATTCGAAAAGGGAGGTGGTAGCTCCTCAGCGTGGCACATGGCCTAGCCACATGGCCATGCATGGTGCATGTCCTATTGCTATTAATTCCTCTAGCTGCTCACTTCATGCCATCACTAATGTCTCTGCCTCCAACTTTAATGCCTGTATGGTCCGCAAGCTTGAGCGCTACTTCATGGTGCCCCTCACCTCTACGTTGTCATTTGCCTCCTGCAGCCTTAGTCTCTCAGTTGTCTTTGCTTATTGCTCCTTTGCGACATTCAAGCTCTGCTTGCCTTTCCACCTTTTCCCACCAGTCACCCTACTGCTTCTACCCTTGCTCACGCTCCCTCTTCCTCAGGTATGCCGCAGAGGCATAGGATGAGATGCCCTCAGTGTTGTGGCAGAGGCCATTCCTCATGCCCACCCATCTCCATCCACGAGGAAAGTCACCCCCCTCCTCCCGAGGATAATTCGCACTAGTTTCAATATGAATGCACCTTGGACCGCCCTCTGGTCACTGCCACCATCATTGTGTGCTTTCAGGAAGCTCCATCAAACTCCGCCGACTCTAGTTCAAGAAAGCGACTCAGGAAATATACAATTTCCCTTGCTCCTCCTTGACATTCCCAGAAGTCTGTGGCTTTGCCAATCAAATTGGGAGCACATTCTTCGTCTAGTGAAGGTAGCGAAAGCGGCATTCCAGAATGTTCTGTTGATGACAAGGTGGTTTCCAGAGGCAACTCGGCGCGTTCTACCACTAAACCTGAGCCCAACATGCAGCAGTCGAAGAAATATGAGGATACGTCGGACGAATATAGGTGTCTTATCATCGAAGAGCCTCCGCCTCAGCCTCATGACAAGTAGCATGCCTTGCTGCCTTAGAATCGATAGGTTACCTCTCTCTGTGTTGTTTCATCTTTCAGATATCATGTTTTTTCCGAACTATGTGATAATCTCTTGGTCTTTTTTTGTTAATGTTGGTTTCCCTATTCAGGGCAACAATTTTTGGACCGGTTTTCCCATCTAAGACAGTCACATTTTTTTTTTTGAACTCTGCTCCCTCCAGAATTGACTAGCATAGCAACTCCAGAGGCAAGCTTCAAAATGTATATTATGTGCAATTTATTAGAATAGTTTTATTTAGAAAAAAAATTAAGAAGTGTAATTTTAAGTTTAACAACAACAACAATAATATAGTTATTATTTTAAAAGTATTTTATAATACAATAATTTTAAAAATTATTAAAATATAGTAAATAGTTAGAAAAAAGGTCACGATGTATCGTTAAAAGAATGTTGTTCTTTTGTCTCATTTTTATATGATTTTAGCATCATAACAAGTGCAAGGGTAATTCTCTAGATATATATAATTGTAGTGAAGCCTAAGGTATAGTTCAGTTGGTTGAGTTCTCGTTGCCAAGTACCTCTCCAATCGAGAGGTAATGATCATGAGGTCAAATCTCCTCCATGCCCTTAGGATTAGACGTTGCTAGTTTAGCAAATAAGTAAATCCCTTCGGATTAATCTATATAATTTTTCTCATTAATATTGTGGTTGCTCAGTGTCCATAAACCACCTTAAAGAAAACCATTAAATTAATCTACCTAAATTTTTGACCACTCATCTACTTTTCAATGTACCTGTCGAAATAAATTTAAAAAGTGTAAATACTTAAATTATTAGTAACAAAAACATTGAGTAAGTAAATAAATATTAAATGTGAATGTAAGATAACATAACCATTTCCGAGAAGACATTAAACGCAACCTAAGTTTTTCTAATAAACTAAAGTAGTTCATGAAATAAAAAAGAACGTTTTTTAAAAGGTTTATTACCTCTCATCGTTGGTCTCGTTGGTCAAAGAAATTTACAAAATAAAAACTGGTTTAAGAGATTCCCTTCCTCTAAGGCGAAATTTCAGATAAGATACAGGGATGGAGGGGTATGGCCAGCCCAATCGGGCTTTTATTAGATTAGCAGGAGAAAATAATCATTGGTGACATATATTTTACAAAGAAAAAACAAGTTCCAAATGATTCTAGCCTGGAGGAAGCGCTAAATAATTAAAACAGCAAAATTCTTAATAAACGGAAATGCGATAGAACAGGGACGAGCTCTCTTCGGCATTGGAAACACGGCCCGGCCTGGCATGTCATTCAGTACTTCTCAAAAGTATCTTCTCACATCGAAACTCAAAAATAACTTCGCACATAGCAAATATCTTTGGTTCTTAAACTCGTTAATCAGTGCTCAAAAGACCGATTGTTACAAATTCTTTGATGCTTGTATTAATTGTTAAAATATGTTTCTTCTTCAATTGCTTGGGATCATGCATCAATTTACTATGGTATTATTTCTTGGGATCATGCATCAATTTACTATGGTATTATTTTTAAGGAAATAAAATATGAATAATTTAAAATTAATACTAATTCATAAAATATTATAACTCATAAATGAAAGTTCACATATAATTTTGTATTTTTATAGATAAGAACTGGTAATGTCCACATGGCTCTTTTTGGTAATAGTTTGTGTTTTATAAATGAGAACTTGTACATGTCCAAGTGGCTCTTGTTGTAATAGTTACTACTCAGTCTCAAGTTTAAACTAGTGTGAATTATTCAATAACACACCACTATGAATCATTTCTTACAATTAACCAGACAGGCACATCATTTCAATGATATTGAATGTAAATTACAATTATAAAAATATGGAACGTAGAGATTTTGCTTTTCGGTGTATTTCTTGGTGAAAAGATTGAGATTTTGATTAGTGTGTACAATGAAAAATTATATATTGTATTTTACACTTTCAAAATTTTATATAAAAAAAATTTGTACCCACAAAATTTTGATCCATGCTTAAAATGGATTTCTATTGTTATATAATTGAGTATAGTTTTTTTGTTCTCATAAATCGTTAGGTCCATAATTACCAAATTTGAATTTGAATGATGCAGAAAAAATTAAACTACATGAAATTCAATATGAAAAAAAGTTAGAAAGTGTACACCTTATAAAGTAGGATATTTTAGAATTTTATTTTTTTTCTATATTTTTACTTTACAAAGTAATTATTTATAAATTTAAAAAATTAAAAATACTATAGAGATATCCAATATTATATAATTCTATTCAAAAAACCACAAAACAATATATTTTAAGAGAATAACAACTTCAAACCATAAATTTTAATATAACTCTTAAAAATGAAAAATAGCAACTTTATTATAATAAATAAAACAACCTAACTCTTTCCTTGTAGATTTAGCATCATGTTGAAACTCACTTTCAAAGAGTGTTTTACTCAGTTGAAAGTTGCACATTCTACTCAATCCAAAATAGACAACAAGAGGGAAGCGCGCCCAAACCTTAAGTCATGGTTTTGGATTTCGTTAACGCTGGGGCAAGTTAGAGTGTACTAAGCATACTTATCAAATTTAAAAAGAATATTACTATGTAAAATTCAATTTGTAAACAAATGTATCAGATTCAATATGAAAAAAATTGGAGATTACAAATATTTATAACAAATGTAGCTATCAATTTTAACAAAGAATACTACTGTATAAAATTAAATATGAAAATAATTGAGATTATATATTTTACAAATATTTAGAAATAAAAAATTATTCTTTGTTATAGATATTTATTATTTTTCGCAACTACAAATTTACTATTTTCTACTATATTTTAATATCAAATTTACAGTTTTTCACAACTACAATTTTTTTAATATACAATTTATTTTTTAGTACATTTTTTTTTAATATAGAATTTTCGTACTTTTAATTCTTTAAATATTATATTTCTCATTAACAAATTTTTTTACTAAATTATATCATAATTATAATTTTTTTAATATAGAAATTTCTGTTTTTAATTGTTTAATATTAAATTTTATATTTTAACTAAAAACTTTATCAATTCCATTACAATGGCTTTTAAAATACAATTTATAATTTATTATAACATTTTTTAATATATATATATATATATATATATATATATATATATATATATATTATTTAAATATTAAATATTATATACAGAAAGCATGTGCCGAATTCGAATTATTGAATTTTCAGTCTAATTGAATAGAACCAACGCATTTTCCAATTTTTATGGCCAATATAGCCAAACTTGATAACTAAAATTATATCAGCACTTAAAATAGATCAATATTGATATATAATTGAGCACATGTCTATTTTCATAAATCAAACAAGGTATTTGGCAAGATAGCCTTGCCTTTCTCTTGGAGCATTTCCTTCATGATAATGCAGAGAATGGATGGAGGTGTCTAACCACAACCCATGAGAGAAAACCTCAGCATGTTAGTAATTGCAACTCACAAAGGAGGTTTTAAACAGTTGTGATCTCCACATAGAAAAAAACACCCCAGATCCGAACATCCAATGGAAAGGGCAATTTTGAGATGAAAAAAATCATGAACCAGCTAGTTCCATACATCGTTGGCGTGATCATTTGCTCCTCAAAATGCTTACCCACCGACATAAGTGTCGTACAAAGAATGTGCCTTCAACACATTTTTTCAGAAATGATCCATCCATCCCCTATGAAATGATCCATCGCCCTGCTGAAGAAACGCGAAGATCCCGAAAACTGAATCAAACCGAACAGGGCACCTGTCTGTCGAACTCCCTCCCGACTTGATTTTTATTTAAGAAAATAACATTTGACATTATTTTTTTCCATTTCTCTACATTCCCTCACATGATAGATGTTGATACGAAACTAAGACAAAGCATATTACAAATATATTTACCCCATATTATGAGATTAAAACGAATCATATTCCAAATATACTCACCCTTAATCATATCTTTCCAAATATAGCCTACTACCTAGTGAATTTGAAGTTGAAATAGGAAACCTTAGACTAATTAATTTTCTATATGGTCAAAGAACTAAACTACACACTCAGTAAATCCCTTGTAGACTAAATTACACACTCATTAACTGCCCTGTTCACTAAAAATTCTATGTAAAACTAATTGACTAGATAAGGTTGGTGTGTTGTTGTCATCATTAACATCATTATAGATTTGGTTGATTGATCAAGGTCAGTGTCGTCCTGCTATCATTAGATCCAATAGGGATATGGTGGTTCCATCTTTTAAATCAAAGATGGTGTTCCACTCCGGAAGAGTTGTTAAACACGGGTTTCCTGTGTATGGAAGGGGAGTTGAGAAACGATGTAATGTAACATTTATGTTGGAAATAACTCCCAACCACCGCCATGAATAAAGGAATGGAAGCAGCCCATGCTTCATAAATTTTTGATTGACATGAAGGACAAGCATAGATCCAAGAGCTGGAGGCGTTTTCACATAATGTTCAAAAAACCCAGAGCAGAGTCCATACTCTGCGTTTAAGTCTTACCCACTGCATTACTTACCTTTTTTCCCGCAGGTGCAACCCGAAACTGTTTCGTGTGTAAACAACATAAATAGAGCAGAGGACAATTTTGGTTGTTGAATGTATGATTTGCATTGAATTGCTTTCAATGATTAGGCTTCTTCCATTTGTATTAAAATCTATGTAATTTCATTTTTATAGTGTGATGGAATGGAAAAGAAGTTTCAGTCCTCTCCTATGTTTTACAATGTTTGTCTGTGAATTTAATTTCTATAGTATTTTTTCATTCTCCGTGTTGTGGGGGAAACACATATCCCTCTGTATTTGATTATTCATAATTTCCCACATGGTATTATATCAGGTCTAGGCTCTCAGTGAAATAACAAGCTCTCTTTACTGAAAAAGCTGAAAGGTTTATTTTTGAGAAGTGGATTTATCCAGCAGTGAGAAGGTTTCTGTTTTATACAACCAAGAAGGTTGTTTTTTTACACAGTCAGAATGGCAGCAACAGGCAAGAGCCTGAAAAATCCACCACTACCACAGTTCAATGGTAAAAATTACGATTATTGGGCCATTACAATGAGAGCCATGTTTGCTTCATAAGATATTTGGGAGCTGGTGGAAAATGGTTTTCCAGAACTAAAAGATGTAGCAACGCTTAATGCTTTGACACAAGAAGAAATAGACTTGTTGAAATATAATAGGAAGGAGTCCAAATCCCTCTTCTATATCTTCCAAGAAGTACGTGAGAGTATTTTTCCAAGATTTGTAGCAGTAACGAAGTCCAAGGAGACATGGGATATCCTCAAGACAACCTATCAAGGCATGGAGAAGGTGAAGAAAACAAAACTTCAAATGTCAAGGAGAGATTTTGAAACTCACTGTATGAAAGGGTCTGATAGCATAGACTCATTCTTCACACATGTGATTGGGTTGGCTACCCAAATCAGGTCTCATGGAGAGACACTTGAGGAAAGGAGAATAGTGGAGAAAGTGTTAAGAAGTCTACCATCAAGATTTTACGCCATAGTAGTGGCCATAAAAGAGACAAAGGATCTCTCACAATTTTGAGATTTGTGCATTACTGATCTCTCATGATGATAGACTGAACAGAGCAAGGAGATCCTCATTGGAGCATGCATTCAAGACACAAATTTATTTTGGTCGAGGTAGAGTTCGAGGAAGATCAAACTATTGAGGAAGAGGAAGAAGCCCACACAGAGGTGGAAGAAGAAACCCTGCAAGCACAAGTGGAAGGGGCATCAATCCAAATCAAAGTGAAGGCTCAAGCCAAAATCAAGCACAAGGATAGAGGTGTGATAAATCTCAAGTGCGATGTCATTATTGCAAAAAGTATGGGCATTATGCCAATGAATGTAGAAAGAAGAAAAATGACATCAGTAATAAAACAAATGTAAATTTTACAAGAGAAAATCATAACAAGGGAAATGTGCTTTTAACTTGTAATGTAGCACAAGATAAACAAGAAGATGTATGGCTCTTAGATTCAGGTTTTAGTAACCACATGACCGGAAACATAACAATGTTTTCCAATCTGGACGAGAATGTGAAATCTGAAATGATAACACGGACTGATAGTAAAGTCTTTTTCATGGGGAAAGGAAGAGTAAGAGTACTGAAAAACAAGGGAGATAGGAAGTTCATACCAGATTTATATTGTGTGCCTAGTATGAAATGTAACCTTCTAAGCATTGGGAAGCTCACGCAAAAGGGCTAAAATGTGTTTTTTTAAAATGATGTGTGCACAATCATGGATATACCTCCAAGTAAAAGAGTCACTGCAGAAGTGTATATGACAAGAAATAGAATGTATCCTCTCAATATCAGATCAGATTTGAAGGAAAGAGGCAACGTAGCAACCGTAACACAAGAAATATTTCAAGAAGAAGTGAAAGATGAAAACTAGTTATGGCATTTGAGATTTGGACATCTCAATTTTGGAGGTTTGAACTTGTTGCACAGAAAAGGAATGGTAAAGGTTTTACCACTCATAGAGAAACCAGATAGCCTATGTGAAGTACAATGTTACCAATGAAATGGGAACTATTACCTCAAAACTGGAACTCTAGCCCAAAAGGACTCAAAAAACATGAAAAAATGGTTGAAAAAACACCCTCAAAACAAAAAGAGTTGATGCTGGAATAACAAAAAAAAACATTGTGTCACACTTTTGACACATTGTAACAATGGAATTAAAGACAACATATTAGGAAATTGAAAAATCGTAAAATTCTAAATTTTTTGATAGATGATGTTAAATATAAACAAAATCATGTCTGAAGGGCTTATCATTTCGAACAATTTTTATCCATGTTGTTAAACATAAAATATCTTGACTCTAAACAACCCTAAAATTGTAATTATTTTCAACCATAACATTAAAGATAAAATTTCGTGGCACATAAAAACTTTAATGAAAAGTTGTAAATCTCAAGTTTTTAAATCTTATGTTTTCAAGATACTTGAACCATGAAATTATGGAGAAATTATATGACTTAAACAATTTTTAAAAATGAACAAATAAATAAAAAATTTATTATTCACATATTTCTTTGTTTATATATAAAAACAATTTTTTTTTTTTTAAATTGTTTTTCTATATTTTAAATTATAATTGTTTTAGATTTAAGAATATAAAAATTAAAAATTAAAATCTTCTTATATATGCTGTTTATATTTTAAACATATTAAATTTTTTTTTTTATTGTTCTTTTATATTTTAAATAATAATTGTTTTAATTTAAAAAAATTAAAAAATATATATATATATATATATATATATATATATATATATATATATATATATATATATATATATATATATATATATATATTTTGTTTATTTTTGAAAACATATTTTTTAATTTGTTTTTATTGCTTTTTTATATTTTAAAATTTTAATTGAATAGTGTTTTTTTATATTAAACAATACATTATTTTTTTATTATAATAGTTTTTGTTTAAAAAAAAATTAATTTTTTTAAATAGTTTGTGTTTGAAAAAAATAAAATAAAATAAAAATTAATTTGCCACCTGTCGAGGGTCGGAGGCAGGCTGGGCAGCCCTCGAAGGTGCCACTCGACCGGCCTCTAGCACCCGGCTGGGCGAAGGGCGATTTCGAGAATCACCCCTGGCTGGGGTGATTCTCAGAATCACCCTCCGCCCAGCCTGCCTCTGACCTGCGTCTGGGTGGAGTGCGGTTCTCAGAATTTCCCTCTCCCCAACCGAGGGCTGGAGGCAGGCTGGGCAGTGCTCGACAATGCTGCTCGGCAAGGCGGAGTGTGATTCTGAGAATCTCCCTCTGCCCAGTCGGGGGCCGGAGGCCGGAGGCCAGCCGGGTAGTGCCATCGAGGGCTACCCGGCCTGACTCCGCCCAGCTGGGGGCTGGAGGCAAGCTGAACCGCCCTCGACAGTGCCACCTTGCCGGCCTCCGGCTCCCAGCTGGGCGGAGGGCGATTCCGAGAATCACCCCTGGCTGGGCAAAGGCCAATCGGGTGGTGCCGTCGAGGGCTGCACAGCCTGCCTCCGGCCCTCGGCTGGGCGGAGGGAAATTCTCGGAATTTCCCTCTGCCCAGCCGGGGGTCGGAGGCAGGTCGGACGATGCCGTCAAATGAAGGAGGTTGGGTTTTAGATCTATTTTCAGGTTCAGATAAGTTTTATTATACAAATTTAAATTTGAATAATTTATTTTTTACTTTTTATGTCTTTATACTAATTTTCTTACTTATTTCTTTTGTACTTGATGATTAGGTACAACACTAGCATTTTGCCTACCAAAAGGAAGAAATTGCATTGCCATTCAGAAAGACCCAGTGCAATGCAAATTTATTCAACAAATAATTAACGCTCTTGATTTCCTTCCAGATGTGAAGCAAGAAGTTGGTTTGAGGAAAGGGGATTTTAATGAATCACGTGTGGCAAAAAAATCAAAGAAACCTCAACCACCATTATATGGAATGATTGGAAAGGGAAAATTTGGAATATTTGTAGACATGAAAGATCCATTAGAAGATGAAAATGACCAAAATGAAGTAGAAAATGTTGCGGAAGAAGCCATCAATGATGTTCTCGATGATGTTGAACATGTATTAATTGATATTGTTGAGGATATTTAAGTTATGCTTGCAAACAAAGCTCATTTTTGAGATCTATTAATTAGTTTTACTTGTAATGTTTAGACTTCGATATTTTATGAGAATAATCCTTATTTTTTGTAAAAAACATGTGATTACTATTATTTTTTGACATAAAATTCAATAAAAATGTTATTTTCTTAAGTTTTTTTGTTAAGATTTTCCCAAAAATTAGTTTATTTAACATGGTTTTTTTAACAAAAATTCTCTAAAGGTGTATTTTTTGCATTCTATTCGTATTGAAAATTTGTATTTTTTTGTCATATCGTTCAAAATATTGGTTTTTTAGCAACAATTATTTGATGTGCATCGAAAAATTAATTAGAAATACATAAACTTGTAGAAAATATAAACTTTATAATATTGACCCTTTTTTAATTTTTTATCTATGTGAAAAAGTGAAGATATCATTTCAAATTTTTATTTAAAAAAAAATATATTTTTTTCTTTTTAAAACACAAGTACATAAATGCACTTAAAAATAAACATCTCACGGAAGAAGAAGACATTAGAAAATGTGTAGTGTCAAAATCAATCCTCTAAAAAACCATTGGTGATGATACACCACCACTATTCAAAATCGACATAAAAAGCAACACAAAATAAATAAAAAATAAAAAAATAAAAAAAATAAATAAATAAATAAAATTAAAAATGCCAAAAACATGCTCCAAAAAAAAATTTGATTCTACATCACCACTTTTCAAAATCAGGTGTTTTTCTTGCTACGTCAAAAAGTAGGTACTAGTGCAGTTACCTATTTCATCGGTAACAGTGTTGAAGGTTGCATCTTGGGAAAACAACACAAAGAATCATTTCCAACAGGAAAGAGTATAAGGGAAAATACACCCTTGGATATTATTTGCTCAGATTTGTGTGGACCAATGCAAACGTCATCATTAGCTGGCAGTCATTATGTCTTGACATTTATAGATGATTACATAAGAAAGACATGGGTTTATTTCCTAAAACAGAAGAGTGAAGTTTTTGAACAATTCTACCACTTCAAAACTCTTGTTGAGAAGAAAACTGGGCACTAAATAAAAGTGTTGAGAACTGATAGAGGTGGAGATTATATCTCCAAAGACTTCCTACATTTCTGCAGGGAGCACGACATACACAAGAAGTTTACCACAAGGTATACACTACAACAAAATGGTGTTGCAGAAATAAAGAATAGGACCATCATGGACATGGTCAGAAGTATGTTGAAGGCGAAGCATTTTCCAAATTAGTATTAGGCAGAAGCTGTAAATTGTACAGCTTATATTTTAAATAGATGTCCAACCAAAGTTGTTAGGAGCATAGTCCCAGAAGAAGCATGGAGTGGAACAAAACAATTTGTCACTCACATGAGAGTATTTGGATGTGTGGCATATGCACATGTCTCAGATCAACTAAGGAATAAGTTGGACAACAAGGGGGAGAAGCATATCTTTGTTGGATGTAGTGATGAATCCAAGGCCTACAAACTCTATAATCCATCAACCAAGAGAGTTATAATCAACAGAGACGTTGAGTTCATTGAAGAAGAATCTTGGGATGGAAGTTTAGAGAATATGGTGAATGTCAAGACATGTATGTCTCATGAAGAGCAAGAGGAATGGACAACCCAAATAATTTCTCCACGATGCCTCCTCTTCCACCTACACAAGCATAACAAATCACGCTGCAAGGAAGAAATAGAACATCCTTGAGAAATCAAGGAAGTGATTCTCCAAGCACACCACAGGGATCAGAAACTCCCTCAAGTTCAAGGGAAACTCCAAACACATCTTCAGCAAATACAAGAAGACCAAGATTTAGAAATTTAAGTGAAATTTATGAGAAAGAAGAAGTTGATAATAATGCTGGTCTGAATTCTTTATTTGCATTGTTTTGTCATGTTCATGACCCAATCCATTTTGAAGATGTTGTAAAAGAAGAGAAATGGATTGACACAATGAATGAAGAGATAAGTGAAATAGAACGAAATGACACATGGGAGTTAGTGGACCTCCCACAAGGAAAATAAGTCATTGGAGTGAAATGGGTCTATAAGACCAAAATCAATGTTGAAGGCAAGATAGAAAGACACAAAGCAAGACTTGTTGTGAAAGACTACAAGCAGCAACAAGGAAGAGACTATGAAGAAACCTTTGCACCAGTTGCAAGGATGGAAACAGTGCAGACAGTGTTGTCCATATCAGCTCAACAGAAGTGGAAATTTTATCAAATGGATGTGAAGTCAACATTCTTAAATGGAGTGTTGAAAGAGGAGGTATATGTTGAACAACCTCCTGGCTATGAGATAGAAGGCCAAGAAAAAAAAGTATTTAAGTTGAAGAAAGATATTTATGGGTTGACGCAAGCACCAAGGGCATGGTACAACAAGATTGATGCTTACTTGATGGATAATGGGTTTGACAAGTGTGATGGAGAATCCACACTCTACATTAAAGAAAATGACGGTAAAATCCTTATTGTTTTATATGTATAATGATGGTAATATCCTTATTGTTTTATATGTAGATGATTTAATTTTTACAGGCAATGATGTTTCTCTCATTTTTTATTTTAAAGCAGTCAAGAAGAGTGAATTTGAAATTACTGACTTGGGTCTATTAAGATATTTTTTTGGATTGAAGTTAACCAAAGAAGATTGCAGCAAGAATGTTGATCCAACATTGTACAAGAAAACAGTTGGCAGTCTAATGTATTTGACTGCAACTATGCCTGATATTATGCATGATGTAAGTCTAATATTCGGATTTATGGAGATACCCAAGGACACACATTGCAAGCAACCAAGAGAATACTAAGGTATGTAAATGGAACAAAGGAGCATGCTATTCTATACTCCTCAACTGATAATTTTAAGTTGATTGGTTACACTGACAGTGATTGGGCTGGAAGTGTAGATGACAGAAAGAGCACATCTGGGTATGTGTTTCATTTGGGATTGGGAGCCATTTCATGGGCTTCGAAGAAACAACCAATAGTTGCATTATAAAAAATAGAAGTTGAATATTTAGTAGCAACAACAACAGCCTATCAAGCAGTTTGGATGAGAATGATGCTTAGAGATTTTTTTCATGAGCAAGACAAAGGAACCACAATTTATTGTGATAACAGCTTAGCAATAGCATTGTCAAAGAATTCTGTTTTCCACAAGAGAAAAAATTATATTGATGCAAAGTATCATTTTATAATAAAATTGGTTAACAATGGTGAGATTGTTTTGCAACGTTGCAGGTCAGAGGAATAGTTTACTGATATCCTCACAAAGCCATTGGGATAGAATAGTATTGTTTATCTCAGACAATGTTTGGGAATGACTGATGGTGGCAGTTGTGATTAAGGGGGAGTGTTCGAAATAAATCCTAACCACCTCCATGAATAAAGGAATGGCAACAACCCACGCTTCATAAATTTTTAATTGACAGGAAGGACAAACATAGATCCAAGAGCTACAGGCGTTTTCATGCAATGTTCAGAAAAACTAGAGTAGATTCCATACTCTACGTTTAAGTCTTACCCACTGCATTACTTACCTTTTTGCCCACAGGCGTAGCCCACCACTTTTACGTTTTAACTCTCAAGCCTTTTGCCAATGTTAAGTTTCCGCCGATGTGATATAGGCGAGACCCACCAACTTTTAAACTGCCACAATCGTTTGTTATTCTACTTATTCCATTATATTTTTCATTTCGCACTTATCATGGTTTTTTGCATTTCCGCCTGCACTTCGCAGATTATAAGTTTTACCTTTTCCGCTGCCCACAATGCACACTTTGCAACTTTTACACTTTACCTTTCCGCCGCCCGCAAACTATGTTATTTTCATTGCGATGCAATAGTGCTACTACACATCATAATCACAACATAATAAGTATATCTTGTGCTGCCTGAAAAAGTTATTTTATGTTGTTTGTGATGCGATCACAAGAGGGGCACATGTCAAGCTCAGGAGGGCAGCGAAGATCGCACATCGCAAAGCTCAGGAGATAACAGATAAGTGCCTGCAATTTGAGTTGTTTGGATGTGATGTGATGTTCCATGCCACATCGCACATCACAAGTTTTAATTCTATCCCATATCGCGCATATGTTAAATCTTAAAATCTGTGGTATGCGATTTTTGATAGAGCACCATATGCGATGTGGTCTCACAGTTGTAACATATAATTTTTCAAGTCTGCCCTTTTGTGTTTGGAATGCAATTGTATGTTGTTTCGTGTGTAAACAACAGAAATAAAGCAAAGGATGATTTTGGTTGTTGAACTTCTGATTTGCATTGAATTTCTTTCAATGCTCAGGCTTCGGCCATTTGTATTAAAACCTATGTAATTTCATTTTGATAGTGTAATGGAATGAAAAAGAAGTTTCAATTGTCTCCTGTGTTTTATGCCATCTGTCTGTTGCATTCTCTCTGTTGTGAGGAAACACATATCCCTCTATGTTTGATTATTCAAAATTTCCAACAATTTACATTTATTTTTCCCATTCCAGATGATAGATTCATCGTGAGTTTGTTTCCTTAGTGAAACATAAGTGAACAAATAACGTTCTCTTTATCTTGTAGGTGTTTTTGGGTTTACTTGATTTGATTTGATTTCAGAACCACCAGTTGTCTTCGTCTTTAAGTTTAGCCATCATATTTGAGTCTCTCATTTTTCTCAGAATATACGAAGGTGAGACAGTTGAACACTTGATTGAGAGGGACACAGTTCTCCTTCTTCAGAGGACAATAATTTCGACAAGGAGAGGGAAGGAGTAACATCCAAAGACATGGTGTTTGATCCTCAAACATGGGTCTTAGCTCAACCCTATCTCCCTCTTCTGGAGGTCACGGATGGAAAGGGAAGAGTTGTGGTGCTTGTGTATGTTCACAAAGGTGTTTTCTACATTGAATTGACTGCATCACCACTTTATCACAATTATCTTAATAAAGTGGCTACAGAGGCCCATCTGATTTATGTTTCCATAGAGTATCGGAGAGACCTAAGCATCGCCTCCCTGCTGCTTATGACGATTGTTTTGGTGTTCTTGAATGGCTTGACCGCCAGGCATTAGCAATGGAAGGCTTGTCTCTTAGTCCTTGGCTCGGTTCACATGTAGATTTGAAAAGGGTTTTCTTGGTTGGAGACATTATTGGGGCCAACATCGTGCATCACATAGGCATCACTTCTAGTCAAAGGAATTGGGATGGCCTATATTTTCAAGGGGCTATTCTGGTCCACCCCTTCGTTGGTAGAAAAGAACGAATCGCATCTGAAGTGGGGAGGAATAAGGTGGTGGAGCATTTATTTAAGGTGGTGGATGGAGACTGGAGTATCTTTCTTCCCGTGGGGGCCGACAGAGACGACCCTTTTTTCAACCTAGTTGGACCCCGTTCGAACCCCGTTCTCCTCATCTGTCGACTCTATGTTGAAATATTAAACTGCAACTGCAACTATGGCAACAAGGACATAATTCAATTTTGATGGGAGAAGGAAGTAACAAAAAAAACAATTTTTATCTTGGTTCAATCTTCACTCCATGGCACATTGAAAACACCTGCAAATTAAAGTTTTTTGTTTAAATTCGTAGCTTTGTTTGCCATTGAATATTGTGGTTTGAACCACGCCATCGCTCCATTCAAACCAGCCATTTACCCACCATTTAAACCTTCACCTACCTACATTAAACATCACTCACCACAGCCCAGGCAATAGACAAAGGACCCACATGCCAAGTCAACAAGCTCGAAAACCAATCACGAGCATATCACAAATTTCTTTTCCAACTTCACCGGAGCCAAAATTAGATGCGATAAGGTCATAAACCAGTTTGCATAAAAGGGTTTAAAGTCCGCAAAAAAGCGCTTGTATAAGGTTTATACTTTAGGTTAATATTTCATTTCTTTTGTATGTCGCAACATATTTTTAATGTCTTAGACTTTAGGATTAATGTGTAATGATTTATTCGCCACGATGAGTTAATGACTTTAGACATAGGGTTATATATGTTTTATTATTATATATATATATATATATATATATATATATATATATATATATATATATATATATATATATATATATATATATAATGCACACATCGAAAATACTCAACACTGTAGTGTTAAAAAAAAATCCCGAAGGAAAAAAGAAAAGAGACTGTGTATTTTAAAAAGAAGGGATATAGTGTATTAAAACATAGTGTTGTGACTCTGTATTAAAAAAAAAGACAGAGAAACTGGAGTAATTTTTTTTGGCACTGTGTGTGCAACAGTCTGAGCATTTTTTTTGTAATCCTGAATTGAAGATTCAGAAGAAGAAATCGTCATTTTGTAATAGCTTTCTAGTTTAATGAAATAGAAGAAGTTTTTTTATTTCATCTTTGTCCACAATTTTTATTTTTAATCTCTATGTTGAGAAGAGGAATTTTATTTTCCTCTGTGTGTTTGGAATACTTCAGAAATTCCAAGATGGTATCAGAGCTAGTCTAGGCTCTTTTCATATGCCAAAGAAGCTGAAGGAAGAAGAAGGAGTTGTTGTAGCTTTTGACCAGCAGTGTGAAGGCTCAGCAAAACAAGGTATTTACAAAACAGAGTTTTGTGTTTGTTTAAGAAGTGCAGTCCAGAGAATTTTTTTAAGAGACAGAGTTTATCTCTCAACAGTGAGAAGGTTTATTTGAGAAATAGAGTCAAATTTTTATTTCATAGTTCATAAATCTAGCCATGGCAGGAGCCAACACAAGCACGAGTATAGGAAATACTCAAATCCCATAATTTAATGGGAAGAACTATGACTATTGGGCAATCACAATGAGAGCCCTATTTTCCTCTCAAGATTTATGGGAGATAGTTGAAGATGGTTTAAAAGAACCAGCACATGAACAAGCATATAATGCCTTAACACAAGCAGAGATGGATTTGTTGAAGAGTAATAGGAAGAAGGACTCAAAAGCCCTCTTCTATCTCTATCAAGTAGTGCATGAAAGTGTATTTCCAAGGATTGTAGCAGCAAAGAGGTCGAAGGATGCATGGGATACTCTCCAGACAGCCTACCAAGGAATGGAGAAGGTAAATAAAACAAAGTCTCAATTAATGAGAAGGGATTTTAAAGTTATTTGCATGAAAGAGTCTGATACAATAGACTCATTCTTCACATTGTTGATTGGGTTGGTTACCCAAATGAGATCTCATGGAAAGACCATATAAGAAATAAGAATAGTGGAGAAAGTATTGAGGAGCTTACCATTAAGGTTTGATGTGATATTAACAACCATTGAAGAGAAAAATGATCTCTCAAAGTTTACAATTGACGAGCTTCATGCATCATTGATGACACATGAAAAAAAATTGGATAGAACAACAAACTCATCTTTGGAGCATGCCTTCAAGAACCAAATTTCCTTTGGAAGAGGAAGATGTCAAGCTAGAGGAAACTACAGAGAAAAAGGAAGAGGAAAAAGCCAAAACAGAGGAGGAAGTAACAACCCTGCAAATAATAGTGGAATGGGCAGCAATCAAAGTCAGAATCAAAGCCAAGGAAAATGCCAACAAGGTGGAAAAAATCAAGCACATGGACAAAGGTATGATAAATCCCAAGTCCAATGTCATTATTGTAAGAGATATGGCCATTATGCCAATGAATGTAGGAAGAAATAGAGTGACATGGGTAATAGACCAAATGATAATTTTACTAAGGAAAATATCAGTCAAGAGAATTTGTTTTTAGCATGTAATATGGTTGAAGAGAAAAATGAAGATATATGGTTTCTAGATTCAGGATGTAGCAGCCATATGACTGGAAAATTTTCTATCTTTTCCATGATTGATGAAAATGTGAAGTCTCAAGTAACATTGGGGACAAACAGTAAAGTCTTTGTCATGAGAAAAGGCAGAGTGTGTGTTTTAACAAAGAAATGAGAAAAAAAATCCATATCATATGTGTACTATGTGCCTGGTATGAAGTGTAACCTTTTGAGCATTGGATATCTCATTCAGAAAGGCTACAATTTTTTCTTTGAAGATGATATATGCACCATCATGGATAAACCACCAAGAAATCAATGCATTGCATAAGTGAAGATGCCAAGAAACATAATGTTTCCTCTCAAGATGAGAGAAGATTTGAATAAAGGAGCTGCAATGGCAGCAGTGACACAAGAGAAATTCCAAATAGAAGCAAAGGATGAAAACTGGTTATGGCACTTGAGATTTGGACATCTCAACTTTGGAGGTCTGAATTTGTTGCATAGGAAAGGAATGGAAAAGGTATTACCATTGATTGAAAATCCAGACAGCCTATTTGAAGGTTGCATCTTGGGCAAACAACACAGAGACAGCTTTCCATCAGGAAAGATGATAAGGGAAAAATCACCCTTAGAAATAGTCCATTTAGATTTGTGTGGACCAATGCAAAAACCATCATTAGTAGGTAGCCACTGTATGCTGACCTTTATTGATGATTACACAAGAAACACATGGGTTTATTTCTTGAAGTTGAAGAGTGAAGTGTTTGAGAAATTCTGCCACTTTAAAGCTCTTGTTGAGAATCAAAGTGGGTAGCATATTAAAGTCTTAAGAACAGATAGAGGAGGAGAATATATCTCCAAATAATTTCTCCATTTTTGTAGAGAAAATGGGATTCATAAACAATTTAAATCAAGGTATACACAATAGCAAAATGGAGTTGCTGAAAGGAAAAATAGAATCATCATGGAGATGGTAAGAAGTATGTTGAAGGAAAAGAAATTGCCAAATGAATATTGGGCTGAAGATGTACATTGTGAAGCATATGTGCTGAATATATTCCCAACAAAGAGTGTTATGAACAGAGTTCTGGAAGAAGCATGGAGTGGCATAAAACAGTTTGTCACCCACATGATAGTTTTTCGTTGTGTGGCTTATGCACACATTCTAGATCAACTAAGGAAGAAGTTGGACAGTAAGGGGGAGAAGTGCATATTTTTTGGATATAGTGAAGAATCCAAGGCATACAGAACGTATAACCCATCTACCAAGAAATTTATGATAAGCAGAGACGTAAAATTTATTGAGGAAGAAGCTTGGGATGGAAGCATTGTGAAAACAGTGAATCTAAAAAGTTTTTTGTCTCACGATGATGAGGAGGAAGAAATGGTTGAAAGACATCCCTCATTAGCAGCACCACCTCCACCAACACAAGGACAACAAGGGACACCACAAGCAGGTATGATAACACCCTTGAGAAGTGATGACAATGCTTCTCCGAGAACATCACAAGGAGAAGATTTGAGTGCTTCTACAAGAACAATTTCAACAAGTGAAAGAGGAACCAGATTCAAAAGTCTGAATGAGATTTATGAGCAAGAGGCAACAAATGAAGTTATGAACTCTTATTTTCATTGTGTTTTCATGTAGAAGGTCCTATTCATTTTGAAGAAGCTATAAAAAATGAGAAATGGATAGATGCTATGTGTAAGATGCCAAACCTTAATAATTTAGTCAGATCTAGCACATTCTAGTGTTCTGAATAAAATTACATTCAGTAAAAACCATGAACATAGACAGGATCTAGAACTGCAAAAATTTATTTATATTATTAGCTGAAAATAAAATACATGCCCATATAATAAATCTGAGCTCCTGCAGATGTCATGCTTGGCTACTCCTTAAAACATAAAACAAACACTGAAGCACAATCGTGGACCCTGGATGGATCCACCAGAAAAATTCACTACGGGGTTTTCATCCTAGGATCAATGTTAGAACTGGCGAGGCCAATTTCTCAAACCAAACACAATAAGATAGATAAAACCAGAATGATTATAAATGCCTAGCTTCACTCCCATTTTATAGGCTTCATGGAATTTCTAGAGACCTTATTTTATTATTTTTCTCAGAAACTGACAACAAATACCATGGGCCAATACCATGGGAAAATACCATGGTACGTACCATGGATCGATTCTCTCCACTTTGACTAGATCAAGAAAGGGAATATTACAAATCCTCTGGCCCAAATATTTCTTGTCCTCAAGCGACCCACTTCTATCCACAACAGAAGAATTTGTACATTGATACCACGATCCCGCACAATCTGATGTACCCTCCATGTTGAATGGTCCTGAATGGATCCTTCGATACTTAGATCCCAAACAATCCTCTGACCAATCCTTCCCTCAATAGATTTACCTAGATCCCAAACAATCCTTTGGCCAATCGTGCCCCCAATGGATTCTCTTGTATCCCAATGCCACCTAAATCCTGGGATTTGTGGGTTATGTTACCATTTCAACTCTCCATCACTGCCCACACCAAGTGATCCAAGCTGTAATCTTCCCTTGGCTATGGGTATCCTCCAAGTAATCAACCCATCAATAGAATATCAACTCATAATATCTCGCCAATCCATACTTGGGAAAGAATGAATATCTGCAAATCTACTATGTTGACGTTGTTCGATGCTCAATTACTGTTGCTCTACTTGGTTACCCAACATGATGTATTTGGAGAAATCTGCCCTTCTCTTCTCAATGTATAAAGGTGGGTTGTTGGTGTTGCAAGCCTTATCTATGTATTTTGTAGAGCACTACTACGAAACTCCCAATTCTACTCCTCATGTGGCCTTGTGAGGGAGTTGATTTGTTCCTCAATACTAGACAGCTTGGTCGATGATTTGACACATACCCCTATGAGTTCCTCAATTTTTCTGTTCTCCTTTAAGAGAGTGTCTCGGATTGTCCAAAATCTTTGCTTCAATAGAATAAGATCTGTCTTGAAATGCATGATCCTTTCCTGAAATTCTTTCACCAGAAATTCTAGTGCCCTACTGAATGTCTCTGTATTTGACTGCATTGGATGCCCCATGACCACAACTTCAACTTGAGCCTTTGAACAACTCTCTAGGAATGGTTCATTTTTCACATTATGGTTTTCATGTTGCATGATCATACTCATCATGCCGGTTCACTATGGCTGGATCCTCACTCAAATCTCCTTGGTCTCCTCCATCTGTGGAGACAATATGTTCATCCCTTTCAACTGTCAAACATAGATGCATTGGTGGGCTTTTATCTATACTTTATTGTTCATATTCCTTATGGATATTCCCTTGGGGATCTACGAACTCTGTTGTATAGGAGTCTACCTCATCAATTCCATTAGGTAGAATTTCCTCTTGCACCTCCAAATGCTTGTCATCCTGCAAGCCTCCCTGAATAGTGTCATGATGTTGCTCTCCATATTGAAGATCAATAGACCCAGCTACAAAAGACTCCCCATGATTTGAAGTAATCTCCTCTTGTTATGTCTTTGTTTCCTTCTTCTTATCACCTGGATAGGAATGGTTAAGGGTCCAAGGTCCCTTGCAGATAAAGCATAGTCCTCTCCTCCTTAGTTCATTCTTGCTGCAGATTTTTTTCTTACTTTCCCCATCAACCCTTCTCAACTCCTTCATAGTCAACACCTTTCTGAGCCATTTTATGTTTTTCTTGACCAATTTCTTGACTAGATCATGGGTAGCTGGTGATCCCTTTAGCTCCTTTCTTCAAATGGTTAGGAATTTGGATCTTAGTATCTTGCATATGTCAGCATCTCCTTTTAAGAACAGAGACACAATATTTTCCATGCATCCTTTGACATGGTCTGAGTGAGCTGATGTAATACTGGTATAAAATTTTTGGAGCAACTAAAAGATCAACTGGTCACATTCCATATTCAGCATGAATGTGCCAAAGTTGAACTCTGCCATGAGTTTTAAAATTCTGCACCGCTTTTGATAAGTAGGACACATGATGTTGTTCAACCCTTGAAGGGCTTCTACCAATACCTCCTCCATGATATCATTATTGTAAGGTAGTAGTGGGGATGTTAAAGCCATGATTCTTCTGAGACAAGAAGAATTTGTGCGCTTGACTTCTTCATTAGGATGTTTCCAAAGTTTGGGTTGTATTAATGCAAGCATCGATGGCTTGAGAGTCTAGCTGAGTTTCTTCCATTATGCTTATCCCACCTTAGATAGACATGCGTTTAATTCCTCCAACTTATGAAGGTCTATGAATCATTTTGTTTGTTGAAATTCAGAGCCAAGTGTGAAGAGCTTAGCTCCTCTTCTTTTTCCTTCCTTCACCTCCCATGGTTTCTTTTGTTTCAAAATGACATGGACCCTTTTTGAGAATGGTCTCCTACTTTTACTATCATTTTGGTCTATGGAGGTATGGCTACTTAAAGGATCATTTCAGTTCAAAAACAATTTCAGATCAAAGACATTGTAGCCAAAGATAATTGTTGAATTTTCACTAAAATGATTCAACCTCTATTCTTTTTCTTTCTATTTTTTTTTTTAAAACAATCCATTCACAATAAACCCTTATATAAACAAAAATATCCAAAGCACTTTCCTCCTATCGTCTCCATTCTATATTTCTATTTTGAATAGAAGTGTTAATACTATGCAATACTTGATGTATACCTTATGGACCTGCAATGGAAACCCATACGTTGTAAAGGATACCATTGTATGTGTAAACTCATCTCATGATGGCAGACTTTACTAGGCTCTGAAATGATGCAGTATGAAGGAATACGCTCAACAACACTGTATCAAAGATTTTTTTTATTTTTTTTATTATTAAATCCTTACAGCGCTCAAACTAAACTCAACTTTATGTTCCTTCCCTTTTCTTTATAAATCAAACCCCTAAAAAAATTATCAACCCCTGTCATAATTTTCAAAACTATAAACATGGCTTAAAATTGTGATTCAAGTCCATTTACCCACTTTCACGCTCCAAATACATCTCTTGATTAAGAAAAAATCAACTTCATTCTCAATGTTACCGGCTGAACCAATCCTCCTCCTTGACTGTCTAGAAGATCAGATCAGGTTAGATCAATTTTTGCTCCTTTTGCAATGAAAAAATTCTTCTTTCAATAAACTGAAAAATAAAACCAACTAGGGTGATACTCAATACCACCAAAGATCGAGATGTCTGCTAGGGTGAGAATAAATCCCACCGAAGTTTCCTACATAAAACCGTTAGGCTGGCAAGATGCACAGCTCTGATACCACTGTAAGATCCCAAACCTTAATAATTTTGTCAGATCTAGCACATTCTAGTTTTCTTAATAAAATTGCATTCATTAAAAAGCATGAAAATAGAAGGGATCTGGAACTGAAACACTTTATTTATATTATTAGCTGAAAATAAAATACATGCCCATACAATAAATCTAGGCTCCTACAGATGGCATGCTTGGCTGCTCCTTAAAACATAAAACAAACACTGAAGCACAATCGTGGACCCTGGATGGATACACCAGACAAATTCATCATGGGGTTTTCGTCTCGGGATCAATGTTAGAACTGGTTAGGTCAAGTTCTCAACCCAAACACAATAAGATAGATAAAAGCAGAATGATTCTAAATTCCTAGCTTCTCTCCCCTTTTATAGGCTTGATGGACTTTCTAGAGACCTTATTTTATTATTTTTCTCAGAAACTGACAACAAATACCATGGGTCAATACCATGGGAAAATACCATGGTAAGTACCATGGATCGATTCTGTCCACTTTGACTGGATCAAGAAAGGGAATATTACACTATGGATGAAGATATAAATGCCATAGAGAAAAATAAGACATGGGAATTGGTTTATCTCCCAAAAGGTAAAGAAGTAATTGGAGTAAAATGGGTTTATAAAACCAAAAGCAATGCTGAAGGTAAGATTGAAAGGCACAACACCAGACTTGTTGTCAAAGGCTACAAGCAGCAATAAGGAAGAGATTATGAGGAAACTTTTGTACCAGTTGCATGAATGGAAACAATAAGAGCAGTGTTGTCCATAGCAGCACAACACAAGTGGAAAGTTTACCAAATGGATGTGAAATAAGCATTCTTGAATGGAGTATTGATGGAAGAGGTTTATGTTGAACAACCTATGGGATATGAGAAAGAATGCCAAGAACACAAAGTATGAATATTGAAGAAAGCTCTGTATGGGCTGAAACAAGCACCAAGAGCATGGTACAGTAGGATAGATGCCTACCTACTGGAAAATGGGTTTGAGAAATGTGAAGGAGAACCTACATTATACATCAAGGAGAAATATGGTAAGATGCTCATTGTTGTTTTTTATGTTGATGATGTGATCTTTACAGGTAATGATACTTACCTCATTGAAATTTTAAAATAGTCATGAAGGATAGATTGAAGGTGAATGATATGGGTTTCTTTGAATGCATATATGGAGATAAAGTAGAGAAAAATGAAAATAAAATTTTTATTTCTCAAGCTAAATATGTGAAAGAAATTTTGGAAAGATTTAACATGTAGGATTGCAAGACAACAATCACTCCTAAAGTGATGGGATTGAAACTAAGCAAACAAGACAGCAGCAAGGATTTTGATCCAATTTTGTACAAAAACATAGTTGCTAGCCTCATGTATTTGACTGCAACTATGTCGGATATTATGCATGTTGTGAGTTTAATTTCCAGATTTATGGAAAGGCCAAAGGAGACACATTGACAAGTAGCAAAAATAATTTTGAGGTATGTGAAAGAAACAAAGAGATATGGTATTTTATACACCACTTTAGAAATTTTGAACTTATTGGATATACTGACAGTGATTGGGATGGAAGTATAGATGACAGGAAAAACACCTTTGGATATGTTTTTCATATGGGATCAAGAGCCATTTCATGGGCTTCTAAGAAATAGCCAATTGTGGCTTTATCAACAGCAGAGGCAGAGTATGTGGCAGCTACAACAGCAACATGTCAAGAAGTTTGGATGAGGAGAATGTTAAGGAGTTTGTGTCATGAACAGGTAAAATGCACAACAATTTATTGTGATAACAACTCAGCTATAGCTTTATTAAATAATTTAGTGTTTCATAAGAGAACGAAACACATTGATGCCAAGTATCACTACATCAGAGAGCTAGTGAACAATGGAGAAATTGTTTTGAAACATTGCAGAACTAAAGAGTTGTTTGCTGATATACTGACAAAACCATTGGGGCAGAAGAGTTTTAATTATCTAAGAAAATGTTTGGGTATGGAAGAAAACAACAGTTGTGTTTAAGGGGAACTGTTGAAATATCAAACTGCAACTGAAACTGTGGCAACAAGGACAAAATTCAATTCTGACGGGAGAATGACGCAACATCAACAACAATTTTGATCTTGGTTCGATCTTCACTCAATTGCACATTGAAAACACTTGTGAATTCAAGTTTTTTTTTTTAAAAAGCCATAGCTCTGTTCGGCATTGAAGATTGTGGTCTGAACCACATCATCGCTCCATTCAAACCAGCCATGTACCTGCCATTTAAAACTTCACCTGCCCGCATTAAACATCACTCACCACAACCCACGCAATAGACGAAGTACCCACATGCCAAGTCAACAAGCTTGCAGCCAATCACGAGCGCATCGCAAATTTCTTTGCCAACGTCACAGGAGCCAAAATTGGATGCGATAAGGCCATAAACCAGTTTGCATAAAAGGGTTTAAAGTCCACGAAAAAGTGCTCATATAAGGTTTATACTTTAGGTTAATATTTCATTTCTTTTGTATGCCGCGACATATTTTTAAAGTCTTATACTTTAGGATTAATGTGTAATTCTTTATTCGCCACGATGAGTTAATGACTTTAGACTTAGGGTTATATATGTTTGTTTTATGAATAAATTTTTGAAATTTAGTTTTAGAATAGCTCAATGACCATCACACCTTAAAAATACCAAGTTCAAGTCCCCAAGATGAAAATTTCAAATTATTATTTTATTTTTTTCTTTTTAAAGTAATATTTCTTCATTAATTAAAATTTATTTATCAATAAATTTAAACATTTTTCTTTTAATTTAAAAATGATACTAAATTATATACCCAAGTTTACTAAAAAAAAATTCAATATAATACATTAATTTTGAGATCAACTTGTAAGATGGTTTGTTTTATACCGAGGTTCGTATGTGTTATAAAGTATTTTTATGATATTATTTTAAACTACTAAACTCTACCGTATATTGGGTCACAAACAGGATTTCCGAACCTTGAGAATTTTCAATTTTTACAAATTGAACAGTACTTTAATCGCCAATTAAAATGCACTGAAACTTATTATTACTTATTTATAATATTTAATTATTAATTTTTTAAATAACTTATATAAATTTGAATTAATAATTGATTATATTATATTTAAAAAAATATAATACATTCACCTTTAAAATATATATATTATTTACATTAATATATATTACAATTTAAAATATTTATAGTATTTATTTTAAAAATATATATAATATATCATTTATATAAATATAAATATAAACAATGATTCATTTTATTTTATTACTAAAAACCAAACCTAATATATAAATACGTATATTATTTTATTTTAATGTTAATTTTTTTTGATATAGGCGTGAAATCAATATAAGTATAATTTAGAGGTTATTTGTTTTTAGAATAATATAATCTGTAATAAATAATGTTTTCTTTGTTTGAAATAAATTGAATAAAACTATTTTTGTTTCTAAAGTATAGATTTTAATTAAGTTTTTAGGAGAGATATTATAATAAGTTGTTGTCTGCCTTAGTTTCTCACTTGGAAAATGAGGCGTATTAAGAGACTAAGCACCAAGGTTTAACATTCAAACATTCAATTGACAAAAGGAATTGAGACAAAGATAATTTTAAAAAGCAAGAAAATTATAACTTATCATTTGGAATTGGAGGACTCTATAGCATCCACAAGAATTGGCTCATTTCCATTATTAGGGGAGTATCCAAGGTCTAGTGGGAGTCATATATGGTCTTCAATATGCCCAAGGCACATGTCAAGACTCCTCATAATGAGTTGTAATTCATCCAATATGGGTTGAATTTTCTCTTTGGCCTAATTTATGTGAAGTAATACTTGGCCAAGTAGGACTTGAAAATACCAATAAATGTCAAATGTGTGCATATATTAACTGTAGAAACCTCTAGTATGACCAAATTATAGCACCTAGTTTGATATTTCCCCAACACTTCCATGGCATTCAAGTAACCTCTTTCCCTCATGATGCCATGCTCTTCTTGTGAAATATCCTCTTGGATAACCTCCAAGTTTTCACGTTAACATTGCACATAGTTTTTTGTGTGTTGCTAAGTATGAAAGCCATGTAGATCACAAAAATAAGTGGCACGCCACCTGCTTCTAGCCCATTACTGTTGCAATACGGGTAGACCCCTGCCAAGAGAAAAAGAATCAAAAAGTAGGAAAGAGCCCTAGAAATATTGAATGAAATGGCGTGCAAATAGCTAAAGAGATGCAAAGAGAGAACATGAATCAAGAAAATGGATGGATTGAGGAAAATGAAACTATTGGAGGGGGAGAAAGCCAGGGAGATTGGAGAGAGAAGGAATCCCTTTAAGACTAGTAATTAGACTACAAAAAAAGACAAAAACACCACCTCTAAAAGTAAAGCCCTTTAGGGGTGGTCTTCTCAGAGATATAAACTTCCCTCAAAAGTGGCTTTTTGTGGGAAATTCTGACTGCCAAAATTCACCTTCTAGGAGGAGCTGTAAAAAGAAACTTTTGGGGGTCATTTTCTAAATAGAGCTTACTCATTCATCATTTGAAGATATATTCGAGGGAGAAAGAATTCATATGTTGAAGCGTTTCCATGTTTTCAAACTATAAGTATTGAAGCATTTTAATAATATATTTCCAAATCATGTAACTTTACAGGGCCAACCATGATACAGGGGTAGCCATGAAAGATTGATATATATTATTTGTAAATTTGTAGCACACCTACCTTAGAATCTTCGGTAAAAATGACATAATTACGAGTATAAATTTTATTACTATTTCCACCAAGAATAGTTAGAATCAAGATTCGGTTGGATGTAAACCGGATTCTTGACAATTGTGTATTGATTCTTTCCATATATGGGTGAAAAGAGGTAAGAGAGGAGCAGAATAAAAGATCTCATGTGGTTCTGATGATGGAACAAGAAGGAGGAAGGGGTTTCGCTGGAACAGAATAATTTAAGGATTAAAAGTCTCGTTTCATTTGGAAAAATAAAAACTAGTTTAGGATCATGAATGCATAGAGTGAAAAGGAATTACGCTCGCCTGAACTCTGCCAAAAACTGCATCTTGGAGAAAGAACGTGAATTACCAACGATAACGTTGCCAATGGTAATGCTGAATAGGGAAGGAAGGGTCAACTTGAGAATAGGTGATTTTGTTTATTTGTTTTTCCTTATTGAGATTCTAGAGCGGTAATGTTGAATCAGGAAGGAAAGAAAGTCGACTTCAAAAGAGGAGATGTTGTTGTTTATGTTCTTCGAGGAGTTGTTTATTCCTTTCTTGATATTCGAGAGTGGTTTGGTAAGAATATCTCTTTTAGTGTATTGGTATTTCATGATAATAGTTTTATGATGATAGTTTCTTGGAAAACTCATATGAGTATGCATTCTCTTACCTTAACCTTTTCACTATAATTAAATGTGCATTTATATTGGAGGATATAATTTGTTGCATTCTCCAATGTGCTATTAGAATTTGGCTTGCCATGGATACTTTATATATATGGGTTTGCCAAATTAATAGTAAATTATTGATATTTAATAATATATGACCAATGCAATATATAAAATACTCATTGAATGCAACTATTAATGCTTTTGAATTTTAAATTCAAAAGATAAATATAGAGTAAAACGTGGTTTTACTCTATATGTAAGATTGTGTATTTTCATACCAATTGTCCTCATGCCATGATATGTAGGCATACATATGAATTTTTATGTGAAAGATAAATAACCACCTGATTTTATTCAAAGAGAGTATGTGGTTATTTAGTTAAAATTTCTTGAAAACAATAATTTCCTTGTGCCATGATATGTAGGCATGCATAGGAATTTTTATGTAAAAGATAAATAACCACGTGATTTTATTGAAAGAGAGTATGTGGTTATTTAGCTAAAATTTCTTGAAAAGAATAATTTCCTTGTGCCATGATATCTAGGCATGCATAGGAATTTTTATGTAAAAGATAAATAACCACATGATTTTCTTGAAAAATAGTATGTGGTTATTTAGCTAAAATTTCCTAAAAAGAATAATCTCTGGAAAAAATTGGTATTATGCTAATCTCTTATAAAGATATTGCTCTTAGTGAATTACCATGGTAAAAGACATAATCTATGTTATGTTAAGCTTTTAGAAAAATATTAACGAGAATGGAGAGGGAGCTCCAAGAAACAACAGGTATTTCATAACGGTCGCACTGGGACGAGGTTCAGTGCCTTGATGATCCAGGCAGAGAGCAAGTGTAGGAACCAGCAGACTGAGTAGTATTGAGGGCAGCATGGCGACAGCCTCTGCAGGGTGGCCTACTCCCTCCCACCGAAATGTAATGGCGGGTGAGCAGAGCAGCAGATCTAGAACTGTGCCGGGAGGAGGAAGTCAGAAAGGAGGGCCAATTTTAGGTGCAGAATGGTAAGCAAAAATAAGGGGACAATGTCTTCCTCGGGCATTGAAGAAACCCAGGTTTTTTATTTCGTCAAATAAACTGGATGAATATAGATGGTATATGAAAGATCATGCATTAATATGTAAATTTATTGGTATCTAGCGAACTGAAAAGGATTTAGTGAAGTGGATTCAGACTATATGGAAACCAAAAGATCATCTGATCTCAAGTTTGGCCCAAGAGGATTTTTTATAGTTATATTTACAAATTTATTAGATAAATAAAGAATATTTGAAGGAGACCCATATTTTTTTAATAATACAGGCCTATTCTGTAGGCAATGGGAAGAATGCTATAACCCTGATGAGCATGTTACTGATCTCTCTCTATACACAAGGTTCCTATCCAGTTTTTTAGGCGACATTCTCCATCGGGCCATCATGGTAAAAGGTCAAAACGGTAAAAGAAAAGACATAGGTAGAGGCAAGAAACAACGAATCAATCAGACTGTTGGTCCACGTAAAAGAGGAAGGAATATTAATAAGAAAATCTTGGAGAATATTGTTGATGTATATGAGTCTGGAAATTCGGTTCATATCCGAAATACAATTCACGTTTGGGAGAGTCAAAGTGATGGTGAAGATGATGACCTGAACGAGCAGGAGGCTAAAATGGATTTCATATCAAACCCAGGTAGTATAAGAGGGTATGTATCTCTGTTTCAGCAATCAGTTAAGACTTATTGGAAAATTAAATGTGTTCTAGCAAAGATAATGGCGAGCATGGAAGTAAAGGAAGGAAACTCATCAGTGCTTTTTGAAATTCAACAAATAAAACAAGACATTCATGAGATGGCGAAGGCACAGATCCAAGCAAATTCCAGAATTGGGAAGATTGAGTGTCAGCTTCAAAGCATGCAGCAAGTGGAACTGCTGGGCTCCACGGCGAAGGACCCAACCCCTGTGGACTCTTCTGATGGAAAATATTCTTAGTTTATAGTTTTTTCTCATGTTTTTGGCGGTTAATAGTTATAGTTTCTATTTAAATTGTAAATGTTATGGACATAGTAAAGTGATAAAGGCAGTAAGTAGAAGGAAAAACAATATTAGTTTTGGTTAGCCTTTAACTCTCTGTGGTGGCCAACAAACCTGGTTTCTTTCGGGTAGGTTGAGGCTACAGTAAATGATAGAATATGTATAGTAACTTTCTCTTTAAAAATACGAAAATAGGAAGGTACTACGAAATTTACAAAAAAAAAAAAAACTCTTAGAAAAATATTGTTGTTAGTGATATACCATTGTAAAAGACATAAAGAAACTTACTATGTTAATTTTCTTAAAAAGAATAATCTCTTGAAAATATGGGTATTGTGTTAATATTTTTCCTTAAAATAATATTTCATGATGATAGAATTCTAAGGAAGAGCTATCTCTCTTGCATGCACAAAGAGGGAGAGTTATCTGTCTTGCATGCACCAAGAATAGCCATTGTGTTATAGTGGTATGTTCTTTGCATGGATAAGAGAAATATTGAGCTAGCTTAATCTCTAGGAAAAATATGTGAGTACCTTTATGCTAAAAAACTATTATGTTAGTTTTTTTTGGAATAAGATCATGTATATTCATGCAATATTTGTATTAGATTTCATTGGAAATAATATACATTGGTATGTGGGAAATGATAACAAGTTTTGTTATCCTACATTAGAAAATATTCTTTGGAAAAGAAGATGAATTACATGTACAAATCTAAAGTAATGATTTGGTTCCCTGAAATATATATATATATATATATATGTGGGTAATGTTGGTACAACATTTGAAGAATAAAACATTTATTCTTATGCTTTATTCCATTAGTTTTATGGAAAATAAACCATGTCTTTGCATGCCTATTGTGTTACATTTCCTCAAAAAAGAAACATGTGTTTGCATGCTCTATTGAGTTAAGTATTCTTTTGGGAAATTATTTTAGAAACTTTATGCATTGTATACATAGGAACAACATTCATCATGTTAGCTTTAGCACCAAAAGAAATAGTTGAAGGGCTAGTTCTTTTGCTAAAGTTTAAGAAACATGAATGCACATCGTGTCATTTTCCATTGAAGGAATTCCTGGACATTTGTAGTGATTTGTCTTGTACGAATGTGAGCATGTGTGAGAAGTATCATAATAATGTGGGAATTATTTGACATGAATTGATAATTGCTTGCTCACACTAACGTAGATATGTTAGAAGAAACATGTTGTGATATTGTATTGACATCTCATGTATGCACATGAATACATGTTAAGGGATCACTTAAAGAATGATTATTTATTGATTAAGGCTTTATCTAATCATGCTATAAAATCTTGTTGATGACATCAATGACAGGAAATGATGGTGACTTATGAGAAGGAAATATTATGCTTAACATGGTGGCAGGTAAATGATTATGGTTCATGCAGATGAGTGTGAGCTGCAGGATGATCTAATGTACGATGGTCCATTGTAGGTAAATGATTATGGTTCATGCAGTTGAGTGCAGCTGCTGTAGGATGGCGATGGTCCATTATAGGTACATCCATGCCACCAAGATATGAAGATATGAACATTAGTGGGTAAATGCTATCATATTTATTGTAATAGCTTTAAGTTAGATATTTGTATATTTCTTTGTAAGATTTATAACAATGGTTAAGGGATGGTCTCCCTTATAATCTATTGAGTGAGGGCTGAACACCCTCAGAAACGTTTAATAATAAAATTAAACGGTTGCTGGTTTTCACCCTATGGGGTTTCCAGGGTATATTGGTGTTGAATGATGTGATTGATTATTGTGTCAAATTGTTTATGTTGATTCCTTTCTTGTTGTAATGTTCATAATGTCAAGTATGTGATGACTACATGAGTAATGAAATGAATGGAATGTTACATCATACAGTTTTATGTTAATGTACTACAATAGAGGTTGTTAATGGTTAAGCAACTTACTATTCTTATTCTAAGGATACACTATGAACTCGTGAACATTCTATGTAATGATTAGTAAGGAATACTTAATAGTGATTTGGATAGTTACCCGTGGGTAACTTGTATAAATTTTTTAACTCCTGATATTTCCATGTGAAGTTATAATTTCAGTAGCAAAATAATGGAGAGCTAATTCTAATTGGATTTGTTTCTCCAATTTAAGTAGCAAAAGGATTCACCACAACCACTAAGATATGATTTCAATAAATAAATAATACACATATCCCTGAGTTATATAATAACATTTTATTTAAAAAAAAAAAAAAAATTGAATTATTATGATATAAAGAAAATTTGCTAATATTTTTATTTTTATGATATAAAGAAAAATAATTAATAAAAAATAAAATCAAAGAAATAATTACAAATAAAACATACTATGAAATTTTTTTAGTTTTCAATTGGAAAAAAATATAAATAAATTCCATTTTAAATTTTACAACTAAATTTTTATTATTATTTAAATTTCCAATTGCACAGTAAATAGGAAACAATTTTAGGTGCATATATGAAAAACTAGAGAACTCTCAATCACGACTTCAATTTTGAAATTTAACTCTTGAATGACAATCATGACTTCAATTTTGAAATTAATCACATTTCACACCCAAATATCAAGTTTACCAACTATTATATTAAATTAATTTTCTATACGATTTTCTACACACTCACTCACTCACTCACTACTGTATTGACTAAAACTTGGTAAAATTCGTTGATTGGATTAGGTTGGTGGGTTTCTCTCATTAGTAACATCATTGCAAACGTGGTTGATTAATGAAGGTCGGTGCCGTCCTGCCCTAGTAAGATATAAAAGGGATATGGTGGTTACACCTTTGAAATCAAAGATGGTGTCCCATTAATCTTTTTACTTGGGGAAGGGTAGTTGAACACGGGTTTCCAACATCTTAACATTGTTTGCAGGATCTCTCGAACGCTGGCCCTTTACGTTTTACTAATGAAACAAACTGTCCATGAATCTATCACCTCAAATTTTCCCTCACTTCATGAAACAAATGTTCCTGGTATTTTATAGAATTCAAAGTTAATCTTGACCTAACTTATGTAAGAAGGTGGATATGGTAGGATTTCGAAAATTTTATATTTTATATTTTTTTATAAATGGCATAGATTTAGTTGAGAGATTTAATTTCTTCAAATGTAAAAAATTTTATATCTTTAATTTTTTATAATTATGATAGATTTAGGTGAGGGATTTAATTTTTTCAAATGCAAATTTTTTTATGAGTTAATATTATTTAAAAGTTATCTATATATATTTAATTTATATGAATAAAAATTCAATTTTGATAAAAAAATAGTTATCTTTACACATAGTATTTGAATATAAAATAAGTTCCTTTATTTAATTATATTGAAATTAAATAATATAATTTTTCATAAATTTTTTTGTTTATAATTATTAAATCATCTTATACATCATACTCCACTATAGAATAAGCCTCTGAACTTAATTGTTAAAATTAAATAATATAATTCTTCGTAAAATTGTTATTTTTAATTACTAAGTCATTTATATATATACAAGTCAATTCAAGCCTTCTCACTCAATAAAACTTATCATAAAAGATAAACATTAAAGTAAAACTTAAATTATTACTACTTTTAAACATAACAATTATTACTTTTAAGAAGATTTGCAATTTAGATTATAAACTTTGTTTTTACTTTTTATATTATTATTAACTATTATTTTAAAGGCTGATCAGCCGCACCAATAAAATGATCAATTGGATACTTAATACAATTTCCAGTTTCCACAGCTTTGTTTTAATGGTTAGTCAGCCACGATATTGATGGTCATCGATGGTCCTTAACGAGTTTTGAGGCTAGTTGCCCAAGGGAACGTTTACTATTCATTATAAATTCAATTGTATCATTCTTTTTCAAATATATCATCATTTAAAATGTTTATTAATTTTCTTTGAAAATATTATTAATTGATTGAGATTTTTTATGAATAAGTTTACGAATTTTTATCTTAAGATTTTCTTTCTCGATGAAGTTTTGTTTATGAATAAGTTTAGTTAATTGATATTTAATTTGTTTTATAAATAAATTTAATTTGTTATAATGTATTTATATTATTATTTTTAATATTTCTTGGATATGATGTTTTTTTTAATAAAATTGAAATTGAGAGTGCAAGTTTTTGTGATCCATAACATTTTAATTATAATTCTTCTGGGACATCATATAAGAATTTTAGGGACTGACACGTTTCGAACTACCAACTGTAATTCATCATCAGAATAATGAAAATTAGTTGATTTGACATACATATTTATACCAGGAGAGAAGAAACGGTCAAAACCCAACGATCTAAAATTAAGATTAAAAACAAAAATAAAATTAACCCAAAAAAATAAAATAAATAAATAAATAAATAATAATAATAATAATAATAATAATAATAATAATAATAATAATAAATAAATAAAATAAAATAAAATAAAATAATAAAAATATAAAAAGGACCAAACACCTAACTATCCTCACATGAATCAAGTAAAAAGTCAAAAAATCAAAGTAAAAAATTATAACAAAAAATAAAAATAAAAATAAAAATAAAGGATTTAATGTATAAATAAATTAATAAATAAATACAATAAAAAACTAGAATAAAAAAATAAATAAAATGAATTATTTTTACTTTAAATTATACCTAAAACAAAATTATAAATAATTACAGAAAAAATAAAAAGGATATAGTCAATAAATACAAATAAAAATAAAAATAAAAGATTTAATGTATAAATAAATTAATAATTAAAAACTAGAATTAAAATACAATCAAAAGTAAAATAAAATAAAATAAATTATTTTTATTTTAAATTATACCTAAAACAAAAAATAAAAATAATTAAAAATAAAAATGATATAGTCAATAAATAAAAATAAAAATAAAAATAAAATAAAAATATTCAGAGCACTATCTGCATTTTGATTCTCATCATTTTCCTTCTCAAAAACTTGGGGTTCTGAATACTTTAGCTACAAGATCTCTTAGAATTTCTGATGATGATCATTTGGATGACGAGAAAGCCCATCTCCTTAGGGTCTTTGGAGAAAATGGTTATAGCAGAAGTCAAAGTTTGAAGGGCTTTCATGAATGCGAGCAAAGGTCCTAGACAGAAAAAGATTATGGATGATACTATTGGTAAAGTTCATTTACCTTTTATTCAAGGTACTACTGATAAGATCGCTCAGATTTTAAGGAAGCATAGGATCTCGTCTTCTTTTAAACCTTTAAATACCATTTGAGGTTTCCTTAAATTGGAAAAGGACCAGTTGGACCCAAAAAGCATGAAAGGTGTTTATTTGATCTCGTGCTCCTGTGGGACTCCCTACATTGGTGAAATTGTTCGTTCGATTAATAAAAGGATTCAGGAGCATTCTGCAGATATTAGGCATGGTAGAACCAAGTCCTTAGCACTAGCTGAGCATGCTCAGAAGACGAATCATCATATCTATATGGAAGACGCTAGAGTCTGTGCTAGGGTTGACCATTTCCATCACCGGAAATTTAGAGAGGTGATTGAGATTGAGAAGAGGCCCTATACGTTGAACAAGGATGATGGATGAAAAGTTAGCAGTTGTTGAATTCCATCTCTTCACTCCCTGTAAGGGTCTTCCTTTTTTCATTTTTCATTTTTAATTTTAATTTTTATTTATTTTTGTTTTTATTTTTTATTATTATTTTTTTAATAAAATAAAAATAAAAATATATTATTATTATTATTTGGATTTTAAATCTAGTTTTAGTTTTATTTATTAATGTTTTTATTTTTATTTTTATTTATTAAATCTTTTATTTTTATTTTATTTTTATGTGTATTTTAATTCTAGTTTTCAGTTTTATTTATTTATCAATGTATTTTTATTTACTAAATCCTTTTTATTTTTATTTAATTATTTATATTTTTTGTTTTAGGTATAATTTTAAATAAAAATAATTTATTTTATTTTCATTTTATTTTTAATTGTATTTTAATTCTAGTTTTTAATTATTAATTTATTTATACGTTAAATTCTTTATTTTGATTTTGTTTTTATTTTTCTTTAATGACTATATCTTTTTTATTTTTTTAGTAATTATTTATAAATTTTTTTTAGGTATAATTTAAAGTAAAAATAATTCATTTTATTTTTATTTTAATTCTAGTTTTTATTTGTATTTATTTATTAATTTATTTATACATTAAATCTTTTATTTTTATTTTTTGTTATAGTTTTTTACTTTGAATTTTTGACTTTTTACTTGATTCATGTGAGGATAGTTAGGTGTTTGGTCCTTTTTATATTTTTATTATTTTATTTTATTTTATTTATTTATTTATTTTATTATTATTATTATTATTATTATTATTATTATTTATTTTGACCATTTTTAATTTTTATAAGGTTGGGTTAATTTTATTTTTGTTTTTAATATAGTGACGTGGGGTTTGACTATTATATATATACATTATAAATATGTATGTCAGCTCGGCTTTAATTTTCATTATTTAATCGTCGGTCAATAAAATTCTTATCGGCCTCTAGGGAGAGTTATAATTAAAGTGAAATGCTATATATATATATATATATATATATATATATATATATATATATATATATATATATATATATATATATATATATATATATTTAAATTATACTATTAAAATTATTAAATATTTTTATCATCTAAATCAATAATTTATAATAAAAATAGTTAATTTAAAATCTAATAAATTTTATTATTAAAATTAATATATTTTATAATTCAAATTATATTAATTAAACTATAATATTTATTATAAAATATTTTATAATAATATAAATAATGATTTATATCATTTTATAATTTACAACTATATATAATATAATATGTTATATTATCTTAAAATAAATACATGCATTATAGATATATAAAAAAATATATATGATTGATTAGATTAAAGTCTTATATTAGGTTGTTGTTAAAATAATATATTTTATTCTTAACTCTTTTTAATTTTTTAATATTAACAATAAAATTTATTTCTTGTTTTAATTTTTAATTTTTTCATTTCTTTAACAATAAAACAATAATATTTATCTTTTTTTAAATTTACTTTTAATTCCTTTTTATCTTAATAAAAATGTAATTAAATTTAAACAAATTTGTCATCTAATAATAAATATAGAGGAATATGTTTATTATTTGTAACATCATTTTCCCACATTTACCCAAGTAATTGGTCAATCGAGGTAAACATGTGACGAGAAGCTACTATAATGAGATTCAACCTCCTAGGTGACTTTAAGGAAGTGGAACCCACATAAACAAAACACATAGACCTTGTACAACAACAATAACGCACCCAAGAGGTAACCCAACCATTCAGTCTTATTATCCTTGGATCACATTGACTTTTTTACCTTTTTGAGTCATAGACGCAGGCACGGGCTTCAAAGCTAACATATAGGAGGCTATATATGCCCACATAACATTACATGCCAATGTAAAAAGACTCAATTCCTCAGTTATATGCCAACATCCCTAGGATTTGAGCAATCTTTTAAGGACCAGAATCCAGTGCTCTGCCCAGAAATTCATGAAAAGTTTAGAGATGATAAATAACAACATGACAATGATACAAAATAAATCACATCAATAGAAAATCATTTAGACCCCTTCTAGCCTTGACAAAAAAAAATTCAAACATGTCACAAACATTGAAACTACATGTGTAAACAGCAGATCTGAGCATAAGGGTCTCATACTTATCTGAGAATCGCTAAGAAGCCTTGCTCCCTTACATCATTAGTTGCAATACAATATATTTCACCATAGATACATTGTGCATTAATTTACAAATAAAAACATGGAGAGAACCATGCATCACTACTGTCAAAATATATTCTTATAACCAACATAATAACAATAGAAATATCACGGATACAATAGCAATAAAATCCACATGTAAACAAATGCATGTATACATCAAATAACAAAGGAATGAGCTTCTCATTAATGAATGTAAAAACCAACGACTAATGGGACTTCCACGTTCCAGCCGACCATAGATTGGCTGAGCTAAGTCTCTCTTCAACCAATCACCCTCATGCCATATTCCAAGCATGAATGTGGGATCTCATCAACCACATCAATCAAAACCAATCCAGGGCTTCCAAAGGCAAAAGCACCTCAACCCTTAACCAATGATTTTACCTCACGGTCTAGCATCAAAACCATCACGAATTGGTCTCTATCCAAGTTGTTCCAAGGCTCCAGATTGTTTTTTCCAACCAAGGCTCCACGAATAGTAACTCAACCCCAATTGTTTTCGGGCTACAGAGCGTTTGCACAACCAAGGCTCCAAGACTAGTAACTCAACCCACCAAGGGCTCCAGAGCATTTGTCCAACCAAGGCACCAAGATAAGTAACCCAACCCAAAAACTGTCTGCCAAGCTCTAGAGCATTTTTCCAACCAAGGCTCCAGGAACTACTCACTCAAACCAAAGAAAAAGGAATCATGAGAAACAACCAAAAAAAAAATCAATGGAAATAAACCCACAACACCATGGCTATCTAGGAAATGGAAAGGTTAGGAAAATCCATTGTCAATCCAGGAAATCCATCACGCCAATGACAGATCATGACCAAGAAACCACATGAATACACCATGCATGCCAAAAATAGTGAGGAAAACATAAAGTGCAACTCAGTACCTGAAATCAAAACCCATTGTAGTTGTTGATCTCGATGTTTGTTTGGGCTTTCTCGCTCTTCATTTGCCTTGCTCCAAATATTCAAGTATGCCACACTCTCCAAGAGTATGAGAGAGAGAGAGAGAGAGAGAGAGAAAACGAGAACTCCAAAATTGAACATGCCAAAGTCTTACCAACTGATCCTCAGAAGCCTTTTTATTAATGAGGCCTATATTTTCTTCAATTTTCTATTATTTTCCTTAATTTTCCTCCTCACATGTAACCTGTGACCTTCCACCTTCCTTTTCTCCTAATTTCTATTATTTTCATAAACAAAATTCCAATTAATGCCTCATGCCTTTCCAAAGCCTTTACCATTTCCTTTGCCAATTTCCTTTAGCCATAATAACCGAAATGAACACCCACTGGGATGTTTTTTCCACCATTCAGATTGGAGTACCTATCCCATGACCTTGGTATTATATTTTTTACATGGATTTAACCAGGGTTGTTAAAGAACCCTCCCCCTTGGGGGAACACTATCCTCAGTGTTCAATGACACCTACAACCAACAACACTGCTGAGAGAAAAACATACTGTGTATGGAGCTTTATAACACAACTCGCTGCAGTATTTACAATGACCACTATTGAAACATGACAAACATACCATTTACTAGAGCTTTATAACATAGCTCATTACAGTATTTACAATAACAACCACATTTGCTTCAACCAACAAATAACCATATTGTCTAGGAATCTTTATAAATCCAACTTGATACAGTATTTAGAATAATATACACATATACACATATACACATATACACATTTTCTCAACCAAAAAATAGAAGGATATGATTCCTGTATCAGCAACAAGGGAATCTAGAGGCTCACACCTCCACCCACAAAGTAATACCAGGATTCAACCCTTTCCTAGGAAGTCAAGAATCCTCTGTCAAAGTCAAAGTTTGCATCCAATTTCCAATGTTACAGTCTTGCACCACTTGTCCTCTCAATGAATATTTATTGACTCATTGTTCCAGGGGACACTCCCAATGTGCACTTGATTCCATATCACAATGCTAATGACAAAAAATTTCTATCCACGACCTTCCCTTATTTTCTACACAGTCCCTTGGCCAATCCGGTCACGCCCTTCCATGCAGTTACATGCCTTATAAGTTCCGTTAGCACCCCCATCCCGAGCAGTCCATCCCTTGGCAAGGCTTCCTCACATAGAAAGTTCAAACAACCAAGAAATATGCCTGCCTCAAAACCATCATAATGGTCATAGCATTCTCATGGAAATGAATGGAGACTATTGGGTACTAGTGTCCCACAATGGCCCCACTCCTAAAGTACTTTACCATCATACTGTTGCATGTTCCAATTCCTTTTGCTGACACTACCAATTCTTGTAGTCAGTTTCAGTCATCCAACTGGGCATTTCCATGCTTCCTATACCAAGCACATAACTTCCTTTAGATGCAAAATAACTTGAAATAAATTCACATCATACCTCATTGGTAGCTCGCCAATAAGGTACACTTGCAATTTTGTTCACTTCCCGTCACAATAAGTCAAACCAGTTGTTTGATCAAATCATCATGTATAAACATATCACATCTAGTAAGCTAAAAAACACAACCATCATAGGTAAAAATCATGAATCACATGTAATCATCATAAACCATAATCATAAATCACATGTAATCATCATAAACCGTAATCATAAATCACATGTAACCATCATAAGTCAGAATCGCATATTACATGCATAATAAGGCTGAAATAAAATATCGATACTTATACTTCATTGGTCCTTACTTCTACCTTTGTTCTTTTGTACACACACCAGATCGGTCGCCACACCTGGAAAGCACCCAGTTCCCTTGCTTCTCTTCAATCACGTACACATACACATAGTGTACATCACAACACGTACATCCACACATGAGGTACAAGACCACACAATACATACATCTAAGCCTGACATGCAACACAACACATACAACTACATCTGATGCACAACACAACACATATGCCTGCATCTAGTGTACGACACAACACCTACAACTAAGTATGGTGCACAATAAAACACACCACATACACCTACATCTGGTGTATAACACAACAACATACATATAGATATTTATAGTACAACATAACAAATACACATGTTACGATACCACGACTACCCCATGCACCTACATAGTATTGCATGCCTGCAACACAACATGTACATCATGCACACAATGCCACATGTATACCACTACCATGTGCACAACATATACATAGTACCACTTGTAAACAACACTAGATGCACAACGTATGCACAACATCAGATGTACACAACACCACCTGCAAAAAGTGTACGCAATGCCTAATGTAAATCACACCACCTATATAATGTGTACACAATACCGCATGTACACAACACCACATGCACGACATGTACATGACACCACATGTACACAGGGCCACATGCACGCCATGTAAACAATACCACACATACAACATGTACACAAAACAACATGCACACAACACCACACGTACAATCATGCATGCCACACCAGATGTACAACATGCACACAACACCATATGTACATATCACAACACCACATATCCCTATACATACACAACACTGCATATCCAACATATGCACAACACCATATGCACACGACAGTGCATATCCAACATGCACACAATACAATATGTACACAGTACTGCCTATTCAACATGTACAGAGCACCATCTATACCTAGCATTGCATATGCATTACACCCAACACCATACATACAACATGAATACAACATCACATTTACAAATTACTACATATGTTACACGTACACATCACCATAGGTACAATCACTGAATATACAAAATGCACAACATATACACAACAGTAGTACTGCACATCCATAGACCACATATTGATCCCACGAGAAACCTTTCTTCTAACGTCTTTCCACTATCCATCCTTATCCTAGCATGTTGCATATCACACAAATTTCACTTCGCCGATGTACCCCTCAGCATTACCTGTCCATAACATAAACATAGGCATAGTACAAGCATATAATATCAATTGATGTCCACATGATACCGACCTCATAGATCTGTCAATGTTACTCTTCCCACTTGATTCCTCATAAGACCAAGAATCTCTTCATTCCATTCATCTGCATAAGAAATCATTCATCCACAGGAATGATCCTTGAAAAGCCTATCATAGAGTGACAAAAATACATAGATACATATACATATACAATCATCGTAAAATAATCATGATCCTGTCAGAAAATGACATACATACACAGATACATACATATAAACATTAGCATTAAACAATCATGATTCATGATGACCCTGCCAAACAAAACATACAAACATACATACATACATGTATACATATATACACATCAACATAATCATGATCACAACAAAATTTCTAGATATCTTAAGGTTTATGTTAAGATAACTTCATTTATTTGTGCACAACATGAACAACGTTGAGAAAAACAATTCCCAACATAGCCAAGGAATCTAACACCTCATATCCATTCACTTTACCTTTCGTGTTACCTTTCTCACAACTATTATGGCATTGTCCATTTACCTCAATGAACCCAACCAATCCAACTGGTTTTCATATTACTACCTTCAACTACCCTTATACATGCACCGGGTTTCATCCAAGTCTTTGATTACCTGTAGGATACCACAAAGCTCTCCCCGTACTCCATTAAATTTCCTCTTTCCCAAACCAATTCCCAAGACTTTCAAAACATAAAAGGCAAGAATAATAAACAAACAAGAAGAAGACCATGAAAAACCAAAAGGAATATGACACCGCAACAAAGTGGCATGATCATGCACTAGACGCAATCAAGACCACAAATCAAGCCAGATATCAGATTATTCATGATACATATAATATCAAGATATTAATTTTATAACCCTAGTCATTAAGTTAACTAAAATATAACAACAATAAGTTAACATAACATGCTCATCAACAACATATAACATAATCATTGAGCTAGCTACAAGTTAATATATAACATATTCATCATCAACATATAACATAGTCATCAATTTAATACCATGCTTGACTAACCAACGCATGTACATATGATTAGAATACTTAGCTAACATATATCATGTATGTAACCATAAAATCAATAAAATGAAAGGCATACACATAACCAAAATACATATAACTACACTGATCAAATAGCATTTATCAAATAAGTAACCATAATAATATAATGAAAAACATAAAAGTAACCCTAACACTTACAACAACCATGAATCACATACCCGCATGCCAAGCATAAAAAATTGTATGACGATTTTCTCTTACCCCAAATTCTATTGTTGCAATGTCACTTTAATGATCTGCATCTCTTGCTCTATCTTAGCCAACACATTAGCATCATAACATACCAATAGCATCACGATGACCTAGTTTCATACAATAACCTTATGCATAAAAACCTTCACCATGAAAATGCATGCATAATAACATCTAAACAACGAGATGCATAACAAATCCATATATAACCATACACTTATGACGACAAATCCCATGAAAACACCATCAACCTTCACATGGCTACATCACTACAACCATTATCAACACCATGCAAATGAATGAAGCACATAGACTACAAGCATAAGTGACACATATGCAACCGAATTGTAATCATGAACAACACATTGCTCATCTGGTTCGAGGGTTGAACCATGCTCTGATACCACTCCGTAACACCCTCTTCACACATCTACCCAAGTAACCATACAACGAGGGTAAACATGCAACGAGAGGATACTATAAATAGATTCAACCTCCTAGGTGACCTTAAGGAAGTGAAACCCACTAAAACACAACATATAAACCTTCCAAAACAACAGCAACGCCCCCAAGATGTAACCCAACCATTCAGGCCTATTACCCCTGGGTCACACTGAACTTTTGACCTCTTTGAGCCATAGACACATGCATAGGCTTACAAGCTAGCGTTTAGGAAGATATATACGTAGGCATAACATTGCATGCCAGCATCCAGAGACCCAATTCCTTAGTTTTGTGCCAACATCCTCGGAATTTGAGCCACCTTTTTAGGCCCAGAACCCAATGCTATTCCCAAAACACTGGACCCCATCACATCAATATCAATAGGACAATGATACGAAAGAAAACACATCAATAAGAACTCATCTGGACCCCTCCTATCCATGACGGGAATTTTGTCAAATATGTCACAAAATTTGAAACTATAGGTGTAAACAACAGATCTGAGCATATGGGTCTCATAATTTTATGAGAATTACTAAAAATAATTTATCCCTTGCATCATTATCTGCAAAACAATATATTTCACCATAGATAGCATTGTGCATTCATTTAAAAATAAAAACATGGAGAGAGCCATACATCACTACTGTCAAAATACATGCTTATAACCCACATAATAACAACAGAAATATCATGGATACAACAACAATAAAATCCATTTACAAACCAATTCATTTACATATCAAATACCAAAGTAATAATATTCTCATTAATGAATGTAAAAACCAACCGGAGATGGGACTTCCACGTACCACCCGACCATAGATTGGTTGAGCCAAGTCTCTCTTTAGCCAATCACCTATGTGCCATATTCCAAGTATGAATGTGGGATATCATCAAATACATCAATCAAAACCAATTCAGGGCTTCTGGAGGCAAAAACACCTCAACCCTCAACAAGTGATTCAACCACACAGTCGGACATCACAACCATCATGGATTGCTCTCTATCCAAGCTATTCCAGGGCTCTAGAATGTTTGTTCCAACCAAGCCTCCAGAACTAGTAACTCAACCCCAATTTTTTCCGGGCTCTAGAGAATTTTTCCAACCAATTCTCTAGCACTAGTAACTCAACCCACCTAGGGCTCCAAAGCGTTTATCCAACCAAGGCTCCATGCCTAGTAACTCAACCCAACATTTTTCCACTAGGCTCTAGATAATTTTTCTAACCAAGGATCTAGGAACTAATAACTAAACCCATAGCTAAAGGAATCACGAGAACCAACTAGGAAACAATAAATGAAAATAAACCTGCAATACCATGACTATCTATGAAATGGAAAGGCTTGGAAAATCCACTGTCAATCCTGGAAATCCTCCATTCTGATGACAAATTATGACCAAGAAACCTCATGCATACACCATGCATGCAAAAACTAGTGAGGAAAACATACATGCAACTCGGTACCGGCAATCAAAACCCATTGTAGTTGTTGATCCCGATGGCCACTTACGCTTTCCCGCTCTTCATTTTCCTTCTTTCTCAAAATATCCAAGTATGACACACTCTTCAAGAGTGCTCCAATAATACTCTAACTGCTCAAGAGTATGAGAGAGAGAGAGAGAGAGAGAGAGAGGGAGAGAGAAAATGAGAGCTCTAAAACCGGATTGACCAAAATCTTACCATCTGATCCTCAAAGGCCTTTTTATTAATGAGAACTCTATTTTCTTCAATTTTCCATTATTTTCCTTCATTTTCCTCCTCACATGAAACCCATGACCTTTCATCTTCTTTTTCTCCTATTTTCCATTATTTTCATCAATAAAATGCCAATTAATGCCTCATGCCTTTCTAAAACCCTTCTCATTTCCTTTTCCAATTTCCTTTAGCCATAATAAATGAAATGAACACCCACTAGGATGTTTTTCCCACCATTCAACTTGTAATACATGTCCGATGACCTTGGTATTATATTTTTTACATGGATTTTTAACTAGGGTTGTTACATTATTATCTTATCTAGATTTTTTATTAATAAAATTTTTACTAACTTTTCAAGAAAAGAAAATTGTCAACTAATGCTTATATTATTTATTCCATTTCACATCTAGATTATCTCATTTTCTATCAAAATTATAAATCTAAAAATATAATTCTTGTTTATATTATTTAATTTATCTAATTCCTAATTTTCTCTATAAATTATGCTCATTTTTCATAATTAATAAAATTCCACTTTAATCATTCTTTTCAAATAAAGGAAAATTGGTCAAATATATTATTTAAAAATTTATTATTATTATTTTTGCTATTATTTTTTTTTTTTGTACTGTTAATCCAATGTATAAATAATTTCTTCGTTTTTGTAGAGAAAATGGGATTCATAAACAATTTACAGCAAGTTATACACAACAGAAAAATGGAGTTGCTGAAAGGAAAAATAGAACCATCATGGACATGGTAAGAAGTATGCTGAAGGAAAAACAATTGCCAAATAAATATTGGGCTGAAGCTGTACATTGTGCAGCATATGTGTTGAATAGATGCCCAACAAAGAGTGTTATGAACAGAGTTCCAGAAGAAGCATGGAGTGGCATAAAATAGTTTGTCACCCACATGAAAGTTTTTTGTTGTGTGGCTTATGCACACATTCTAGATCAGCTAAGGAAGAAGTTGGACAGTAAGGAGGAGAAGTGCATATTTTTTGGATATAGTGAAGAATACAAGGCATACAAATTGTATAACCCATCTACCAAGAAATTTATGATCAGCAGAGATGTACAATTTATTGAGGAAGAAGCTTGGGATGGAAGCATTCAGAAAATAGTGAATGTAAAGATTTGTTTGTCTCATGATGATGACGAGGAAGAAATGGTTGAAAGACATCCCTCATTAGCAGCACCACCTCCACTAACACAATCATAGGAAGGGACACCACAAGCAGGTATGAGAACACCCTTGAGAAGTGATGACAGTGCTTCTCCAAGAAAATCACAAGGAGCAGATTTGAGTGCTTCTACAAGCACAAGTTCAACAAGTGAAAGAGGAACCAAATTCAAAAGTCTGAATGAGATTTATGAGAAAGAGGCAACAAATGGAGTTATGAACTCTCTATTTACATTGTATTTCCATGTAGAAGATCCTATTCATTTTGAAGAAGCTGTAAAAGATAAGAAATGGATAGATGCTATGTGTAAGATGCCAAACCTTAATAATTTAGTTAGATCTAGAACATTCTAGTGTTCTCAATAAAATTACATTCAGTAAAAACCATGAACATAGACGGGATCTAGAACTACAACACTTTATTTATATTATTAGTTGAAAATAAAATACATGCCCATATAATAAATTTGAGCTCCTGCAGATGGCATGCTTGGCTGCTCCTTAAAACAGAAAACAAACACTAAAGCACAATCGTGGACCCTGGATGGATCCACCAGACAAATTCACCATGGGGTTTTCGTCCGAGGATCAATGTTAGAACTGGCTAGGCTAATTTCTCAAACCAAACACAATAAGATAGATAAAACCAGAATAATTATAAATGCCTAGCTTCTCTCCCTTTTTATAGGCTTGATGGACTTTCTAGAGACCTTATTTTATTATTTTTCTCAGAAACTGACAAAAAATACCATGGGCCAATACCATGGGAAAATACCACGGTAAGTACCATGGATCGATTCTCTCCACTTTAACTGGATCAAGAAAGGGAATATTACGAATCCTCTGGCCCAATGATTGCTTGTCCTCAAGTGATCCACTTCTATCCACAATAGAAGCATTTGTACATTGATACCACGATCCCATACAATTCGATGTACCCTCCATGTTGAATGGTCCTGAATGGATCCTTCGATACTTGGATCCCAAACAATCCTTTGACCAATCCTTCCCTCAATAGATTTACCTGGATCCCAAACAATCCTTTGGCCAATCGTGCCCACAATGGATTCTCCTGGATCCCAATGCCACCTAAATCCTGGGACCTATGGGTTATGTTACCATTTCAACTCTCCATCACTGCGCACACCAAGTGGTCCAAGCTGTAATTTTCCCTTGGCTATGGGTATCCTCCAAATAATCAACCCATCAATAGAATACCAACTCATAATCTCTCGCCAATCCATACTTGGGAAAGAATGAATATCTGAAAATCTACTATATTGATGTTGTTCGATGCTTGATTCATGCTGCTCTACTTGGTTACCCAACATGATGTATTTGGAGAACTCTGCCCTTCTCTTCTCAATGTATAAAGGTGGGTTGTTGGTGTTGCAAGCCTTATCTATGTATTCCTGTAGAGAACTGCTATGAAACTCCCAATTGTACTCCTCGTGCGACCTTGTGAGGGACTTGAGTTGTTCCTCAATACTAGACAGCTTGGTCGACGATTTGACACATACCCCTATGAGTTCCTCAATTTTTTTGTTCTCCTGTAAGAGAGTGTCTCGGATTGTCTAGACTCTTTGCTTCAAAAGCATAAGATTTGTCTTGAAATGCATGATCCTTTCCCGAAAGTGTTTCACTGGAAATTCTAGTGCCCTATTGAATGTCTCTGTATTTGACTACACTCGATGCCCCACGACCACAACTTCAACTTGAGCCTTTGACCAACTCTGTAGGAATGGTTCATTTTTCACATTATGTTTTTCATGTTGCTCCTCATGATCATACTCATCATGTTGGTTCACTATGGCTGGATCCTCACTCAAATCTCCCTGGTCTCCTCCATCTATGGAGACAATATGTTCATCCCTTTCAACTATCGAACATAGATGCATTGGTGGAATTTTATCTATACTTGATTATTCATATTCCTTATGGATATTCCCTTGGGGATCTATGAACTCAATTGTATAGGAGTCTACCTCATCAATGCCATTAGGTAGAATTTCCTCTTGCACTTCCAAATGCTTGTCATCCTACAAGCCTCCCTGAATAATGTCATGATGTTGCTCACCATATTAAAGATCAATAGACCCAACTACAAAAGTCTCCCCATGATTTGAAGTAATATCCTCTTATTCTGTCTTTGTTTCCTTCTTATTATCACCTGGACAGGAATGGTTAAGGGCCCAAGGTCCCTTGCAGATAAAGCATAGTCCCCTCCTCCTTACTTCATTCTTGCTGCAGATTTTTTTCTTGCTTTCCCCATCAATCCTTCTCAACTCCTTCCTAGTCAACACCTTTCTGAGCCATTTTATGTTTTTCTTGGCCATTTTATGTTTTTCTTGACCAATTTATTGACTAGATCATAGGCAGCTGGTGATACCTTTGGCTCCTTTCTCCAAATGGTTAGGAATTTGGATCTTAGTATCTTGCATATCTCAGCATCTCCTTTTCAAAACAGAGACACAATATTTTTCATGCATCCTTGGACATGGTCTGAGTGAGCTGATGTAATACTGGTATAAAATTTTTGGAGCAACTAAAAGATCAACTGATCACATTCCATATTCAACATGGATGTGCCAAAGCTGAACTCTGCCATGAATTTTAAAATTCTGCATCGCTTTTGATAAGTAGGACACATGATGTTGTTCAACCCTTGAAGGGATTCTACCAATACCTCCTCCATGATATCATTATTGTAAAGCAGTAGTGGGGATGTTAAAGCCATGATTCTGCTGAGACAAGAAGAAACTGTGATCTTGAATTATTCATTAGGATGTTCCCAATGTTTGGGTTGTATTAATGCAAGCATTGATGGCTTGAGAGTCCAGCTAAGTTTCTTCCATTCTGGTTGTCCCACCTTAGACAAACATGTGTTTAATTCCTCCAACGTATGAAGGTTTATGACTCATTTTGTTTGTTTCAATTCAGAGCCAAGTGCGAAGAGCTTAGCTCCTCTTCTTTGTCCTTCCTTCACCTCCCATGGTTGCTTTTGTTGCAAAATGACATGGACCCTTTTTGAGAATGGTCTCCTACTTTGACTATCATTTTGGTCTATGGAGGTATGGCTACTTAAAGGACTACTTCAGTTCAAAAGAAATTTCAGATCAAAGACATTGTAGCCAAAGATAATTGTTGAATTTTCACTAAAATGATTCAACCTCTATTTTTTTTTCTTTTTTTTTCCTTTTAAAAAAAAAAGAAAAAAAAAGAAAACCCTTCACAATAAACCCTTATATAAACAAAAATATCCAAAACACTTTCCTCCTATGGTCTCCATTCTATATTTCTATTTTGAATAGAAGTTTTAATACTATGCAATGCTTGATGTATACCTTATTGACCTGCAATGGAAACCCATATGTTGTAAAGGATACCATTGTATGTGTAAACTCATCTCATGATGGAAGACTTTAGCAGGCCCTGAAATGATGCACTATGAAGGAATACGTTCAATAACACTGTATCAAAGATTTTTTTATTTTTATTTTTATTTTTTTTATTATTAAATCCTTACAGCTCCCAAACTAAACTCAACTTTTTGTTCCTTCCCTTTTCTTTATAAATCAAACCCCTAAAAAAAATTTCAACCCCTATCATAATTTTCAAAACTATAAACATAGCTTAAAATTATGAGTCAAGTCCATTTACCCACTTTCACGCTCCAAATACATCTCTTGATTAAGAAAAAATCAAGTTCATTCTCAATGTTGCCGGCTGAACCAATCCTCCTCCTTGACTGTCTAGAAGATCAGATCAGGTTAGATCAATTTCTGCTCCTTTTGCAATGCACAAATTCTTCTTTCAATCAACTGAAAAATAAAACCAACTAGGGTGATACTCAATACCACCGAAGATCGGGATGTCTGCTAGGGTGATAATAAATCCCAACGAAGTTTTCTACATAAAACCCTCAGGTTGGCAAGATTCACATCTCTGATACCACTGTAAGATCCCAAACCTTAATAATTTAGTCAGATCTAGCACATTCTAGTGTTCTTAATAAAATTACATTCAGTAAAAACCATGAACATACACAGGATCTGGAATTGCAGCACTTTATTTATATTATTAGCTGAAAATAAAATACATGCCCATACAATAAATCTGAGCTCCTGTAGATGGCATGCTTGGTTGCTCCTTAAAAAAAAAAACAAACACTAAAGCACAATCGCGGACCCTGGATGGATCCACCGGACAAATTCATCATGGTTTTTCGTCTCTGGATCAATGTTAGAACTGGCCAGGCCAAGTTCTCAACCCAAACACAATAAGATAAATAAAACCAGAATTATTCTAAATTCCTAGCTTCTCTCCCCTTTTATAGGCTTGATGGACTTTCTAGAGACCTTATTTTATTATTTTTCTTAGAAACTGACAACAAATACCATGGGCCAATACCATGGGAAAATACCACGGTAAGAATCATGGATCAATTATGTCCACTTTAACTGGATCAAGAAAGGGAATATTACACTATGGATGAAGAGATAAATGCCATAGAGAAAAATAAGACATGGTAATTGGTTGATCTCCCAAATGTTAAAGAAGTAATTGGAGTAAAATGGGTTTATAAAACAAAAAGCAATGCTGAAGGTAAGATTGAAAGGCACAACACTAGACTTGTTGTCAAAGGCTACAAGCAGTAACAAGGAAGAGATTATGAGGAAAATTTTGTACCGGTTGCAAGAATGGAAATAGTAAGAGTAGTGTTGTCCATAGCAGCACAACACAAGTGGAAAGTTTACCAAATGGATGTGAAATCAACATTCCTAAATGGAGTATTTATGGAAGAGGTTTATGTTGAACAAACTATGGGCTATGAGAAAGAAGTCCAAGAACACAAAGTATGAATATTGAAGAAAGCTCTGTATGGGCTGAAACAAGCACCAAGAGCATGGTACAGTAGGATAGATGCCTATCTACTGGAAAATGGGTTTGAGAAATGTGAAGGAGAACCAACATTATACATCAAGGAGAAATATGGTAAGATGTTCATTGTTGTTTTGTATGTTGATGATGTGATCTTTATAGGTAATGATACTTACCTCATTGAGAATTTTAAAACAATCATGAAGGATGAATTTTAAATTGACCGATATGGGATTGCTGAGATACTTCTTTGGAATAGAAGTAGACAAAAATGAAAATAAATTTTTTATTTCTTAAGCTAAATATGTGAAAGAAATTTTGGAAAGATTTAACATGCAGGATTGCAAAACAACAACTATTCCTAAAGTGATGGGATTGAAACTGAGCAAAGAAGACAATAGCAAGGATTTTGATCCAAGTTTGTACAAAAGCATAGTTGGCAGCCTCATGTATTTGACTGCAACTAGGTCGGATATTATGCACGTTGTGAGTTTAATTTCCAGATTTATGGAAAGGCCAAAGTAGACACATTGACAAGCAACAAAAATAATTCTGAGGTATTACTCCTAAAGTGATGGGATTGAAACTGAACAAAGAAGACAATAGCAAGGATTTTGATCCAAGTTTGTAGTTGGCAGCCTCATGTATTTGACTGCAACTAGGTCGGATATTATGCACGTTGTGAGTTTAATTTCTAGATTTATGGAAAGGCAAAAGTAGACACATTGACAAGCAACAAAAATAATTCTGAGGTATGTAAAAGAAACAAAGAGGTATGGTATTTTATACACCACTTCAGAAATTTTGAACTTATTGGATATACTGACAGTGATTGGGTTGGAAGTATAGATGACAAGAAAAACACCTTTGGATATGTTTTCCATATGGGATCAGGAGCCATTTCATGGGCTTCTAAGAAACAACCAATTGTGGCTTTATCAACAACAGAGGTAGAGTATGTGGCAGCCATAGCAGTAGCATGTCAAGTAGTTTGGATGAGGAGAATGTTAAGGAGTTTGTGTCATGAATAGGTAAAAGGCACAACAATTTATTGTGATAACAGCGCAGCTATAGCTTTATTAAAGAATTTAGTTTTTCATAAGAGAACGAAACACATTGATGCCAAGTATCACTACATCAGAGAGCTAGTGAACAATGGAGAAATTGTTTTGAAAAATTGTAGAACTGAAGAGTTGTTTGCTGATATACTGACAAAACCATTGTAGCAGAAGAGTTTTAATTATCTAAGAAAATGTCTAGGTATGGAAGAAAACAACAGTTGTGTTTAAGGGGAACTGTTGAAATATCAAACTGCAACTGAAACTGTGGCAACAAGGACAAAATTCAATTCTGACGGGAGAATGACGCAACATCAACAACAATTTTGATCTTGGTTCGATCTTCACTCAATTGCACATTGAAAACACTTGTGAATTCAAGTTTTTTTTTTTAAAAAGCCATAGCTCTGTTCGGCATTGAAGATTGTGGTCTGAACCACATCATCGCTCCATTCAAACCAGCCATGTACCTGCCATTTAAAACTTCACCTGCCCGCATTAAACATCACTCACCACAACCCACGCAATAGACGAAGTACCCACATGCCAAGTCAACAAGCTTGCAGCCAATCACGAGCGCATCGCAAATTTCTTTGCCAACGTCACAGGAGCCAAAATTGGATGCGATAAGGCCATAAACCAGTTTGCATAAAAGGGTTTAAAGTCCACGAAAAAGTGCTCATATAAGGTTTATACTTTAGGTTAATATTTCATTTCTTTTGTATGCCGCGACATATTTTTAAAGTCTTATACTTTAGGATTAATGTGTAATTCTTTATTCGCCACGATGAGTTAATGACTTTAGACTTAGGGTTATATATGTTTGTTTTATGAATAAATTTTTGAAATTTAGTTTTAGAATAGCTCAATGACCATCACACCTTAAAAATACCAAGTTCAAGTCCCCAAGATGAAAATTTCAAATTATTATTTTATTTTTTTCTTTTTAAAGTAATATTTCTTCATTAATTAAAATTTATTTATCAATAAATTTAAACATTTTTCTTTTAATTTAAAAATGATACTAAATTATATACCCAAGTTTACTAAAAAAAAATTCAATATAATACATTAATTTTGAGATCAACTTGTAAGATGGTTTGTTTTATACCGAGGTTCGTATGTGTTATAAAGTATTTTTATGATATTATTTTAAACTACTAAACTCTACCGTATATTGGGTCACAAACAGGATTTCCGAACCTTGAGAATTTTCAATTTTTACAAATTGAACAGTACTTTAATCGCCAATTAAAATGCACTGAAACTTATTATTACTTATTTATAATATTTAATTATTAATTTTTTAAATAACTTATATAAATTTGAATTAATAATTGATTATATTATATTTAAAAAAATATAATACATTCACCTTTAAAATATATATATTATTTACATTAATATATATTACAATTTAAAATATTTATAGTATTTATTTTAAAAATATATATAATATATCATTTATATAAATATAAATATAAACAATGATTCATTTTATTTTATTACTAAAAACCAAACCTAATATATAAATACGTATATTATTTTATTTTAATGTTAATTTTTTTTGATATAGGCGTGAAATCAATATAAGTATAATTTAGAGGTTATTTGTTTTTAGAATAATATAATCTGTAATAAATAATGTTTTCTTTGTTAGAAATAAATTGAATAAAATTATTTTTGTTTCTGAAGTATAGATTTTAATTAAGTTTTTAGGAGAGATATTATAAAAAATTTTGTCTGCCTTAGTTTCTCACTTGGAAAATGAGACATATTAAGAGAGTAAGCACCAAGGTTTAACATTCAAACATTCAATTGACAAAAGGAATTGAGACAAAGATAATTTTAAAAAGTAAGAAAATTATAACTTATCATTTGGAATTAGAGGACTCTATAGCATACACAAGAATTGGCTCATTTCCATTATTAGGGGAGTATCCAAGGTCTAGTGGGAGTCATATATGGTCTTCAATATGCCCAAGGCACATGTCAAGACTCCTCATAATGAGTTGTAATTCATCCAATATGGGTTGAATTTTCTCTTTGGCCTAATTTATGTGAAGTAATACTTGGCCAAGTAGGACTTGAAAATACCAATAAATGTCAAATGTGTGCATATATTAACTGTAGAAACCTCTAGTATGACCAAATTCTAGCACCTAGTTTGATATTTCCCCAACACTTCCATGGCATTCAAGTAACGTCTTTCCCTCATGATGCCATGCTGTGCTTGTGAAATATCCTCTTGGATAACCTCCAAGTTTTCACGATAACATTGCACATAGTTTCTTGTGTGTTGCTAAGTATGAGCGCCACGTAGATCACAAAAATAAGTGGCACGCCACCTGCTTCCAGGCCATTACTGTTGCAATGAGGGTAGACCCCTACCAAGAGAAAAAGAATCAGAAAGTAGGAAAGAGCCCTAGAAATATTGAATGAAAGGGGGTGCAAACAACTAAAGAGATGCAAAGAGAGAACATGAATCAAGAAAATGGATGGATTGAGGAAAATGAAACTATTGGAGGGGGAGAAAGCCAGGGAGATTGGAGAGAGAAGGAATCCCTTTAAGACTAGTAATTAGACTACAAAAAAAGACAAAAACACCACCTCTAAAAGTAAAGCCCTTTAGGGGTGGTCTTCTCAGAGATATAAACTTCCCTCAAAAGTGGCTTTTTGTGGGAAATTCTGACTGCCAAAATTCACCTTCTAGGAGGAGCTGTAAAAAGAAACTTTTGGGGGTCATTTTCTAAATAGAGCTTACTCATTCATCATTTGAAGATATATTCGAGGGAGAAAGAATTCATATGTTGAAGCGTTTCCATGTTTTCAAACTATAAGTATTGAAGCATTTTAATAATATATTTCCAAATCATGTAACTTTACAGGGCCAACCATGATACAGGGGTAGCCATGAAAGATTGATATATATTATTTGTAAATTTGTAGCACACCTACCTTAGAATCTTCGGTAAAAATGACATAATTACGAGTATAAATTTTATTACTATTTCCACCAAGAATAGTTAGAATCAAGATTCGGTTGGATGTAAACCGGATTCTTGACAATTGTGTATTGATTCTTTCCATATATGGGTGAAAAGAGGTAAGAGAGGAGCAGAATAAAAGATCTCATGTGGTTCTGATGATGGAACAAGAAGGAGGAAGGGGTTTCGCTGGAACAGAATAATTTAAGGATTAAAAGTCTCGTTTCATTTGGAAAAATAAAAACTAGTTTAGGATCATGAATGCATAGAGTGAAAAGGAATTACGCTCGCCTGAACTCTGCCAAAAACTGCATCTTGGAGAAAGAACGTGAATTACCAACGATAACGTTGCCAATGGTAATGCTGAATAGGGAAGGAAGGGTCAACTTGAGAATAGGTGATTTTGTTTATTTGTTTTTCCTTATTGAGATTCTAGAGCGGTAATGTTGAATCAGGAAGGAAAGAAAGTCGACTTCAAAAGAGGAGATGTTGTTGTTTATGTTCTTCGAGGAGTTGTTTATTCCTTTCTTGATATTCGAGAGTGGTTTGGTAAGAATATCTCTTTTAGTGTATTGGTATTTCATGATAATAGTTTTATGATGATAGTTTCTTGGAAAACTCATATGAGTATGCATTCTCTTACCTTAACCTTTTCACTATAATTAAATGTGCATTTATATTGGAGGATATAATTTGTTGCATTCTCCAATGTGCTATTAGAATTTGGCTTGCCATGGATACTTTATATATATGGGTTTGCCAAATTAATAGTAAATTATTGATATTTAATAATATATGACCAATGCAATATATAAAATACTCATTGAATGCAACTATTAATGCTTTTGAATTTTAAATTCAAAAGATAAATATAGAGTAAAACGTGGTTTTACTCTATATGTAAGATTGTGTATTTTCATACCAATTGTCCTCATGCCATGATATGTAGGCATACATATGAATTTTTATGTGAAAGATAAATAACCACCTGATTTTATTCAAAGAGAGTATGTGGTTATTTAGTTAAAATTTCTTGAAAACAATAATTTCCTTGTGCCATGATATGTAGGCATGCATAGGAATTTTTATGTAAAAGATAAATAACCACGTGATTTTATTGAAAGAGAGTATGTGGTTATTTAGCTAAAATTTCTTGAAAAGAATAATTTCCTTGTGCCATGATATCTAGGCATGCATAGGAATTTTTATGTAAAAGATAAATAACCACATGATTTTCTTGAAAAATAGTATGTGGTTATTTAGCTAAAATTTCCTAAAAAGAATAATCTCTGGAAAAAATTGGTATTATGCTAATCTCTTATAAAGATATTGCTCTTAGTGAATTACCATGGTAAAAGACATAATCTATGTTATGTTAAGCTTTTAGAAAAATATTAACGAGAATGGAGAGGGAGCTCCAAGAAACAACAGGTATTTCATAACGGTCGCACTGGGACGAGGTTCAGTGCCTTGATGATCCAGGCAGAGAGCAAGTGTAGGAACCAGCAGACTGAGTAGTATTGAGGGCAGCATGGCGACAGCCTCTGCAGGGTGGCCTACTCCCTCCCACCGAAATGTAATGGCGGGTGAGCAGAGCAGCAGATCTAGAACTGTGCCGGGAGGAGGAAGTCAGAAAGGAGGGCCAATTTTAGGTGCAGAATGGTAAGCAAAAATAAGGGGACAATGTCTTCCTCGGGCATTGAAGAAACCCAGGTTTTTTATTTCGTCAAATAAACTGGATGAATATAGATGGTATATGAAAGATCATGCATTAATATGTAAATTTATTGGTATCTAGCGAACTGAAAAGGATTTAGTGAAGTGGATTCAGACTATATGGAAACCAAAAGATCATCTGATCTCAAGTTTGGCCCAAGAGGATTTTTTATAGTTATATTTACAAATTTATTAGATAAATAAAGAATATTTGAAGGAGACCCATATTTTTTTAATAATACAGGCCTATTCTGTAGGCAATGGGAAGAATGCTATAACCCTGATGAGCATGTTACTGATCTCTCTCTATACACAAGGTTCCTATCCAGTTTTTTAGGCGACATTCTCCATCGGGCCATCATGGTAAAAGGTCAAAACGGTAAAAGAAAAGACATAGGTAGAGGCAAGAAACAACGAATCAATCAGACTGTTGGTCCACGTAAAAGAGGAAGGAATATTAATAAGAAAATCTTGGAGAATATTGTTGATGTATATGAGTCTGGAAATTCGGTTCATATCCGAAATACAATTCACGTTTGGGAGAGTCAAAGTGATGGTGAAGATGATGACCTGAACGAGCAGGAGGCTAAAATGGATTTCATATCAAACCCAGGTAGTATAAGAGGGTATGTATCTCTGTTTCAGCAATCAGTTAAGACTTATTGGAAAATTAAATGTGTTCTAGCAAAGATAATGGCGAGCATGGAAGTAAAGGAAGGAAACTCATCAGTGCTTTTTGAAATTCAACAAATAAAACAAGACATTCATGAGATGGCGAAGGCACAGATCCAAGCAAATTCCAGAATTGGGAAGATTGAGTGTCAGCTTCAAAGCATGCAGCAAGTGGAACTGCTGGGCTCCACGGCGAAGGACCCAACCCCTGTGGACTCTTCTGATGGAAAATATTCTTAGTTTATAGTTTTTTCTCATGTTTTTGGCGGTTAATAGTTATAGTTTCTATTTAAATTGTAAATGTTATGGACATAGTAAAGTGATAAAGGCAGTAAGTAGAAGGAAAAACAATATTAGTTTTGGTTAGCCTTTAACTCTCTGTGGTGGCCAACAAACCTGGTTTCTTTCGGGTAGGTTGAGGCTACAGTAAATGATAGAATATGTATAGTAACTTTCTCTTTAAAAATACGAAAATAGGAAGGTACTACGAAATTTACAAAAAAAAAAAAAACTCTTAGAAAAATATTGTTGTTAGTGATATACCATTGTAAAAGACATAAAGAAACTTACTATGTTAATTTTCTTAAAAAGAATAATCTCTTGAAAATATGGGTATTGTGTTAATATTTTTCCTTAAAATAATATTTCATGATGATAGAATTCTAAGGAAGAGCTATCTCTCTTGCATGCACAAAGAGGGAGAGTTATCTGTCTTGCATGCACCAAGAATAGCCATTGTGTTATAGTGGTATGTTCTTTGCATGGATAAGAGAAATATTGAGCTAGCTTAATCTCTAGGAAAAATATGTGAGTACCTTTATGCTAAAAAACTATTATGTTAGTTTTTTTTGGAATAAGATCATGTATATTCATGCAATATTTGTATTAGATTTCATTGGAAATAATATACATTGGTATGTGGGAAATGATAACAAGTTTTGTTATCCTACATTAGAAAATATTCTTTGGAAAAGAAGATGAATTACATGTACAAATCTAAAGTAATGATTTGGTTCCCTGAAATATATATATATATATATATATTGGGTAATGTTGGTATAACATTTGGAGAGTAAGACATGTATTCTTATGCTTTATTCCATTATTTTTATGGAAAGGAAACCATGTCTTTGCATGCCTATTGTGTTATATTTCCTCGAAAAAGAAAAATGTGTTTTCATGCTCTATTGAGTTAAGTATTCTTTTGGGAAATTATTTTAGAAACTTTATGCATTGTATACATAGGAACAACATTCATCATGTTAGCTTTAGCACCAAAAGCAATAGCTAAAGTTCTGGTTCTTTTGCTAAAGTTTAAGAAACACGAATGCACATTGTGTCATTTTCCATTGAAGGAATTCCTGGACAGTTGCAGTGATTTGTCTTGTACGAATGTGAGCATGTGTGAGAAGTGTCATAATAATGTGGGGATTATTTGACATGAATTGATAATTACTTGCTCACACTAAGGTAGAGATGTTAGAAGAAAACATGTTGTGATATTGTATTCACATCTCATGTATGCACATGCATAAGTGTTAAAGGATCACCTAAAGAATGATTATTTATTGATTAAGGCTTTATCTAATCACGCTATAAAATCTTGTTGATGACATCAATGACAGGAAATGATGGTGACTTATGAGAAGGAAATATTATGCTTAACATGGTGGCAGGTAAATGACTATGGTTCATGCAGATGCGTGTGAGCTGCAAGATGATCCAATGTATGACGGTCCATTGTAGGTAAATGATTATGGTTCATGCAGATGAGTGCAGCTACTATCGGATGATGATGGTCCATTATAGGTACATCCATGCCACCAAGATATGAAGATATGAATATTAGTGGGTAAATGCTATCATATTTATTGTAATAGGTTTAAGCCAGATATTTGTATATTTATTCGTAAGATTTATAAAGATGGTTAAGGGATGGTCTCCCTTATAATCTATTGAGTGAGGGCTGAACACCCTGAGGAGCGTATAATAATAAAATTAAACGGTTGCTGGTTTTCACCCTACGGGGTTTCCAGGGTATATTGGTGTTGAATGATGTGATTGATTATTGTGTCAAATTGATTATGTTGATTCCTTTCTTGTTGTGATGTTCATAATGTCAATTATGTGATGACTACATGAGTAATGAAATGAATGGAAGGTTACATCATACATTTTTATGTTAATGTACTACAATAGAGGTTGTTAATGGTTAAGCAACTTACTATTCTTATTCTAAGGATACACTATGAACTCATGAACATTCTATGTAATGATTAGTAAGAAATATTTAATAGTGATTTGGGTCGTTACCCGCGTGTAACTTGTATAAATTTTTTAACTCCTGATATTTCCATGTGAAGTTATAATTTCAGTGGAAAAATAATGGAAAGTTAATTCTAATTGGATTTGTTTCTCCAATATAAGTAGAAAAAGGATTCACCACAACCACTAAAATGTGATTTCAATAAATAAATAATACACATATCCCTGAGTTATATAATAAAATTTTATTTTATTTAAAAAAAAAAAATGAATTATTATGATATAAGTAAAATTTGCTAATATATTTATTTTTATGATATAAAGAAAAATAACTAATCAAAAATAAAATAAAAAAAATAAGTACAAATACTATGAATTTTTTTTAGTTTTCAATTGGAAAAAAAATATAAATAAATTCCATTTTAAATTTTACAACTAAATTTTTTATTATTATTTTAATTTCCAATTGCACAGTAAATAGGAAATAATTTTAGGTGCATATATGAAAAACTAGAGAACTCTCAATCACGACTTCAATTTTGAAATTTAGCTCTTGAATGACAATCATGACTTCAATTTTGAAATTAATCACATTTCACACCCAAATATCAAGTTTACCAACTTTTATATTAAATTAATTTTCTATACGATTTTCTACACACTCACTCACTACTGTATTGACTGAAACTTGGTAAAATTCGTTGATTGGATTAGGTTGGTGGGTTGCTCTCATTAGTAACGTCATTGCAAACGTGGTTGATTAATGAAGGTCGGTGCCGTCCTGCCCTAGTAAGATATAATAGGGATATGGTGGTTACACCTTTGAAATCAAAGATGGTGTCCCATTAATCTTTTTACTTGGGGAAGGGTAGTTGAACACGGGTTTCCAACATCTTAACATTGTTTGCAGGATCTCGCGAACGCTGGCCATTTACGTTTTACTAATGAAACAAACTGTCCATGAATTTATCACCACAAATTTTCCCTAACTTCGTGAAACAAATGTCCCTGGTATTTTATAGAATTCAAAGTTAATCTTGAACATAACTTATGTAAGAAGGTGGATATGGTTACGGATACGGTAGGATTTCGAAAATTTTATATTTTATATTTTTTTATAAATAGCATAGATTTAGTTGAGAGATTTAATTTCTTCAAATGTGAAAAATTTATATCTTTTATTTTTTATAATTAGCATAGATTTAGTTGAGGGATTTAATTTTTTTCAAATGTAAATTTTTTATGAGTTAATATTATATATATATATATATATATATATATATATATATATATATATTAATTTATATGAGTAAAAATTCAATTTTGAATATAAAATAAGTTTCTTTACTTAATTATATTGAAATTAAATAATATAATTTTTTTATAAAATTTTTATTTGTAATTATTAAATCATCTTATACATCATACTCCATTATAGAATAAGCCTCTAAACTTAATTATTAAAATTAAATAAAATTAAATAATATAATTCTTCGTAAAATTGTTATTTTTAATTACTAAGACATTTATATATATACAAGTCAATTCAAGCCTTCTCACTGAATAAAACTTATTATAAAAGATAAACATTAAAGTAAAACTTAAATTATTACTACTTTTAAACATAACAATTATATATATATATATATTCTAAGCTTCATAGGACCTTTCATTTACGATAATATAAAGGGCAGAGAGTCATACAGTATAAAACCAATGCAGTGACCTCAACCTGCCCGAAGGAAACTAGGTTTGTTGGCCACCGCAACGAGTTATAAGCAGACCAAAAACGGAATCGTCTAAGCCTAGATCTAACAGCTTTAAGGGCTGTAGTATGTCCAAAATAATTACAGCAAATACCAAAAAGAGAGTTAATAGGAGCCAAATTTACATGAACAGGAAATAATTTAACCAACTAAAGCAGCAGCCGAAGAAGTATCATCTTTCCCAAACACATGTGGCCTACGATGAAGGAGCTACACCTGCTGTTCCAGCTTGCCCACCTTATCATTCAACTGGATCTGTACCTTGGAGATGGCATGCATATCCATATTCAGCTATTGCAACTCAAACAGAATGGAAGAGGTAAGACTCTGCTTTTCAGTTGCTGCCAAAGCCTTTGCAAGGATACACTTCATCTTCCAGTATGTCTTGACGGATTGTTGGAAGAGAGAAACCCATCCTCGAGTACTACCTGGATCTGTTAAAAAGTCCATATGGGAGAGCTGTTCATCCATACTCACCTCTTCACTGTTAGTTTCTACCTCCCATCCTTGGATTGTAGATTTAATCTTTTCCTGATTTCCATATTCATAAACCTGAGCTAGCTCCTGTACAACCTCTGTATTTGTTTTGCGGCCTTGGCGACTAGTTCCTGCCACAGACTTGGGTTGTTGATCGCGTGTGGGCCTCCTAGAATTCTGTTTCACCATACTTGCAGTGGAATATCGTGCAAAGAGGCCTGTGGCCAGAGGAACATGTAAGAGCAGATAATTCAGGAGTGAATAGGACTGCAAAAGAACATGTCCAATACGTTGAACCGGCCACTGAAAAGAAACAGTAAAGGGAACAGAAGACCGTCTATCAAGAAACACATAGACTGGATATTGTGTAAAAGACTTCACCACGAAAATTATATCAGAGACTGTGAGCCAATAGGTAATAGCAGACCGTCGTAGAGCATGGCCAGAGAAATCAACAGAGGAAGCATGCAAAGTGGCAGAGTAAATGCATGAAAACTGCTGAAGCAAGACCCCTGAGACCAGACGTAGCAGAAATCCCATATATGAAAAAATAGAAATCCGCATAAACCGCCAGAAATTGCAACCCGCCGATAGCAATGCCATGTGGAAAAAAATGTGTAATTGTTGAGAATCCCGCAGTAGCCAGCGCATATAGAAAGGAATATGTAGTCACAGAAAATACCGAGAAACGCTTTTGAGCACAAGCAATGATACATAATTCTTGCATATTAAAGGAACAGTTACATGAACCTCGACTCGCGAAGCCAAAAACAAGTCGAAACAATGGCAATTGGTAAAAGAGTTAATCCCATGCATAGACAGCTGAAGGGAAACAGTTGGAGCAATGGACCAAAAAACCACCTCCTTCGATAATAAAGGATAATAGCCAACAGAAGATCATACCCCCGATATGAAAGGAAAACAGGGCCATGGAAATATAGAATTGAAAGAAAATTGACAGCTATCGTGTCCCCAAAAATCCAGAGGCAAAACCGGGGGGCTATAGAAATGAGGTTCGACCTCCCCCATATGCCCAATACTAAATACTACCCACTTAGAACAAAAACACTGGAACAGCATAACCATATGCATGCAAGGAAACTGAAGAAAATCGAACAGAGATTCATACTATGAGGCAGAAGTATCCAGAAAGAAAATTTCCATTATATACCAGAAACACCTATGTAGAAAGCGCGCTCGGAAGACAGATGCCCAGACCTGCAACAATACTCCAAGATAGAAGCAGAAGAGAATGGAAAAGGCCAGGAAAAAACCACCCTGGAAATGCGCAATGTTCTGCATAAAACTAGGGATGAGTGCACCTGACAGGGCATTAATCATACCAGCTGGTTTGAGCATGCAACATACTGGAAAGAGAGGCGCATCAAACCAATACACCCACGACAGGACCATAAACATAATGGGCCAGCGATGCATCCAACACGTGGTTGATAACCATCAACCTCAACCTGTACGCACCCCGATCGGGGGTGAGTGAGAACGATCCCGATCAACAATAACTTGCAAAGGAGAGAGCTCCACTTGCCAGGCCTGGTGTGAACCATTAATATCCAGATGTCTATGGTCATGCTTACAAGCCCAATTTTCCAAGTAATCCGCTGCTTGATTAGCTTCTCGGTGAACATGGGAACAAATCACTGAACCAAATTGGCCAAGAAGACTGCCTATATCTTCCACCAACTTCACTGTGCGCCAGCTCTTACTAATTGTCTGCCAAGGACTATCCTGTTGGAGATTCTTCAGGATACCAACTGCCATTGCAGAATCCCCCTCAACCTGTAGCCTTTGGTAGCCTTCCCTAAGCGCAATAAGGAGACCCTGCTTCAAGGCCATCAATTCAGCTTCATTATTGGTAATATATCCCAAAGGGTAAGAATAAACTCTACAAACTCGACTAGAAGAATCAAGAAATATACTGCCAATGCCTGCTTGACCAGGATTCCCTTTTGATGCCCCGTCAAAATTTAATTTCATGAAAAACAAAGGTGGAACTTTTACGAAGATTTGCAATTTAGATTATAAACTTTGTTTTTACTTTTCATATTATTATTAGCTATTATTTTAAAGGCTGATCAGCTGCACCAATAAGATTATCAATTGGATACTTAATACAATTTCCAGTTTCCACATCTTTGTTTTAATGGTTAGTCAGCCACGATATTGATGGTCATTGATGGTCCTTAACGACTTTTGAGGCTAGTTGGCCAATGGAACGTTTACTATTCATTATAAATTCAATTGTATCATTCTTTTTCAAATATATCATCATTTTAAATATATATTAATTTTCTTTGAAAATATTATTAATTCATTGAAATTTTTTTATGAATAAGTTTACGAATTTTTATCTTAAGATTAACTAGACAAAAATTTCTTTTATGTGATTTTCACGGAAAAATTTTTACACACATTTTATGAATCACAGAAGCCAAATTCCTAATATTTTCTTTCTTGATTAAGTTTTTTTTATGAATAAGTTTAATTAATTGATATTTAATTTGTTTTATAAATAAATTTAATTTTTTATAATGTATTTATATTATTGTTTTAAATATTTCTTGGATATGATGATTTTTTTAATAAAAGTATATATATATATATATATATATATATATATATATATATATATATATATATATATATATATATATATATATATATTATACTATTAAAATTATTAATTTTTTTTATCAACTAAATCAATAATTTATAATAAAGATAGTTAATTTAAAATCTAATAAATTTTATTATTAAAATTAATATATTTTATAATTTAAATTATATTAATGACACTATAATATTTATTATAAAATATTTTATAATAATACAAATAATGATTTATATCATTTTATAATTTACAACTATATATAATATAATATATTAAAATTAATATGTTATATTATCTTAAAACAAATACATGCATTATAGATATATAAAAAAATATATATGATGAATATTATTAATTGATTAGATTAAAGTCTTATATTATATCATTGTTAAAAGAATATATTTTATTCTTAACTCTTTTAAATTTTTTAATATTAACAATAAAAATTATTTTCTGTTTTAATTTTTAATTTCTTCATTTCTTTAACAATAAAACAACAATATATATATCTTTTTTTAAATTTACTTTTAATTCCTTTTTATCCTAAATAAAAATGTAATTAAATTTAAACAAATTTGTCATCTAATAATAAATATAGAGGAATATGCTTATTATTTGTAACATCCTTTTCCCACATTTACCCAAGTAATTGGTCAATCGAGGTAAACATGTGACGAGAAGCTACTATAATGAGATTCAACCTCCTAGGTGACTTTAAGGAAGTGGAACCCACAGAAACACAACATATAGACCTTGTACAACAACAACAACGCATCCAAGAGGTAACCCAACCATTCAGTCCTCTTATCCTTGGATCACATTGACTTTTTAACTTTTTTGAGTCGTAGATGCAGGCACAGGCTTCAAAGCTAATATCTAGGAGGCTATAGATGCCTGCATAACATTACATGTCAGCGTACAAAGACTCAATTCCTTAGTTATATGCCAACATCCCTGGGATTTGAGCAACATTTTAAGGACCAGAATCCAGTGCTCTGCCCAGAACTTCATGAAAATTTTAGAGATGATAAATAACAACATGAAAATGATACAAAAGAAATCACATCAATAAAAAATCATTTAGACCCCTTCTAGCCATGGCAAAAATTTTGTCAAACATGTCACAAACATTGAAACTACAGGTGTAAACAACAGATCTGAGCATAAGGGTCTCATACTTATTTGAGAATCGCTAAGAAGCCTTGCTCCCTTACATCATTAGTTGCAATACAATCTATTTCACCATAGATACATTGTGCATTAATTTACAAATAAAAAAATGGAGAGAACCATGCATCACTACTATCAAAATATATTCTTATAACCAACATAATAATAATAGAAATATCACGGATACGATAGCAATAAAATCCACATGTAAACAAATGCATGTATACATCAAATAACAAAGGAATGAGCTTCTCATTAATGAATTTAAAAACCAACGAGTAATGGGACTTCCACGTTCCAGCCAACCATAGATTGGCTGAGCTAAGTCTCTCTTCATCCAATCACCCCCATGCCATATTCCAAGCATCAATGTGGGATCTCATCAACCACATCAATCAAAACCAATCCAGGGCTTCCAGAGGAAAAATCACCTCAACCCTTAACCAGTGATTTTACCTCATGGTCTAGCATCACAACCATCATGAATTGGTCTCTATCCAAGTTGTTCCAAGTCTCTAGAGTTTTTTTTCCAACCAAGGCTCCACGACTAGTAACTAAACCCCAGTTTTTTCCGGGCTCCAGAGCGTTTGCACAACCAGGGCTCCAAGACTAATAACTCAACCCACCAAGGGCTCCAGAGAATTTTTCCAACCAAGGCTCCAAGACAAGTAACTCAACCCAAAAACTATCTACTAGGCTCTAGAGCATTTGTCCAACCAAGGCTCTAGGAACTACTCACTCAAACCAAAGAAAAAGGAATCATGAGAACCAACCAAAAAAAATCAATGGAAATAAACCCACAACACCATGGCTATCCAGGAAATGGAAAGGTTAGGAAAATATGTTCTCAATCCAGGCAATCCATCATGCCAATGACAAATCATGACCAAGAAACCACATGAATACACCATGCATGCCAAAACCAGTGAGGAAAACATAAAGTGCAACTCAGTACCTGCAATCCAAACCCATTTTAGTTGTTGATCTCGATGTATGCTTGGGATTTCTCGCTCTTCCTTTTCCTTGCTCCAAATCTTCAAGAATGCCACACTCTCCAAGAGTATGAGAGACAGAGAGAGAGAGAGAGAGAGAGAGAGAGAATGAGAACTCCAAAACTGAACTTTCCAAAATCTTACCAACTGATCCTCAGAAGCCTTTTTATTAATGAGGCCTATATTTTCTTCAATTTTCTATTATTTTCCTTAATTTTCCTCGTCACATGTAACCTGTGACCTTTCACCTTCCTTTTCTCCTAATTTTTATTATTTTCATAAATAAAATTCCAATTAATGCCTCATGCCTTTCCAAAGCATTTACCATTTCCTTTGCCAATTTCCTTTAGCCATAATAACCAAAATGAACACCCACTAAGATGTTTTTCCCACCATTCAGATTGGAATACCTATCCCATGACCTTGGTATTATATTTTTTACATGGATTTAACCAGGGTTGTTAAAGAACCCTCCCCCTTAGGGGAACACCATCGTCGGTGTTCAATGACACCTACAACCAACAAGACTGCTGAGAGAAAAACATACTGTGTATGGAGCTTTATAACACAACTCGTTGCAGTATTTACAATGACCACTATTGAAACATGACAAACATACCATTTACTAGAGCTTTATAACATAGCTCATTATAGTATTTACAATAACAACCACATTTGCTTCAACCATCAAATAACCATATTGTCTAGGGAGCTTTATAAATCCAATTCGATACAGTATTTAGAATAATATACACATATACAAATTTTCTAAACCAACAAATAGAAGGATATGATTCCTATATCAGCAACAAGGGAATCTAGAGGCTCACACCTCCACCCCCAAAGTAATACCAGGATTCAACTCCTTCCTAGGAAGTCTAGAATCCTTTGTCAAAGTCAAAGTTTGCATCCAATTTCCAATGCTACAATCATGCACCACGTGTCCTCTCAATGAACAGTTATTGACTCATTGTTCCAGGGGACACTCCCAATGTGCACTTGATTCCATATCACAATGCTAATGACAAAAATTTTCCATCCACGAACTTCCCTTCTTTTCTACACAGTCCCTTGGCCAATCCGATCACACCCTTTGATCCGGATTTATGCAGGAACGCAACAGAATAAACACATAACCATAAATACAGAGATGCAGCAGAAATAATGCATCATTTCATTAATAACAGAAATATGCTTACAGACATAATGGAAATAAAATAGCTAGGGTGCTGGTAGCGAATCTCTGAGAAGAGATGTGATGGCTACAAACCTCTGAACTGTGTTACAATGAGGCTCGAGGGCCTATTTATTATTGAGAAACAATGTAGAATCCGAAACGTCCAAAAACCTAACCATAGGAGATGAGGCGCCAAAATTGTGGGTGCCTGTTTGGGTAAATTGGTGGTTCAACTTCCCGGGGGCGTAACTTTGGAACCAGATCTCCGTTTGATGCGCTCAATAGCTCGTTAGAAAGATCTATCCGAGGACCACAACTTTCGGGACGAATTTCATTCCATGAAATTTGTTGCTAAAACGATGCCCAAAAGACGTCGTTTAGGGCCTCAAAACGGCTCCGGAAGTTCAGGACCCGAAAAACTGCTAAAAATAGTAAGTTTTGTTGCAACTTGAAAACTGAAAGAATTGATGATGGGGGTTCAAATGGAATAGGTGGGTGGCCACCACTATCCACCTGGATCATTAAGCCCCCAAAACGGCTCCGAGAGTGGAGGACACGAAAACCTGCTAAAAATAGTAAGTTGTGCTGAATGTGAAAAGCTGCAAGAATTGATGGTGCTGGTCCAAATGGAATAGGTGGGTGGCCACTGATATCCACCTGGGTCATTCCTCCCTCCTTAGGAAGCAATGGTCCCCATTGCGTTGAGATCCTCCATGAGATGAGGCAAATTCTGTTGAACTGAGTATTAGATGTATTGAAGATGTCATGGACCTGCGGGTGGACATGCTGGATACGTTTAGTAAATTTGGTTTCTTTATCAGCCTTAGACAGTACATGTTTGGATTCTGTATGTGTAGTTGCAGAATGTATGGCAACATCAGGCAGTGGTGCGTTGGGAGTCAAATCAATGGAGTGCTTGTCCTGACAGTGTAGAGGAACCTTTATGAGAGAGGAGAAATTGTCATCGTATTCCTCCATAGCTTTTTCCATCTTCTACAGCCGTGCAAGGGAGCCCTGTTTCGAGGTTGTGGCCACAATATTCTTCTTTCCCTGTGAGTGAGTCGTAAGGAAAATGAATTTCCTGATTTGGGAAACAATCTTACTGCGTTGTTTTGCAGTAGTCAAACAGATGACAGGAGGCGGTACTACCTCTGGTATCCTGTACAAGTTATTTCCCAAAGTAATAATAACAGCACGAGGCCTAGACTCATACACAACATGTCGCCTCCACAAGTATGGTTGGCCCAATAATACATCAGTTACATCAAGAGGAGCAACATCACACAATACCTCATCCGTGAATGGCTTGATACTGTATGGAAGGCGGCACTGCTGGAGGATGCGGAGATCTCTCCCTGGGTGGAGCCACCTGATGGTATACGGCTGTGGGTGTGCTATGGTCGGTAGGACGAGCTACTTCACGACCTCTGCTGAAATGAGGTTCTTTTGGCTTCCGCTATCGACGAGAAATTGCAGCGGAGAACCCTTTACCCACATCTGCCACTGGAAGAGGTGCTCCCCTTCCCCTAGATCCTCTGGACCCTCCTCTGGATCCTCTGGACAATGGCACTGGGATCCGCAATGTCGTTTAGGGCCTCAAAACGACTCCGGAAGTTCAGGACCCGAAAAACGGCTAAAAATAGTAAGTTTTGTTGCAACTTGAAAATTGAAAGAACTGATGATGGGGATTCAAATGGAATAGGTGGGTGGCCACCAATATCCACCTGGATCATTAAGCCCCCAAAACGGCTCCGAGAGTGGAGGACCCGAAAACCTGCTAAAAATAGTAAGTTGTGTTGAATGTGAAAAGCTGCAAGAATTGATGGTCTTGGTGTTACAAATAAGTGTGGGTGTGCAGAGTATCCATTACAATCATTCCTCCCTCCTTAGGAAGCAATGGTCCCCATTGCATTGAGATCCTCCATGAGATGAGGCAAATTCTGTTGAACTGAGTATTAGATGTATTGAAAATGTCATGGACCTGCGGGTGGACATGCTAGATGCGTTTAGTAAATTTGGTTTCTTTATCAGCCTTAGACAGTACATGTTTGGATTATGTATGTGTAGTTGCGATGTATGGAAACATCAGGCAGTGGTGCGTTGGGAGTCAAATCAATGGATGGCTTGTCCTGACAGTGTAGAGGAACCTTTATGAGTGAGGAGAAATTGTCATCGTATTCCTCCATAACTTTCTCCATCTTCTGCAGCCGTGCAACGGAGCCCTGTTTCGAGGTTGTGGCCACAATATTCTTCTTTCCCCGTGAGTGAGTCGTAAGGAAAATGAATTTCCTGGTTTGGGAAACAATCTTACTGCGTTGTTTTGCAGTAGTCAAACAGATGACAGGAGGCGTTTCTACCTCTGATATCCTGTACAAGTTATTTCCCAAAGTAATAATAATAGCACGAGGCCTAGACTCATACACAGCATGTCACCTCCACAAGTATGGTTGGCCCAATAATACATCAGTTACATCAAGAGGAGCAACATCACACAATACCTCATCCGTGAATGGCTTGATACTGTATGGAAGGCGGCACTACTGGAGGATGCGGAGATCTCTCCCTGGGTGGAGCCACCCGATGGTATATGGTTGTGTGTGTGCTATGGTCAGTAGGCCGAGCCGCTTCATGACCTCTATTGAAATGAGGTTCTTTTGGCTTCCGCCATCGACGAGAAATTGCAGCGGAGAACCCTTTACCCACATCTGCGACTGGAAGAGGTGCTCCCCCTCCTCTAGATCCTCTGGACCCTCTTCTGGATCCTCTGGACAATGGCACTGGGATCCGCAATGTCGTTTAGGGCCTCAAAATGGCTCCGGAAGTTCAGGACCCGAAAAACTGCTAAAAATAGTAAGTTTTGTTGCAACTTGAAAACTGAAAGAACTGATGATGGGGGTTCAAATGGAATAGGTGGGTGGCCACCAATATCCACCTAGATCATTAAGCCCCCAAAACGGCTCCGAGAGTGGAGGACCCGAAAACCTGCTAAAAATAGTAAGTTGTGCTGAATGTGAAAAGCTGCAAGAATTGATGGTGCTGGTCCAAATGGAATAGGTGGGTGGCCACCGATATCCACCTGGGTCATTCCTCCCTCCTTAGGAAGCAATGGTCCCCATTGCGTTGAGATCCTCCATGAGATGAGGCAAATTCTGTTGAACTGAGTATTAGATGTATTGAAGATATCATGGACCTGCGGGTGGACATGCTGGATGCGTTTAGTAAATTTGGTTTCTTTATCACCCTTAGACAGTACATGTTTGGATTCTGTATGTGTAGTTGCAGGATGTATGGCAACATCAGGCAGTGGTGCATTGGGAGTCAAATCAATGGAGTGCTTGTCCTGACAGTTTAGAGGAACCTTTATGAGTGAGGATAAATTGTCATAGTATTCCTCCATAACTTTTTCCATCTGCTGCAGCCATGCAAGGGAGCCCTGTTTCGAGGTTGTGGCCACAATATTCTTCTTTCCCTGTGAGTGAGTCGTAAGGAAAATGAATTTCCTGGTTTGGGAAACAATCTTACTACGTTGTTTTGCAGTAGTCAAACAGATTACAGGAGGCGGTACTACCTCTGGTATCCTGTACAAGTTATTTCCCAAAGTAATAATAACAGCACGAGGCCTAGACTCATACACAGCATGTCGCCTCCACAAGTATGGTTGGCCCAATAATACATCAGCTACATCAAGAGGATAAACATCACACAATACCTCATCCGTGAATGGCTTGATACTGTATGGAAGGCGGCACTGGTGGCGGATGCGGAGATATCTCCCTGGGTGGAGCCACCCGATGGTATACGGCTGTGGGTGTGCTATGGTCGGTAGGCCGAGCCCCTTCACGACCTCTGCTGAAATGAGGTTCTTTTGGCTTCCGCTATCGACGAGAAATTGCAGCGAAGAACCCTTTACCCACATCTGTGACTGGAAGAGGTGCTCCCCCTCCTCTGGATCCTCAGGACAATGGCACTGGGATCTACAACGTCGTTTAGGGCCTCAAAACGGCTCCGGAAGTTCAGGACCCGAAAAACTGCTAAAAATAGTAATTTTTGTTGCAACTTGAAAACTAAAAGACCTGATTATGGGGGTTCAAATGGAATAGGTGGGTGGCCACCAATATCCACCTGGATCATTAAGCCCCCAAAACGGCTCCGAGAGTGGAGGACTCGAAAACCTGCTAAAAATAGTAAGTTGTGCTGAATGTGAAAAGCTGCAAGAATTGATGGTGCTGGTCAAAATGCAATAGGTGGGTGGCCACCAATATCCACCTGGATCATTCCTCCCTCCTTAGGAAGCAATGGTCCCCATTGCCTTGAGATCCTCCATGAGATGAGGCAAATTCTGTTGAACTGAGTATTAGATGTATTGAAGATGTCATGGACCTACGGGTGGACATGCTGGATGCATTTAGTAAATTTGGTTTCTTTATCAGCCTTAGACAATACATGTTTGGACTCTGTATGTGTAGTTGCAGGATGTATGGCAACATTAGGCGGTGGTGCGTTGGGAGTCAAATCAATGGAGTGCTGGTCCTGACAGTGTAGAGGAACCTTTATGAGTGAGGAGAAATTGTCATCGTGTTCCTCCATAACTTTGTCCATCTGTTGCAGCCATGCAAGGGAGCCCTATTTCGAGGTTGTGGCCACAATATTCTTCTTTCCCTGTGAGTGAGTCATAAGGAAAATGAATTTCCTGGTTTGGGAAAAAATCTTATTGCGTTGTTTTGTAGTAGTGAAACATATGACAGGAGGCGGTACTACCTCTGGTATCCTATACAAGTTATTTCCCAAAGTAATAATAACAGCACGAGGCCTAGACTCATACACAGCATGTCGCCTCCACGAGTATGGTTGGCCAAATAATACATCAGCTACATCAAGAGGAGCAACATCACACAATACCTCATCCGTGAATAGCTTGATACTGTATGGAAGGCGGCACTGCTAGCGGATGCGGAGATCTCTCCCTCGGTGGAGCCACCCAATGGTATACGGCTGTGGGTGTGGTATGGTCGGTAGGCCGAGCCACTTCACGACCTCTGCTAAAATGAGGTTCTTTTTGCTTCTGCTATCGACGAGAAATTGCAGCGGACAACCCTTTATCCACATCTGCGACTGGAAGAGGCGCTCCCCCTCCTATGGATCCTCTGGACCCTCCTCTGGATCCTCTGGACAATGGCACTGGGATCCACAACGTCATTTAGGGCCTCAAAATGGCTCCGGAAGTTCAGGACCCGAAAAACTGCTAAAAATAGTAAGTTTTGTTGCAACTTGAAAACTGAAAGAACTGATGATCGGGGTTCAAATGGAATAGCTAGGTGGCCACCAATATTCACCTGGATCATTAAGCCCCAAAAACGGCTCCGAGAGTGGAGGACCCGAAAACCTGCTAAAAATAGTAAGTTGTGCTGAATGTGAAAAGCTGCAAGAATTGATGGTTTTGGTCCAAATGGGATAGGTTGGTGGCCACCGATATCCACCTGGATCATTCCTCCCTCCTTAGGAAGCAATGGTCCCCATTGCGTTGAGATCCTCCATGAGATGAGGCAAATTCTTTTGAACTAAGTATTAGATGTATTGAAGATGTCATGGACCTGCGGGTGGACATGCTGGATGCGTTTAGTAAATTTGGTTTCTTTATCAGCCTTAGATAGTACATGTTTGGATTCTGTATGTGTAGTTGCAGGATGTATGGCAACATCAGGCGGTGGTGCTTAGGGAGTCAAATCAATGGAGTGCTTGTCCTGACAGTGTAGAGGAACCTTTATGAGTGAGGAGAAATTGTCCTCATATTCTTCCATAATTTTTTCCATCTGCTGCAGCCGTGCAAGGGAGCCCTGTTTCGAGGTTGTGGCCACAATATTCTTCTTTCCATGTGAGTGAGTCGTAAGGAAAATGAATTTCCTGGTTTGGGAAACAATCTTACTACGTTGTTTTGCAGTGTTCAAACAGATGACAGGAGGCGGTACTACCTCTGGTATCCTATACAAGTTATTTCCCAAAGTAATAATAACAGCACGACGCCTAGACTCATACACAGCATGTCGCCTCCACAAGTATGGTTGGCCCAATAATACATCAGCTACATCAAGAGGAGCAACATCACACAATACCTCATCCGTGAATGGCTTGATACTGTATGGAAGGCGGCACTACTGGTGGATGTGGAGATCTCTCCCTGTGTGGAGCCACCCGATGGTAAACGGCTCTGGGTGTGCTATGGTCGGTAGGTCGAGCCGCTTCACGACCTCTGCTGAAATGAGGTTCTTTTGGCTTCCGCTATCGACGAGAAATTACAGCGGAGAACACTTTACCCACATCTGCGACTGGAAGAGGCGCTCCCCCTCCTCTGGATCCTTTGGACCCTCCTCTGGATCCTCTGGACAATGGCACTGGGATCCGCAGCGTTGTTTAGGGCCTCAAAACGGATCCAGAAGTTCAGGACCTGAAAAACTGCTAAAAATAGTAAGTTTTGTTGCAACTTGAAAATTATAAGAACTGATGATGGGTGTTCAAATGGAATATCTGGGTGGCCACCAATATCCACCTGGATCATTAAGCCCCCAAAACGGCTCCGAGAGTGGAGGACCCGAAAACTTGTTAAAAATAGTAAGTTGTGCTGAATGTGAAAAGCTGCAAGAATTGATGGTGCAAGTCCAAATGGAATAGGTGGGTGGCCACCGATATCCACCTGGATCATTCCTCCCTCCTTAGGAAGCAATGGTCCCCATTGCATTGAGATCCTGCATGAGATGAGGCAAATTCTGTTGAACTGAGTATTAGATGTATTGAAGATGTCATGGAGCTGCAGGTGGACATGCTGGATGCGTTTAGTAAATTTGGTTTCTTTATCAGCCTTAGACATTATATGTTTGGATTCTGTATGTGTAGTTGCAGGATGTATGGCAACATCCGGCGGTGGTGCGTTGGGAGTCAAATCAATGGAGTGCTTGTCCTGACAGTGTAGAGGAACCTTTATGAGTGAGGAGAAATTGTCATCGTATTCCTCCATAACTTTGTCCATCTGTTGCAGCCGTGTAAGGGAGCCCTGTTTCAAGGTTGTGGCCACAATATTCTTCTTTCCCTGTGAGTGAGTCGTAAGGAAAATGAATTTCCTGGTTTGGGAAACAATCTTACTGCGTTGTTTTGCAGTAGTCAAACAGATGACAGGAGGCGGTACTGCCTCTGGTATCCTGTACAAGTTATTTCCCAAAGTAATAATAACAGCACGAAGCCTAGACTCATACACAACATGTCGCCTCCACAAGTATGGTTGGCCCAACAATACATCAGCTACATCAAGAGGAGCAACATCACACAATACCTCATCCGTGAATGGCTTGATACTGTATGGAAGGCGGCACTGCTGGCGGATGCGGAGATCTCTCCTTGGGTGGAGCCACCCGATGGTATATGGCTGTGAGTGTGCTATGGTCGGTAGGCCGAGCCGCTTCACGACCTCTGCTGAAATGAGGTTCTTTTGGCTTCCGCTATCGATGAGAAATTGTAGCGGAGAACCCTTTACCCACATCTGCGACTGGAAGAGGCGCTCCCCCTGCTTTGGATCCTCTGGACCCTCCTCTGGATCCTCTGGACAATGGCACTGGGATCCGCAACGTAGTTTAGGGCCTCAAAACTGCTCCGGAAGTTTAGGACCCGAAAAAATGCTAAAAATAGTAAGTTTCGTTGCAACTTGAAAACTGAAAGAATTGATGATGGGGGTTCAAATGGAATAGGTGGGTGGACACAAATATCCAACTGGATCATTAAGCCCCCAAAACGGCTCCGAGAGTGGAGGACCCAAAAACCTGCTAAAAATAGTAATTTGTGCTGAATGTGAAAAGCTGCAAGAATTGATGGTGCTGGTCCAAATGGAATAGGTGGGTGGCCACCGATATCCACCTGGATCATTCCTCCATCCTTAGGAAGAAATGGTCCCCATTGCGCTGAGATCCTCCATGAGATGAGGCAAATTCTCTTGAACTAAGTATTAGATGTATTGAAGATATCATGGACCTGCAGGTGGACATGCTGGATGCGTTTAGTAAATTTGGTTTCTTTATAAGCCTTACACAGTACATGTTTGGATTTTGTATGTGTAGTTGCAGGATGTATGGCAACATCAGGCGGTGGTGCGTTAAGAGTCAAATCAATGGAGTGCTTGTCCTGACAGTGTAGAGGAACCTTTATGAGTGAGGAGAAATTGTCATTGTATTCCTCCATAACTTTGTCCATCTGCTACAGCCGTGCAAGGGAGCCCTGTTTCGAGGTTGTGGCCACAATATTCTTCTTTCCCTGTGAGTGAGTCGTAAGGAAACTGAATTTCTTGGTTTGGGAAACAATCTTACTGTGTTGTTTTGCAGTAGTCAAACAGATGACAGGAGGCGGTACTACCTCTGGTATCCTGTACAAGTTATTTCCCAAAGTAATAATAAAAACACGAGGCCTAGACTCATACACAGCATGTCGCCTCCACAAGTATGGTCGGCCCAATAATACATCAACTACATCAAGAGGAGCAACATCACACAATACCTCATCCGTGAATGGCTTGATACTATATGGAAGGCGGCACTGCTGACGAATGCGGAGATCTCTCCTTGGGTGGAGCCACCCGATGGTATACGACTGTGTGTGTGCTATGGTCGGTAGGCCGAGCCGCTTCACGACCTCTTCTGAAATGAGGTTCTTTTGGCTTCCGCTATCGACGATAAATTGCAGCGAAGAACCCTTTACCCACATCTGCGACTGGAAGAGGCGCTCCCCCTCCTCTGGATCCTCTGGACCCTCCTCTGGATCCTCTAGACAATGGAACTGGGATCCGCAACGTCGTTTAGGTCCTCAAAACGGCTCCGGAAGTTCAAGACCCGAAAAACTGCTAAAAATAGTAAGTTTTGTTGCAACTTGAAAACTGAAAGAACTGATGATGGTGGTTCAAATGGAATAGGTGGGTGGCCACCAATATCCACCTGGATCATTAAGCCCCCAAAATGGCTTCGAGAGTGGAGGACCCGAAAGGCTTACCTTTAAAATACTGAGTTGTCTTTGAATACTTGAAAAATTGCAATTGATACATTGTGATTAAATGGAATAGGTGGGTGACCAGAATATCCCTGGATCACTCCTCCCTCCTTAGGAAGCAATGGCCCCATTGCGTTGAAATCCTCACATGAGATGAGGTCAATTCTGTTGAGCGAGTATTAGATGTGTTGAAGATGTCAAGGACCTGCGGGTGGACATGCTGGATGCATTTAGTAAATTTGGTTTCTTTATCAGCCTCAGATAGTACATGTTTGGATTCTGTATGTGTAGTTGCAGGATGCATGGAAACATCAGGCGGTGGTGTGTTGGGAGTCAGATCAATGGAGTGCTTGTCCTGACAGTGTAGAGGAACCTCTATGAGTGAGGGGAAAACTTCCTCGTATTCCTCCATGACTTTGTCCATCTGCTGCAGCCGTGCAAGGGAGCCCTGTTTCGAGGCTGTGGCCACAATAATTTTCTTTCCCCGTGAGTGAGTTGTAAGGAAAATGAATTTCTTGGTTTGGGAAACAATCTTACTGTGTTGTTTTGCAGTAGTCAAAGAGATGACAGGAGGCGGTACTACCTCCGGTATCCTGTACAAGTTATTTCCCAAAGTAATAATAACAGCACGAGGCCTAGACTCATACACAGCATGTCGCCTCCACAAGTATGGTTGGCCCAATAATACATCAACTACATCAAGAGGAGCAACATCACACAATACCTCATCCGTGAATGGCTTGATGTTGTATGGAAGGCGGCACTACTAGCGGATGTAGATATATCTCCCTAGGTGAAGCCACCTGATGGTATACGAATGCGGGTGTGCTAAGGACGGTAGGCCGAGCCGCTTCACGACCTCTGCTGAACTGAGGTTCTTTTGGCTTCCGCTATCGAGAAGAAATTGCGGCGGAGGAACACGCCTTTACCCGCATGCACGTGGGAAGAGGCGCTCCCCTCCTCTGGATCCCTGCGGACCTCCTGCGGATCCTGCGGACAATCGCGCGGGATCCGCAACGTGGTTTAGGGCCTCTGAAAATGACTCCAGAAAGTTCGGGAGACAGCGCTCTAAAAATAGCCAAGTTTGTTGCAACTTGGCTTGAAAGAACTAATGAAAGGGGTTCAAATGGAATAGGTGGGTGGCCACCAATATCCACACCCTGGATCATTAAGCCGCCAAACGTCAAGTGGAGGACCGAAAACTATAAAATAGTAAGGTTGTCTTTGATGTGAAAGAACGAGAATTGATGGTCTTGGTCCAAATGGAATAGGTGGGTGGCCACCGATATCCACCTGGATCATTCCTCCCTCCTTAGGAAGCAATGGTCCCCATTGCGTTGAGATCCTCCATGAGATGAGGCAAATTCTTTGAACTGAGTATTAGATGTATTGAAGATGTCATGGACCTACGGGTGGACATGCTGGATGTGTTTAGTAAATTTGGTTTCTTTATCAGCCGTAGACAGTACATGTTTGGATTATGTATGTGTAGTTGCAGGATGTATGGCAACATCAGGTGGTGGTGCGTTGGGAGTCAAATAAATGGAGTGCTTGTCCTGACAGTGTAGAGGAACCTTTATGAGTGAGGAGAAATTGTCATCGTATTCCTCCATAACTTTGTCCATTTGCTGCAGCCGTGCAAGGGAGCCCTGTTTCGAGGTTGTGGCCACAATATTCTTCTTTCCCTGTGAGTGAGTCGTAAGGAAAATGAATTTCTTTGGTTTGGAAACAATCTTCTTGCGTTGTTTTGCGATCAAATGGGTAATGAGAGGCATTTCACCTGCGAGTATCACAATACAGAAGTTATTTCCCAAAGTAATAATAACAACACTAGGCCTAGACTCATACACAGCATGTCGCCTCCACAAGTATGGTTGGCCCAATAATACATCAGCTACATCAAGAGGAGCAACATCACACAATACCTCATCCGTGAATGGCTTGATACTGTCTGGAAGGCGGCACTTCTGGCAGATGTGGAGATCTCTCCCTGGGTGGAGCCACCCGATGGTATACGGTTGTGGGTGTGCTATGGTCGATAGGCCGAGCTGCTTCATGACCTCTGCTGAAATGAGGTTGTTTTGGCTTCCGTTATCGACGAGAAATTGCAGTGGAGAACCCTTTACGCACGTCTACGACTGGAAGAGGCGCTCCCCCTCCTCTGGATCCTCTGGACCCTCATCTGGATCCTCTGGGCAATGGCACTGGGATCCGCAACGTCGTTTAGGGCCTCAAAATGGCTCCGGAAGTCCAGGACCCGAAAAACTGCTAAAAATAGTAAGTTTTGTTGCAACATCAAAACTGAAAGAACTGATGATGGGGGTTCAAATGGAATAGGTGGGTGGCCACCAATATCCACCTGGATCATTAAGCCCCCAAAACGGCTCCGAAAGTGGAGGACCCGAAAACCTGCTAAAAATAGTAAGTTGTGCTGAATGTGAAAAGCTGCAAGAATTGATGGTGCTGGTCCAAATGGAATAGGTGGGTGGCCACTGATATCCACCTGGATCATTCCTCCCTCCTTAGGAAGCAATGGTCCCCATTGCATTGTGATCCTCCATGAGATGATATTGAACTGAGTATTAGATGTATTGAAGATGTCATGGACCTGCGGGTGGACATGCTGGATGCATTTAGTAAATTTGGTTTCTTTATCAGCCTTGGACAGTACATGTTTGGATTATGTATGTGTATTTGCAGGATGTATGGCAACATCAGGCGGTGGTGCATTGGGAGTCAAATCAATGGAGTGCTTGTCCTGACAGTGTAGAGGAACCTTTATGAGTGAGGAGAAATTGTCATCGTATTCCTCCATAACTTTGTCCATCGGCTACAGACGTGCAAGGGAGCCCTGTTTCGAGGTTGTGGCCACAATATTCTTCTTTCCCTGTGAGTGAGTCGTAAGGAAAATGAATTTCCTGGTTTGGGAAACAATCTTACTGTGTTGTTTTGCAATAGTCAAACAGATGACAGGAGGCGGTACTACCTCTGGTATCCTGTACAAGTTATTTCCAAAAGTAATAATAACAGCACGAGGCCTAGACTCATACACAACATGTCGCCTCCACAAGTATGGTTGGCCCAATAATACATTAGCTACATCAAGAGGAGCAACATCACACAATACCTCATCCGTGAATGGCTTGATACTGTATGGAAGGCGGCACTGCTGGCGGATGCGGAGATCTCTCCCTGGGTGGAGCCACCCGATGGTATACGGCTGTGGGTGTGCTATGGTCGGTAGGCCGAGCCATTTCACGACCTCTACTGAAATGAGGTTCTTTTAACTTCCGCTATCGACGAGAAATTGCAGCGGAGAACCCTTTACCCACATCTGCGACTGGAAGAGGCGCTGCCCCTCCTCTGGATCCTCTAGACAATGGCACTGGGATCCGCAACGTTGTTTAGGGCCTCAAAATGGCTCCGGAAGTTTAGGACCCGAAAAACTGCTAAAAATAGTAAGTTTTGTTGCAACTTGAACAATGAAAGAATTGATGATGGGGGTTCAAATGGAATAGGTGGGTGGCCACCAATATCCACCTGGATCATTAAGCCCCCAAAACGGCTCTGAAAACCTGCTAAATATAGTAAGTTGTGCTGAATGTGAAAAGCTGCAAGAATTGATGGTGCTGGTCCAAATGGAATAGGTGGGTGGGCACCGATATCCACCTGGATCATTTGTCAAAGTCAAAGTTTGCATCCAATTTCCAATTCTACAATCATGCACCACCTGTCCTCTCAATGAACAGTTATTGACTCATTGTTCCAGGGGACACTCCCAATGTGCACTTGATTCCATATCACAATGCTAATGACAAAAAATTTCCATCCACGACCTTCCCTTATTTTCTACACAGTCCCTTGGCCAATCCGGTCACACCCTTCCATGTAGTTACACACCTTCTAAGTTTCGTTGGCACCCCCCTCCTGAGCAGTCCATCCCTTAGCAAGGCTTCCTCACATCGAAATTTCAAACAACCAAGAAATATACCTGCCTCAAAACCTTCATAATGGTCATAGCATTCTCATGGCAATGAATGGACACTATTGGGTACTAGTGTCCCACAATGGCCCTACTCCTGAAGCACTTTACCATCATACTGTTGCATGTTCCAATTCCTTTTGCAGACGCTACCAATTCTTGTAGTCATTTCCAATCATCCAACTGGGCATTTTCGTGCTCCCTGTACCAAGCACATAACTTCCTTTAGATGCAAAATAACTTGAAATGGATTCACATCATACCTCATTGGTAGCTCGTCAATAAGGTACACTTTCAATTTTTTTCACTTCCCTTCACAACAAGTCAAACCAATTGTTTGATCAAATCTTCATGTATAAACATATCACATCTAGTAAGCTAAAAAAAACAACCATCATAGGTAAAATTCATGAATCACATGTAATCATCATAAACCATAATTATAAATCACATGTAACCATCATAAGTCAGAATCCCATATTACATGCATAATAAGGCTGAAATAAAATATCGATACTTATAATTCATCGGTCCTTACTTCTGCCTTTGTTCTTTTGTACATGCACCAGATCAGTCGCCACACCTAGGAAGCACCCAATTCCCTTGCTTCTCTTCAATCATGTAAACATACACATAGTGTACATCACAACACGTACATCCACACATGAGGTACAATACCACACAATACATACATCTAAACCTGACATGCAACACAACACATACAACTACATCCGATGTACAACACAACATGTATGCCTGCATCTAGTGTACGACACAACACCTACAGCTACATCCGGTGCACAATAAAACACACCACATACACCTACATCTGGTGTACAACAAAACGAAATACATACGCCTACACCGACATTTAAAAAATACACCTACATCTGCTGTACAACACAACAACATACATATAAATATTTATAGTACAACATAACAAATACACATGTTACGATACCACGACTACGCCATGCACCTACATAGTATTGCATGCCTGCAACACAACATGTACGTCATGCACACAATACCACATGTATACCACTACCATGTGCACAACATGTACATAGTACGACTTGTAAACAACACTACATGCACAATGTATGCACAACATCACATGTACACAACACCACCTGCAAAAAGTGTACACAATGCCTAATGTACATCGCACCACCTATACAATGTGTACACAATACCGCATGTACACAACACCACATGCACAACATGTACATGACACCACATGTACCATGGGCCACATGCACAACATGTACACAACACCACACGTACAACATGTACACAAAACCACAAGCACACAACACCACGCATACAATCATGCATGCCACACTATATGTACATAGCACCATATGTACAACATGCACACAACACCATATGAATATATCACAACACTACATATCCCTATACATACACAACACCGCAAATCCAACATATGCACACAACACTACATATCCAGCACACACACAATACGATATGTACATAGTACTACCTATTCAACATGTACATAACACCATCTATACCTAGCATTGCATATGAATTACACCCAACACCATATATACAACATGAATGCAACATCACATTTACAAATTACTACATATGTTACACGTACACATCACCATAGGTACAATCACTGAATATACAACATGCACAACATATGCACAACAATAGTATTGCACATCCATAGACCACATATTGATCCCACAAGAAACCTTTCTTCTAGCGTATTTCCACTATCCATGCTTATCCTAGCATGTCGCAGACCACACAACTTTCATTTCGTCGATGTACCCCTCAGCATTACCTATCCATAACATAAACATAGGCATAGTACAAGAATATAATATAAATTTATGTCCACATGATGCCGACCTCATAGATCTGTCAACGTTACTCTTCTCACTTGATTCCTCATAAGACCAAGAATCTCTTCATTCCATTCATCTGCATAAGAAATCATTTATCCAGAGGAATGATCCTTGAAAAGCCTATCATAGAGGGAAAAAATACATAGATACATATACATGAACAACGTTGAGAACAACCATTCCCAACATAGCCAAGGAATCTAACACCTCATATCCATTCACTTTACCTTTCATGTTACCTTTCTCACAACTATTATGGCATTGTCCATTTACCTCGATGAACCCAACCAATCCAACTGGTTGTCATATTATTACCTTCAAATACCCTTATACATGCACCAGGTTTCATCCAAGTCTTTTATTACCTGTAGGGTACCACAAAGCTCTCCTTGTACTCCATTAACTTTCCTCTTTCCCAAACCGATTCCCAAGACTTGCAAAACATAAAAGGAAATAATAAGAAACAAACAAGAAGAAGACCATGAAAAACTGAAAGCAATATGACACTGCAACAAAGTGGCATGATCATGCAGTAGACGCAATCAAGACCACAAATCAAGCCCAATGTCATATTATTCGTGATACATATAATATCAAGATATTAATGTTATAACCCTAACCATTAAGTTAACTAAAATATAACAACAATAAGTTAACATAACATGCTCATCAACAACATATAACATAATCATTGAGCTAGCTACAAGTTAATATATAACATATTCATCGTCAACATATAACATAGTCATCAATTTAATACCATGCTTGACTAACCAACGCATGTACATATGATCAGAATAATTAACTAACATCTATCATGTATGTAACCATAAAATAAATAAAATGAAAGACATACACATAACCAAAATGCATATAACTACACTGATCAACTAGCATTTATCAGATAAGTAACCATAATAATACAATGAAAAACATACAAGTAACCCTAATACTTACAACAACCATGATTCACATACCCACATGCCAAGCATAACAACTTATATGACGATTTTCTTTTACCCCAAATTCTATTGTTGCAATGTCACTTTAATGATCTACATCTCCTGCTCTATCTTAGCCAACACATTAGCATCATAACATACAAATAGCATCATGATGACCTAATTTCATACAATGACCTTATGCATAAAAATCTTCACCGTGAAAATGCATGCATAATAACATATAAACAACGAGATGCATAAAAAATCCATATAAAACCATACACTTATGACGACAAATCCCACGAAAACACCATCAACCTTCACATGGCTACATCACTACAACCATTATCAACACCATGCAAATGAATGAAGCACATAGACTGCAAGCATAAGTGACACATATGCAACTGAATTGTAATCATGACCAACACACTGCGCATCTAGTCTGAGCGTTGAACCATGCTCTGATACAACTCTGTAACACCCTCTTCACACATCTACCCAAGTAACCGTACAACCAGGGTAAACATGCAACGAGAGGATACTATAAATAGATTCAACCTCCTACGTGACCTCAAGGTGTGGAACCCACTAAAACACAACATAGAAACTTTCCAAAACAACAACAACACCCCCAAGATGTAACCCAACCATTCAAGCCTATTAACCTTGGGTCACACTGAACTTTTGACCTCTTTGAGCCATAGACACATGCATAGGCTTGCAAGATAGCATCTAGGAAGATATATACTTAGGCATAACATTGCATGCCAGCGTCCAGAGACCCAATTCCTTATTTTTGTGCCAACTTCCTCAGAATTTGAGCCACCTTTTTAGGACCAGAACCCAGTGTTATGCCTAGAACACTAGACCCCATCTCATCAATATCAATAGGAAAATGATAAGGAAGAAAACACATCAATAAGAACTCATCTGGACCCCTCCTATCCATGACAGGAATTTTGTCAAACATGTCACAAAAATTGAAACTATAGGTGTAAACAACAAATCTGAGCATATGGGTCTCATACTTTTATGAGAATTACTAAAAATAATTTCTCCCTTGCATCATTATCTGCAATACAATATATTTCACCAAAGATGCATTGTGCATTCATTTACAAATAAAAACACAGAGAGAGTCATACATCACTACTGTCAAAATAAATGCTTATAACCCACATAATAACAAAAAAATTATCATGGATACAAAAACAATAAAATGCACATATAAACCAATTCATTTATCAATCAAATACCAAAGGAATAATATTCTTATTAATGAATTTAAAAACCAGCTAGAGATGGGACTTGCACATACCACCCGACCATAGATTGGTTGAGCCAAGTCTCTCTTTAGCCAATCACCTATGTGCCGTATTCCAGGCATGAATGTGGGATATCATCAAATACATCAATCAAAACCAATTCAGGGCTTCCAGAGGAAGAAACAACTCAACCCTCAACAAGTGATTCAACCACACAGTCAGACATCACAACCATCATGGATTAGTCTCTATCCAAGCTATTCGAGGGCTCTAGAATGTTTGTTCCAACCAAGGCTCCAGAGCTAGTAACTCAACCCCAACTGTTTCCGGGGTCTAGATAATTTCTCCAACCAAGTCTCTAGGACTAGTAACTCAACCCGCCTAGGGCTCCAAAGCGTTTGTCCAACGAAGGCTCCATTTATAGTAACTCAACCCAACAGTTGTCCACTAGGCTCTATATATTTTTTCTAACCAAGGATCTAGGAACTAATAACTAAACCCATAGCTAAAGGAATCACGAGAACCAAATAGAAAACAATAAATAAAAATAAACCTGCAACACCATGACTATCTACGAAATGGAAAGCTTGGAAAATCCACTGTCAATCCAGGAAATCCTCCATGCCGATGAAAAATTATGACCAAGAAACCACATGCATACACCATGCATGCAAAAACTAGTGAGGAAAACATACATGCAACTCCGTACCGTCAATCAAAACCCATTGTAGTTTTTGATCCTGATGGCCACTTACGCTTTTCCACTCTTCATTTTCCTTCTTTCTCCAAATACCCAAGTGTGACACACTCTTCAAGAGTGCTCCAATAATACTCCAAGTGCTCAAGAGTATGAGAGAGAGAGAGAGAGAGAGAGAGAGAGAGAGAGAAAATTAGAGCTCTAAAAACCGAATTGACCAAAATCTTACCATCTAATCCTCAAAGGCCTTTTTATTAATGAGAGCTCTATTTTATTCAATTTTCCATTATTTTCCTTCATTTTCTTCCTCACATGAAACCTGTGACCTTTCATCTTCTTTTTCTCCTATTTTCTATTATTTTCATCAATAAAATTCCAATTAATGCCTCATGCCTTTCTAAAACCCTTGTCATTTCCTTTTCCAATTTCCTTTAGCCATAATAAATGAAATGAACACCCACTAGGATGTTTTTCGCATGATTCAGCTTGTAATACATGTCCCATGACCTTGGTCTTATATTTTTTACATGGATTTTTAAATAGGGTTGTTACATTATTATCTTATCTAGATATTTTATTAATAAAAATTTTACTAACTTTTCAAGAAAAGCAAATTATCAACTAATTCTTATATTATTTATTCCATTTCACATCTAAATTATCTCATTTTCTATCAAAATTATAAATCTAAAAATATAATTCTTGTTTCTATTATTTAATTTATCTAATTCCTATTTTTCTCTATAAATTATGCTCATTTTTCATAATTAATAAAATTCCATTTTAATCATTCTTTTCAAATAAAGGAAAATTGGTCAAATATATTATTTAAAATTTTATTATTATTATTTTTAATTTTTTTGGACCGTTAATCCAATGTATACATAATTCAAAAAAAATCATATAAAAAGGCTCTCCAACACTCGTTTACTCATAAAGTTCTCTTTGGTCCCTCATTATGGATGGCGTTGAAACATTGGACAAGTCAACAATTATAATTTTTTGTATGAAATAGTTGCTAGAAAATAATATAAGTATGATTTATTAGTAGAGATGATTTATTTTGAGAATAATATAAATGATATCAAATATGTTTTTTTACTACGAATAAATTTAATAGATTTTTTTGGGTTGTTGTGTGTAAAGCTTAAATTTTATTTAATTTTTTAAGAGGGACATTAACAGAAGTTTTGGTTTTAGTCTACCACTTTTCCAGGTAGACCACTGACCGAACTACAATTTTTTAAACATGAAAAAATAAAAATCTTATATTAAAATATTAAACATCAAAGTCTAATAACTAATTAACAAAAGGAAAGATGACAACAAAGAAGTGAAGAAGCAATGACAATAGTTGTTGGAGTCTCATGGTGTGGGTAAACTATCATAATTGTACTAAAGAATGATGGGACTTGGTGAATGTCTGTTGACTATAGGGATTTGAATAAGATTACCCTCATGAATCGATACCTTTTTCCTAGGATTTATGATCTACTAGGTTAATTGCAACATCAAAATACTTCACCAAGTTGGATCTAAAATTAGAATAGCACCAAGTATGCATCAAGGAAGAAGACAAATGGAATACTTTCTTCAAGATAGGGTAGGGCTTGTATGAATGGTTGGCAATTCCATTTGGATTATCTAATGCACTACGTACTTTAATGAGATTGATGAATCATGTAATTTCCCCACATGTATATTTACTTGCTATATTCTATTAAGATGATATAGTAGTTTATAGTGATACATGAGAGAAACACGTCTCAAATTTTTTCTAACCTTAATAAATGTAATTTTACTTAGTATATTTTGGTGTATGTGATTGGCGGAGGGGATTTCAAGATATATCCCACAAAGATGGATGTCATTATGAAATGTCTAGTTCCTGCAAATGCCATTGAATTTAGGGTATTTGTTGGCACCACAAAATACCTTTTGAAGTTGATAGATTCATTTTCAACAACTGTGGCAACACTCCATTCCATAAAAAAGAGTGGATATATTTTCCAATGGAGGAATAATTAGCAAAATACTTTTAATGAATTGAAAAGAAAGATCCTCCAATATCATTTCTCACGTTATCAAACTTGTAAAATCCTTTTTAAGTGGAAACCAATGCAAGTGTTTATGGCGATGGAGCATTTTTTTTATACAAGAAGGCATGCACAATAAAATTCTAAAATATTTCATGGGTAATTTATCAACTACTGTGCCTATGACAAGGAATTATATGCCTTGGTTCAAGCTGTCAAGAAGTAGGAAGCACTATCCAATGGATAAGGAGACCACCATCCACATGAATCATTAGTTGTTATAGTATTTGTAAGCACAAGGTAAGCTACAACAAAGTAGGCATTAGAAGTGGATGGTATTGTTATCACAACTTCATCTAATCATCATGTATAGGAAGGGTAGAAAAAACAAGTTGGAAAACATGCTTTCAAGGCCACCCATATCCAATAATATAGCTTTAATAACTCTGTTGCACATAGATTTTGCTACCCATGATGCATATACAGAAGAATAAAAATAAGATTAAGAATTTAAGGAGGTGTTTCAATATCTATAGGGAACAATTCATATAAGATAAGGTGACAATAAGTATTACTATCATTTCCAAAATTATTTACTCTACACTATTGATAAACCCTATGTTCTTAAAGGTGAAGGATTACAACTTAAGATGCTCACACCTTGAATATTGCAAGACATTTTGATGTTGCCAAATAGCTCCCAAATTATAGAGGTATGTGTATTGGTCCATAATGAAAGAAGATGTAGTACGATATATTAGAGGGTCTATACTTTGTTATAGCAACAATTGTAGTAATGAGAAGCAAGGTACATACCATGCATTATCTCTAACCACTCAAAATGGTAAAGAATTTCCATGGATGTTGTGGGATGCTTTTAAACAACCAAGAAAGGACGCGACTATTATTTGTTTGTGATAGTTGATATGTTCAAAAATATGTTCATTCCCATGTTTTGAAAAGAGAAACACAAGGTAAAAAAAGGAAAAATCATGCTATTTGAACATGTTTGGATGGAAGTTGTGATACCGAGGAGTATAATCTCAAGCAAATATAATAGATTTGTGCATGCATTTTGGGAGAAGATGGATATTCAGTTGAAAAATATATACAACATCACATCCATATGTAGATGGGAAAACATAAGTAGTTGAAAATAATATGATGAAACTTTTGAGGGCTTCCTATCAAAAGAATTAATATATGTTGGATGAAAATCTAATCAATATATAACACTCTTATAAAAAAAAATCCACACTTATGTTGGTAAATCATATTTGAAAATTGCTTTGAATATTTTCTACCTTCACCCTTTGATGATGTATATGGAGAAAAAGGAGGAATGAGGGAGATACTCATAGAAGATGATTTGAGAGAAAAAAATAAATTTAACAATATTAGGCAGATCCATTTGCAAGTCTAGCAGACATTGAAGAAGTCACGGGAGAAATACAAAGACATACACGATCAACAAAAAACCGATAAATGATTTAGAAATGGTGATAGTGTTTGGTTACAACTAAATAAGGAAATACTATAGGACCTAGGTATGAAAATCAAGGCTCTACATTATGGTCCATTTGAGATATCACAAAATATGAGAGATAATGCCTAAAAACTTAGTCTAATCCAATACATTAACATTTACTTAGTGGTGAATGTGGATGATCTCAAATTTTATGATCCCTCCATGTTGAATCAAGAAGAGGAGGAGGTCCTACCTTCCTTAGAGGACTTAATTATAGATTCTTAGATAAAGCTAGTAGAGAACATAGATTTTAGAAGAGGTGAAAAACTACAAGATAGAGGTAGTGTGACATTTAACAGATTAGGTTGAAAGGACAACTTCCAAGAAAATTAAAGTGGTACTCCAAGGAAAGGTAAAGTAAAAAATTTCATGGCTCCTTCAAAAAATAATTTGAGGAATAAAATCCTCTCAAATGGGGAGGCGTGATTCAAATTGGATCAACATACTATTTTTCATCTATCTCAATACATTTTTGGTGGGGAAAGTTGGAGGAATCACCTTTTAGGGTCAATTTAGTGGCATGCCACATTTTGGAAAATTAATGTTTGAAACCAGGGCCATTTTAAGTCATAAAATGATTTTTTAGGGTTTTTAGGGACCAAAATTATGCAGACACCTTTAATATTTATCTACACATCGATGAATTTTAACAATGTGAAAAACACTTAAATAGAGTCCATATGAAAAATTTATACCTCCTGAAATTTAACCTAATTTCTTGATAACGATGGTAATAGTGGATTCCATGTCAAACCACATTACTCACACATGTGGGGCTAGCCATGCATGCACTTTCAAGAATATTCTAGAAGGCGCAAATCCTTATTACAATTTAGGAGTGAGAAAGTCAAATTTTCCTAACCCTAGATGGTTATCATATAATTTTGAATACTAGGCCACTAGGAGAAAGATTGGTTCCATTATGTGTCATTGTATTTGTTCCATATTTGAGTAGAGAAACTAGGAGTGATATTTTAAACAACAAAGAAAGTAAGGATACTATTATGTAGAATCCTTATAGGCTACAATGTGTCATGTAACTATATAAAGAGTACCCATTTATTTGTATTGCATATTTCCATACTAAATAAAATAGAGTAGAGTTTTCTCACCTTTTCTCCTATAACAAACTTTCCAAGATAAATCTACTCTATTTCTATTTTTCATTTTTTTCCATTTTAGTTATTTCCTTGATTTAACGAGAAAAAAAGTAACTAAATATAGAGATATAAAGGAAATTAACCTTCATAGTAAATATTTTATTATTTTATCATATTTTTAATGGCATACATTCCCTGAAAAACAAATACCTACCCATCTCTTTTCCATATTTCAAATCCCAGGAAATAGTGCAAGAGCCCCATGTCCTTCATCTCAAATTCTCTTGTAAGATACTCTTTTCAATACATTATGAGCGGATCATCACCCGTTAGTGTCATATAATTGACATAAAGTACAACAATAAAAATATTACCATCTACCATGATATGATAAAGGTTTTCATCTTCTTCACTCTTCGTGAATCCCAACCCCGTGAAAAGACTATCGGTCTTAGTGTACCTAGCACGAGGTGGTTGCTTCATCCCATATAATGATCTCTTGAGTCTTCACACATGTGAATCCATTTCTAAGGTCTAAAAACCTTCTGACTGCTCGATGTAGACCTATTCCTAAAAAAATCCATTAAGAAATGTTGTCTTTACATCCATCTGATGTATATGTCATCTCGTATGCGTTGAGAGTGCAAGGATGGATATGATTAATGAATACCTTATGAATGGTGAAAAAGTATCATAATAGTCAATTCCCTCCACCTGAGAGAAGCCTCTGGCCACAAATATTTTCCTTGTGCTTCTCTAGACTCTCATCTCTTCCCTACTTCACCTTGTAGACCCACCTTGGAACCTACAACTGACTTCCCCACTACTCTTGGGAAAAATTCCCATGCACTGTTTCTGATAAAGGAGTCATACTCCTCAACCATGGCATCAACCCAAAATGGTTGTTGCACCGATTCCTCAAAAGAGGATGGTTCTATATCAATACCTTTGCTCATAAGAGCCATGTATCTATTGTATCTCTCTGGGGACCTTCTCTGCCTGTGTTATGATGTGGGTGCTCCTACATTATCTCTCGTATCTAGCAACAATCAGTCAACCTATCTGGTTTGATTTCTTCCACATCTGGTGGATCGCTCTGCATGAGTGGTTTCTACCACTCTTTGTTCCTCTGCTTGTGGATGCTCCACATCCCGAGGTTCTTCTTTTGGAGCCAAGAGCTCCTCAATTGGATGCAACTCAAGCTCCCTCTCAAGGAACAATCGCATGGATTTATCTTCATTTAATTTCACATATCTTCTTACCACTATCATCCTGTGTGATGGAAATTACACTTGATAGTCGTGAGGTGTATCAGTGTAACCGAAAAATATCCCCAACTCTATTGTTGGCTCTAGATTCTTCCTGAAATATTTGGTTGCATGGAAAGAAAAAAATGAACCAAAATTTTTAAAATATGACACATCTTGTCTCTTACCTGAAAAAGCCTCCTTTGGTGTACTCATCCCAAGTATTTGATGATGACTTTTGTTTTGCACAAATATTATTGTATTATATTTTTCCTCCCACATATGAAACGGTAGGCCCTGATCATGCAACATAACTCGTGCTTCTCCCACAATAGTTTTGTTCTTTCTTTGTGCAACCCCATTATGTTGTGAGTTATGAGGTGCTATCAATTCTATTAGAATTCATTCTGAGCCACATAAGCTTTTGATTTTGTTAGATATTTATTCTCCACCATTTTCGCTCCTCGGAGACTGCACCTTCTTCCTTGTATCTTTCTTGATAAGTTCCTTGAACTCACAAAACTTAGAGAATGTCTGATATTTATTCTGCATGAAGAAAATATAACACTTTATTGAAAAATCATCAACAAAAATGACATAATACATGTTTTTTTCTAAGAAGCTATCTAGAATGGTCCACACACGTCTGATTGAACTCTCTCAAGGATTGCCTTGGCTCATCTTTCCTTATTGTGAAAGGTGGATTTGGTATGCTTCCCAAAGGTACACCCTTTGCATCTATCTCTCTGTGCAATTCCACCCTTTGGAAGTCTTGTAGAAATGTGTTGCATAATCTTCAACAATAAGGGACTAGACTTATTGTTAAAATTAGAAAGAGGAGAAATTATATGTAAGTGTTGAGCAACTATAGAAATCTGACCTGAAGTGAAGAAGAGGATTAGTCTATCACCTTGAGTAGAGCTTCTTAACTTAGCACCTTGGAAGCTTCTATTACAAACAATATTATAGGAAGTATCAAGCTTGTGAAAGAAAATATCATTGTCGTTAGAAGGGAAATAGAAGTCCATTGTAAGGCATGTTTCAAAGGCATATTATGTATATATTGAAGGGACAAGTGCATCTATATAGTAATATTTTCCAGTTAGAAGAAAACACGTAGGAGATGATCTAGAACTACTTGAACAAAATACCTTATAGGCCTATTCTATAATGATATATTAACCCCAAGATAACGGGCCTGGCTTGAGGATCCTTGCTACTGGATATGTTGATTGGACTTGAGGAGATCGACAAAACTCATAGGTCATAGCTCAAAGCCTTATCCTAGATATTTTCCTATCAAACCAGGATTGCCATTCGATCAGGAATGACTATCCTCATGACTTTCCATACAATAAGGAAGGAAAATTAGTGCCAATAATATTGCAACTAGTAAATAGTAATAAATATTTTCATCTCCTTGACATTTATATATGTTATAATTTTGACGTTTCTACATACTTGAGTCTCAAAACCCTCCCATATTGTCAATGCATTTATCTACCATAACCATGTCAAATTTCAATTCATATGAGCACAAACTGAAAAAATTTCAATGTTGGCCCCATTCTCAAGTCATGGGAAGTCATGGTCCGAGATTACTTCTTTTGTGCAGGAACCCCATGCCAAGTCATGTCAACCCACAAAATCATCACCTGGACGCCCTAGCACGCCAAACACGCGATGCCCCCAAGGGCGCCTAGGTGCCCTACCTTCATGTGCTCGCCCCGCCATCATGCGTTCGCCCTTATATGCAAATAAATGAACAAAAATCATTAGCTCATCAATGAAAAAAACATATTATCATTTGTTATTTCCATGTTGCATGCTCAATATTCAATTATAAACTGGCTTTTAACACCTAAACATTAATTATTCACTTAAGTTTCTAAACATCATTATATGACCCCCTTGTGGGAACTCTGTTAATGGGGATTCATGGGCCGACATTAATTATTTTGTGTGGGTGCCCCTTTCCAAGTTGGATCGACCCACCAACTCATCGCATGGGTGCCCCTGTTAGGCGGGCACCCTGACATGCTGAGAACGAAATTCCCCCATGGGAATTGGGCTCCCTAATATACCCAACATGTGATGCCCCCATGGGCCCCTGCACCTCGCCTTAGTTTTCTCATCAATGATAGAAAATATTATAATTTTTTAGTACCATGTTACATAATCAATCAATTATAAACTGAGTTTTAACACCCAAACATTACTTTAGTGAATTTTAAAAAAATCATTATGAGACCCTTGGTGGGATATCTATTCATGGGAAGTCATTGGTTGAGCTTACTTATTTTATGTGGGTGCCCCTTTCCAATTCGGCTTGACCCACCGACTCATGGCATGGGCACTCATATCAGGTGTGTAGCTAGGTGTTCCTAGCACGTGACGACCCCATGGGTGCCTGAGCCCCTGACCTTTATGTAGGTGTTCCCAGGGCACAAAAGTTCACCCTGCTATTCAAATTAGTGAATGTAAATCATTAACTCATCAATGAAAACAAAATAGTATTATTTTTTATTTCCGTGTTGCATGATCAATATTCAACTTTAAATCAATTTTTAACACCTAAAAATTATTTACTTAATTTTATAAAAATCATTATGATACCCCCTTGTGGGAATCTATTCATGGGAAGTCATGGGTCGACATTACTTCTTCTGTGTGGGAAACCCTTTCCAAGTGAGGCCAACCCACCAACCATTAGAGAACTTTTGAGGTCTAAAATGGGCCTCCTAAGAAAAATGTACAACCAAAATAAAATTTATAAGAACCAACAGGATTCAAGATGATGATGATGTCAACAATGGGGGATGATTCACCACTTTTTAGGTAAAAAGGTAAAAAGATTAAAAAGTAATAAAATAATAAAACTATTTTTTCAACTTGTATTTTCAACTTATCTCCCTAAGGTTTTACTCAAATTTCGAGCAATATCACTTGTTGGATAAAAATATTAATTCCTCATCCAAGGAGTGCTCATGTTTCATACTTTCGATGGAACTTGGTACATGAAAACTGAGAAATACGTGAAAAAACGTGATTAAAATCACGTTTTTCATATATTTCTCATTTTTCATGTAGCAGGATCCATCGAAAGTATGAAACATGGGTAATCCTTGGATGAAGAATCAAATTCTGCATCCAACGATTGTTCTCCCTCAAAATTTGAGTAAACCAATAAGGAGATTAGTTGGAAATACGAGTTGAAAATTTATTTTTTTTCCTTTTTCCCTCTAAAATTTGATGATGTAATGTCATCACATTGACACCCATGCTGAGTAGGTGCCCTGGCATTCCCAACATGTGATGCACCCATTTGCGTTGGGCACCCTGGCGTGCCCAACATGTGACGCTGCCATGGGCATCACACGCCCTAGAGTGCGCAATGTGTGACGCCCCCATCGACAACTAGGCACCCCACCTTCAAGTATAGTTCACACTTAGGTATATCATGCAAATACCCATAGTATCGATTCTCAAAGAGTTCTAGATGTATGTCACATCTATAGGAAACATTGATAACTTGAAATACTACATTTATCCCACTATCATAAGTTTTCATCTTTTCATCCAATCTTTTGATGAAAAATTTGTAGCCATTTCATGAAATTGTGTTGTGGTTTTTCAACTACAATACATCGAACACATAAAAAATGCATTTTCAACTGATAAGTACGCATATTTATACTTGAAAATTTTGAAAATTAAGGAAAAAACGTGCCATATGCTTCAATATAATTGTAAAAAAAGTAAGTGGTATGGCTGAATATGATTTCTTGATAAATTTTTAAACCATATGCTAAATTAATTTACCTTTATGTAAGTTTGGTATCTCTACTACGTTGAGCTTATTTGACCAGTGAAGGCACACGAAACCATGATAACCAACCTTTATTAGCTTGTTTGCATCGTTCACTCCATGCCTTCATCTAATATTTATTGTTCACAATGTATAAAAGTATTGCATCCCACTCTTGACCGATTGTATTAAAATAAAAAAATTCACATAAATATAGTTACTTACCATTTTATACCTTCATAATAATACATTATGCAGGTATACTAAACATTAAATAAGTACGATAAATGTAAAAAAGAAGAAGTCAAATGTGTTATAAATATCCATTATCTACTTACATCTCACTTTGATCATTCTACCTTTCCCAATAGGTTCTCCCCTTCAAAATCATCCATGAAGTTGACGTCCCAAATGCGATCCAATACATTAATAATTTTTCCTATTTCATCAATATATTGATGAATATAAGCCATGCTCTCATATACCATACATCCCTCTACCATATAATCCTCAGGATGTACTTTTTTCTGATCAAAGCCTTCAGTGATTTCAAGTGCCTCTCAACCATCCACATTGATCTTGTGTGTACAGGTTCACACTTTTCAATCTCCTCAACTTTGTGTATGAGGTAGTGTTCTTGTGAATTGAAAAATTATAAAGGTATATACTTTTGCATTTCACACATTAGACTAGGAATTTGTTTTATCCAATACTTTATATTTTATTTATTGATTTATTTATACGAAAACCATCTGTGAATGAAGAAAGCAAATCACATGTTTCAACAAAAAAAAAAAATATAGTACATGATGACAATAAAAACACATGTAGTGAAAAATATGTGACACAACAACTTATTGAACAAATTACATTTTGCACATAAATCTCCACTTACCTCATGTATTTTCCACGATCATATGTAACTTGTTTGACATTGTTATCAAAGTTTTTTGGGAGTGATAAAGGTAGAACATATTGTAATAGGAATAATGATCGATCATTACTTTTTCCAAAATTAGTAGAAAAAAAACACTAATTAACAAGATGTTTCACCAATGTATAAAATATATATACACTAAAATAATTACCTTAATGAATGTACGACAATCATGAGTTTTTACCAAGGAAAATTTTAAGGATGGGAATTTACCTTAAAGATTAGAAACCTTAGCGAATCTTACTAATCCATAATATGCAAACTATAAAATGCTTGGTGATATTTTAGTAGAAATATTAAAAATTATAATGATTTTATATAGTATCTATAAAATTTTGGCGATTTTTAAGATAAAATATTTTTTTCTTATAAAATTTGGGCAAATCATTTTTAGATAAAAATGGGAATTGGCGAATCTTTTTTTTTTTTGAAAAAACATGGAAAAGTATCCCTTCTGCGAATATTAGCCCCTAAAATTTTCCCTGGTTTTTACCCCACCTAATTCACCTTTCTTTGTTAGGATATTATTTATGTTTAAAGAAAATCTAGTTGGAAATTTAACTTTTTCAATAACCTCTTTAACCTGCTTGCTTTGATACTCTGTCAATAACCATGGAAGGGTGCTTATATTTTGGTAGTCTCCATCACTATTTGAATGAATCACACTTTGCAATGCATGTTCGACCTCCTTAATCTCATTACAAGTCTTGACAATTTTTTCTTTATCTCTCCCTCCATTTAGGATTGACCATAAGGTCTATGCTACATTCTTCTCAATGTGCATTGTATCAAACAAATAAACAATTTGTAGGTGCTCCTAGTAGGGGAATCTATTGAATTTCTTGGGATAAATTTTCATTCCTCATGGAAGTTCCATGTTATTAATTCCTTAACGATCTACAATGTGAATCATAAATAAATATATTATAACAAAAAGATGACCTGTCAATTAGTATTGTGAAGAAAATACCATAAAAAGATAAAATAATCCAAACATATAATGTATATTGATACATAGAAAATTCGATCCATACCTTGAGAGACTATTATATTGCAACTTCTGTGCATGAGTTTTCATTCTCTGTGGTCTTACTCCAGTCTCTTATTTCCCATTGAAAATATGTTTTTCTATACTTCAATACCTATGGTTCTTAGAAAGGAAGTGCCTATACTCATCAAGAACATCCTTTACTAATCTTCTTGAATGGCAAGATTTAATCTTAGGACCACAAACTGGACAAGAAAATTTACCTTTTGTTGGAAGACGTGCAAGAGATGGAATAATTTTTATATCAATTATTTTTAGTATGTACAATGAAGGTATAACTATTTAAAAACATACTTGAAATGCACTTCATAAAATTAAACATTATTAAAGTGCAGGGTAACATTATAAAATACCATATAAAATTTTTAGCCCTGGAGAATCATGAATTGTCCATACAAGCATTGCATGGAGTTCAAATTCCCTTTATGAAATTACTAGTCTAGAAGTATCATACATAGTGACATTGTTCCATAAATCCACTAACTCATCAATAAGAGGCTTGATACATATATTCATATATTTGACCTGGTACTTACCTAATTGATTTAACATACAATACACAATTACTACATATATGAGTAAATAAAAAAATTTATAAGGAATAATTAAAAATATATGAGTAAATTAACAAAACTATATAGGATATAATTATGAAATAAACAAGGAAAATGAGATTTTACTATGCTAAAAATATTTATTCTAAAAAAAATAATACCTGGAACAATCATTATCAACATTGTGTACTCCCTCTTTATTGACTTCCATGGAGTGATGTTAATGTTGATAACAAAACGACCACATTGAGTAAGTAGATCTAGCCTCTCCAAATGGTTTGAGACCATCAACTGCTAATGAAAGCCTAATATTACAAGATTCTCTTTTAAAATCTCGCCACTTTTCCTCTATATTCCTAAATGTAGATCCATCTAGAGGCATTCAAAGAACAACATCTTCACTTCTATTCCTTGCATGGTAATCCATAAGTTTTACTACGCTTTTGCACCTTAAAAAATGTCGTAGTCGTGGAATTATGGGAATATAACGAAGAACCTTGCGAGGAACATTTTTTTTTACTTTATTGGTTTGATATATACTCTCATCACATTCTGTGCATTTGTATTTCAATGCATTTTCTTTATAATAGATAATATCATCATTAGGGAATGCATGAATATCTTGATACTTCATTCCAATATCTTTCATAATAGCATGTAAACCTCGGTACATATGAGGTAAAACATTTTACTGTGGTAACATAAATTCACCTAATAATTTTTAACATGAAAAAAATAGTATTGGTCAATGTACTAAATAATATTAATCATACATATTGAATCCAAATGTTACAAATTAATGAAATGATGCAGATCAATGTAGTAACATTAAAAACAATGGAAAAAATAGTTACTTTATCATTTATATAGTACTAAATGTCACAAAATATATTACATACCTTAGGAGTTGTGTCACACATGTGTTTTCCAAACCATTGACCACCTTTAAGTTTACCAACAATAATAAATTAGAGAGAATATATGTTTTTGAGCCTTCATAAAGTGGTTTAGTTGCCATCTCAAGTACAGGTAAATCAAAATCATGGTCATCATATTGGTGGTCATCATCATCCATTCCAACATAATGAAATGTCTCCTAGATCAATTGATTTGCCCCATATTCTTCAACTATGTTATCATCATCATTATCTTCTTCCGTAGGATCATTAGCTTGATCATCAATATTAATTGCTCCATGTTCTTGAACATGCGCTTGTACTACAACCACTTGTTCCTCCTCGAGCAATTCCTTAGGGAGTCTATACTATACAATTACAATCAATAAAGTAATATTAGTATATATAGAAAATATTTAAAGGTCTATATAACAACATTTTACAAATATAATATATAAGGTAAACAAAGACAACAAAGACAAGGAGAAAGACAACTTCTAGGGAAACCAAGAAACAAAGAAAACAAATCAATGATGATTATTGTGTAATTTATCAAAATATTTAGGAATATGTTGAAAAATATAAGAAATATGTTACTTTTCTTGACACTTTTTGAGATATATAGTCACGACCATAATAAAAAACATATTGATGTTCTTTTCCATTAATTGTTGTAGTGTCAAATTCTTTCTTAATGTCATATTTTACATAATATACTGTAAAAACATATTAATACTGCTCCATAAAAACCCATGATTAACCTATAAATCCTCTAGGTCAAAATTAACTCCCTAAACAATATACATTAAACCCCTAACACCTTAACCCCATTCCCCTAACCCATAACCCCTTAAAAAAAAAAACCCCTTATGCCTAAGCCCATAAATTAATTAACCCCTAACTCAACTTAAGCCCTTAAAGGACACTAACGAAAATAATCAAACAATATTTCTAATTCACATCAAGATCAAAACATAGTTTAAACACCTCCCAAAATAATATTTTAAAATACATTTACAATAGAAAGATAATACAATTTGCAATATAAAGACATACAATCTAAAATATAATATACATATAAACATTTACAAAAACAATATACAATAAAAATATATATTAAATAACTTACAAATGGATGATATTCATGTCTTCCTTAACCATGTCCGTAGTCTCTACAATGGCGTTTAGCTGATTTTCTTAGAATTCATCTCGGCCTCAAGCCCATACAATTTCTACAACGACAATTACATTTTCCATCCTTAGAAGCACTCGATGTCGATTTCACGTTGATAAGGAGTTCATAAATTTTGCTCAAAATTCAAAGTTATAGGATTGGGTTGAAACCAGGATGCTTGCATTGATCTCATCTTCCTGATTCCGGCACTGTAGGAAGTTCGAAAAAATGATGTAGTATGAGGGATACTCACGTTTTGATCAAAATGGAAAACAAGTAAAATTGCAACAGGTTTAACTGGGATGCACAGTTGTTAGGTCCCTATATTACTAGTATAGTCCCTTATTGTTATTAGTGTAACCCCCTTATTGTTATTATTGTACCCTTGTAACCCCCATTTTGTTATTATTGTGCCCTTAAATTATTATTGTTAGGTTAAGCTAGGATTACATTGTGGCCCACTAGGATTACATTATGGCCACATGGACTCTATATAGAAAAGGAATTTTGTAAATTTGCATCTTGAAGAATTTTTCATTTATGTAATGTATTGGAGGTTTCCCCCTCGAAGTGGCTTATTTATAAGGCGTTGATATCTCTTTTCTTCTATTTTTGGAGCTAGTTACACAACATTTGGTATTAGAGCTTTGGATTCTAGGGTTTCGCTGCTCCAAACAGGTCATCATGGGATTTTCACTATAATGTTTTTTCTACGAAGTTTCAGAAGCTGAAATATTTAGGGTGCGAAGACAAAATCCTGAGGAAGATCTTCCAAAAATTTCAGAGCTTGGTTCACAATATATTCGGAGATATGATCTGTGGAAGTTAGGTCTTTTTTTAGGCTCCTAAACAGGTCATCGTGGAATTTGTGCTATAACTTTGTTTCTACGAAGGTTCATAATTTGAAATTTTTAGGGTGCGAAGCCAAAATCCTGAGGAAAAGCGTCAAAAAATTTTAGACCATGGTTCGCAATACTTTCGGAGATATGATCTGTGGAAGGTAGTTCTTTTTCAAGCTCCCGAATTTCATCTCAAAGAGGTGATCGTGGGAAAATATCCATAACTCTCTCTCTGAGCATCGGATTGGAGTGCAGTAAAAAGTGGTCGCAATTAAATGGACTGTAGTTTCTTGGCCAGAAAATTTAGAGCCGAAGGAAGAAACAGTGACACGTGGCAAGCCGTACAATGTTTCTCTACTGAACCAGTCCATAATTAGGTTATTGTGGGAGATTGGACATAACTTTGTCTTGGAGAATCCAAATCAGGTCAGACCTATGGCATTCGAAAGAGAACTTAGAGGGCTACGTTGGTACCGAAATTTAAATATTGAAGTGCTACAATCATGGAGATAATCCAATTGCAATATTGAGCTCCTCAAAAGCAAGAAAAAGGTGTGTATTTGTTTTTTTTTTCTTCCGAATTTCATAAGTCTTGTTTGAATAATCAATTTGAATTGATTCCAAGGGCATATTTTAGAATATATATCAGTATTGGGTTCTAAAAAATGCCCCGTAAAAATAATTCAACACCCATTAAGCCTTCAGAAGGCTCTACTATGAATCATGAAGATGAAGAATTGCAACATGATCTATCAAAATTACAAGAGCAAGTGCACCAAAATTCGCTCTCGCAAAGAGCAACAAAAAATGAAATGGAAGCTTTGAAGAAAGGCATGGAAGCTAAGATGGATGGCATGGAAGCTGGCATGGAAGCTAAGATGGATGACATGAAATACAACATGGAAAACATGAAGAAGGATCTAAAAACAGACATGGAAGGTTTGACAAAGTTGATACAAGAAATGTTTCATAATGGTGAAAAGATAGTAGAAGAAACTCATGATGAGAACAAAATAAATGTTAATCGTGATTTCATAAACTCTAATGTTTGCGGGAAGAACCACCATATTCCAAAAATGGAGCTGAGGAAGTTTTATGGAAAGGATCCTGTAACATGGATACTACAGATGGAGCAATATTTTGATCTCCATAACGTGCAAAACACACAAAAGTTACGCATTGCTTTGTGCCATTTCTATTATCCAACCAGATTGGATAACCAAAGCAAGAGATGAATGGAAGAAGGACAAAGATGTATGGACATTCATTCAAAAGTTGCAGCAAGATCCTAGTACATCTGATGCATTTAGTTGGAAAAATGATTCCTTATGGTACAAATATCGCTTATATCTTTGTAAGAATTCCCAACTAAAACAAAAGATTCTTCTGGAATTGCACACTTCTCCTTTAGGAGGACACTCAGGATTTTTAAAAACTTACCACAGGGTGAAGAAAGAATTTTTTTGGGATGGTCTTAAATCTGATATTCAAAAGTTTGTGGCGGAATGTTTGGTTTGCCAGCAGAATAAAGTGGAGACAATTAAGACCCCGGGACTTCTACAACCTTTATCCATTCCAAGTCAACGTTGGGGGGAGATTTCAATGGATTTTATCACAGGTTTACCTAAGTCCGAAGGAAAGAGTGTCATCATGGTGGTAGTTGATAGACTTACCAAGTATGCACACTTTTGTGCATTTTCTCATCCATTTAAAGCAAGTACAGTTGCTACTACATTTATGGACAGAATTCAAAAGCTACATGGAAGCCCAAGGGTTATTGTGAGCGACAGAGATCCCATTTTTACTGGAAATTTTTGGACAGAGTTATTTTCTTGTTTGGGTACTCAATTAGCTCATAGCTCGTCTTATCATCCTCAATCTAATGGTCAAACTGAGATAGTAAATAAATGTTTGGAAGGATATCTTCGTTGTTTTGTATTTTATAAACAAACATAATGGGTCAAGTGGTTATCTCTCACTGAATGGTGGTATAACACTTCCTTCCATACTGTAGCAAAAAAGACCCCATTTATGGCACTTTATGGATATCATCCACCATCCATCACATCATCTTTAAGGGAAAATTTGAAGGTTCAAGCAGTGGAAGATCACATCGAGCATCGGCAAGAAGTTCTCCAACTCTTAAAGGATAACCTGAATTTGGCACAAAATCGAATGAAACAACAGGCAGATCAACATCGCAGCGAGAGAAGTTTTGATGTAGGAGATTGGGTATTTTTACGACTACAACCATATAAACAAATGTCCCTCAAGCAAGCTAAGAAGGATAATAAATTATCGCGAAAGTACTATGGTCCTTACAAGGTGTTGCAAAAGATTGGTACTATGGCATACAAATTGGAGCTTCCTGCTTCTTCGCGAGTACATCCAGTTTTCCATGTTTCGTGCTTAAAGAAGGTTATAGGTGAAAATCTTCGAGTTCAAACAATATTGCCAGAACTTGATGAGGAAGGAAAAATCATATTGGAACCGGAAGCGGTCACGGAAACAAGAACTCGACAACTACGGAATCGATCAATTTCAGAGTATCTCATCAAGTGGAAGAACTTACCCACCGAAGATTCTACATGGGAGGATGAGAATTTTATACAGAAGCACCCAGAGCTACTCAAGCATTGAGGACAACACTTTTTTGAAGGAGAGGGGCATGTTAGGTCCCTATATTACTAGTATAGTCCCTTATTGTTGTTAGTGTAACCCCTTATTGTTATTATTGTACCCTTGTAACCCCCATTTTGTTATTATTGTGCCCTTAAATTATTATTGTTAGGTCGACTAGGATTACATTGTGGCCCACTAGGATTACATTATGGCCACATGGACTCCTATATATAGAAATGAGGTTTTGTAAATTCTATCATCCAAGAATTGTTCATTTATGTAATGTATTGGAGGTAGCCCCCTCAAAGTGGCTTATTTCTAAGGCATTGATATCTCTTTTCTTCTATTTTTGGAGTTGGTTACACAACAACAGTCAGTAGGGTGGAGGTACACTCAGCAAAAGGGAATATTCTAAGGAATATTACTTTCCTCGGAACCAATCTGAGGTTGAAAAGTGGCACAATTCGAATGGTCGAATGAGTTTGTACATTGGTTTGGAGGACCAATTAAAGGGTGCCACGTGGCTAGCCCTGAGGCTGCCACGTGTCCCCTTAATGGTGTGTTAAAATTTTGGTGAGGTCCATAGGGCTTGACCTCACAACCTTCCTCCGAGCACGTGAACGAGTTTCCAACTACTCTACATGGTGAATCTTAACCATAGAGTTCATAGATTTTATTTATCTTTGAATGAAAATGGTATTGGGGGTTGGGAACTTCCAGCAGTCCCAACCCCCCAACGGTTCCCACAGCACGTTTACATGGCAAACATAAAAGACACAACCCGATGGCTATTAAACCTCCAACCCCGCAGACCCACCATCATTCTCCGCAACAGTTGTCACATCCAATTGTTAAACAAACTGTTGTCAACCTCCGCGTAACCTCCGGCAGCCTTCGTAACAGTTTCATATATGTCACATGGCCACGTTCAAAGGTTATCTCTGATGGTTTAATGCTAACCTTCGACAGTCGACCCGCTTTTAAAAACTTAACTACAGTCTTCCACCGAAGTTTCGCCGACTGTTATAGATGCCGCAGGTTTGGGGTTGGCATGTGGCCACCCCAACCATTAAGTTAAACGCGACAGTTAATTTCACCGACATATTAATAGTGCACCTAATTTTGGGCGGAATCCACTATTTTAACTCCAGTTAAGTGGAGTTCTCCACTTTTAGTGGAGTTTTTCTAGGTGAAACTAGGAAAAAGAGTAGGAGACTCAATTTTCGACCATTCTGAGTGAATGAAGAGTCATTTTTTACTAATTGGAGAATTTTGGAGAAATTGGTGAAGAGAAAACAACAATTAGAGGCATGTAACTACATTTATTTGCAAAATTTTGAGCATAATGAAAGATGGGCATGCCATTGGGAGCTGGACCAACAGATGTAGCCTAGGAGGGGTGAACTGCTTCATCATGCCTGTTGTGTAAATTATATGTGGTGACTTATTTCTCTATTTTACACTGTTGTTTAGTGTTATTTAAGCCTGTTTTATGCTTTTAATTCACCTAAAATCATCTACAAATCATATTTAAAATCCTCATTCCTTAAGAAAATTAATGAGACAAGTATGCACAATTTTATAAACTGAAAATACACTTAGCACAACAAAACTAATATAGTCATTTCAGATCACACGTATCCTTGGTATTCTTGTGAAATTTTATGTGACATTTTTTGTCACCAAAATCTCAGTGGTGAATTTGTCAAAAAATTAAACTCAAAATAAGTCTACAACCTTTCAAAACAATCACAACTAATATATATAGCAACTATGTCAAATTTATATGATGTTAGAGCCTCCACACACACACACACACACACATATATATAAAGTTATTCAATATATTAATATAATTGTAATATATATATATATATATAATTTAAAAAGAGGAAATTTGAGCCTAAAAGTGCACTTGAAATTTTCATGTGATTTCCATGTCATAATATGTAAACCAATCAAAATCCATTAAATTTAAAAAGACTTACATGTAAATATTTTGGAGGGAAGAGGCGAAAAACGACTTTTTAAATTGTATTTTTGGCTCTTCTCGTTATAGGTTTACTCAAATTTTATGTGTGTACACTCGTTGGATGCAGAATTAAATTCCACATCCAACCAGTACCCATTATGCATACTTTTGGGAAGACTCATATTGATAAAAATTGTAGATACACTAAAAAAGCGTGTTAAACACATTTTTTTAATGTATCTGCAATTTTTATCAATGTGGGTCTTCTCAAAAGTATGCATGGTGGGTACTAGTTGGATGTGGAATTCAATTTTGCATCGAACAAGTGTCTACTCTTGAAATTTGAGTAAAATTATAAGGAGATAAGCCAAAAATACAATTAAAAAAAATAATTTTCTTCTTTTCCCTCCAAAATTCATAACTCTTATTTTATTAATTTAACTATTATTTTATTATTTTTCTTGAGGAGGCCACTGTTAGGCTGAAATTTCCTCCAATGTTTAATTATAATATTAATGCTATATTTATTTTAATTCCTCAAATTGATCAATGTAAAGCGGTCCCATATTAGACGTTGCCAACGCAAAAAGAAATCAATGGTGGAATTGAACGTTATACAATAGTTATTTACCATTTGTAGGAAATTAGACAACACATTTTCATATTGGATATAACGTTGGATATCCGACAGTAAAATAACTACCGTTGGTTATTCGATAACGGGAGGGATTATAGAAAATGTCTGATAATTGATGCAATAGGGAATTCCATCAAATATTCGACTTGCAAAGAACCATCCTTAGATGTTCCATGGTAGTAAGGATTTTATAAAAGTAAAAATAAAAAAATCATTCAACTTCTAGCACTTTCTCTGATTTTATCCATTCCATTGTCGAAATTTCTGCCCAAATTTAGTAGCGAGGGAGGTTTTCAAGCTGCATGGTCTACCCAAGGACATCATCAATGATTGAGACAATAGGTTTACGGGGGAATTTTGGTAGTATTTATTTAGCTTAGGGGGTACTGGGCTGACCCCTAACACTAGTTATCACCCCCAGAAAGATGGAAAAACATAGAGTGTCACTAAGTGGCTAGAGGGGTATTTGTGGAACTGTGTGATCGGGTAGCATCATGCATGGGTGGGTTGGGTAGAGCTTTGGGAAATTTGATACAACACCACTCACCATATGTATATTTTTATTCCACCATTTGGTGCTCTATATGGTTACTATGCATTATATTTTGTTGACATGAGTTTTGGAGAAAATTAAGCCCCTGTGGCCAAGGATTTCATACAAGATAATTAGGAAATCTTGAGAGCCCTTAGAAAAACTTCCAGGCCATACAAAACCATAAAAAAATGTATGCCTATAGGCACCAAATTGAGAGGCACTTTGATGTTGGATATTTGGGTTTCCTACATCTCCAACCATAGAGGTAGTCTACGTTGAATCATAAAGGGGTTGAAAAGATCAAGCCACATTCTTATGGGTTGTACAGGGTAATAAAGAAATTTGGAGGGGTATCTTACAAGCTAGAGCTTAATTTAGGGAGAAAAGTACACAACACATTCCATGTGTCTTTCTTAAAGAAGGAATTGGGACAAGAGGTGAAAAATTCCATAGAATTACCACCCATGGATGATGAGGGACACTTGGTTTTTGTACTAGAGGCTATTCTAGAGGAGATAGAGAGAAAGATCAGAATTATGACCATCAAAGAGTTTCTTGTTAAATGTAAGGATCTACCAGATGGGAGGGAGAATAGGTTCAAGAGCATCCAACATTTCAAGTGATTGAGGATAAGAAACATTTGGGCAGGGAGGACTGTCATGTCCCCAATCAATAATTCTCTAAGTAGAATTCTCAACTTTAAAATTTTGGCGACTAATAAATATATTGGCATGTAAAATTTAGGAAAAGTGGGTTATGGAGGCACAGCTTGATTTTTGGAGAGAAAAGGAGGCTAAAATTAGGAGAAAAAGATAAAATTAAAGTGGTAATGGTTTTAGGGGCCACTTAAGAAGGGAAATCAACCCCCCTAAGGAAGATAGAACTAAAGGGAAATTGATGAAGAGGGGAGGTTGAATTGGTGGAGCTCGCAAGGAGAGATGAGGGTGGTAATTATAAAAGGGAGAGGAGAGCCTGATTTTTGCATCTTTTGGCATTTCAACTTCAAAAATAGAGGTTTCCTGAGCTACTTATCCAAGTCAACTAGTGCTTCTTAGCACAAGGAACTTCCAAGCAGGAATTCCATCTCTTCTTCAGTGAATTTCAAGTGTCACCCTAGGAGATAATTTGAGAGATGATTTTTAGGCATTTGAGGAGCCAATTGACAGGTTCTCTTTAGCAAGTGTGAGTCCACGGAGGATAGAAAAGCAATTTCATGGAGCTCAATAGGATAGGAAAATTGTGGACTTTGGGCTAGATAAATTATAAGAATTTTCGCTTAAGGAGGACGAGTTTCCTTTTGGATATTTTTAGGGCTAAAGGTTCTGCTAATTAGAGGGCCAAAATTCTCTCTCCCAGTGCCAGCACTGGGGTTTACTAGTAGAAATTTTTGCACTTACTGAGATTAGGTGTTTCGGGGATTATTGGAGCTAAAACTCACTTGGAGATTGAGAGGACAATTTTGTAGGAATTCGAAGGAAATTCCTTGAGGGGAGATTGAGAATTTGGCAGGGCTTTGATTTATGTAGCTTCACTTGTAGACTGAGAGGAGAAACATGCATGTTTTGGAGTGTTATTGACTTATGGATCTAGCCTAAACCCTTTCTTGGTTTTTTTGGGTTTTATGTGGGCAGGCTTCAGTTAATTTGGTAGAATTTTCTTTAGAACTTTTTAGGGCAAAAAAATAGGTTTTTTTCCTACCAACAGTAGTAGGATTTCTAGGTAGTGCACAGTTCCTTCTCAGCATACTTTTGGCATTCATATTTCATGTTTTGACATGTGGGTTTGGTCATAGCTTGCAGTAGAAAACCGAAGCTCCATTTAATTTCATTGATGCACTATGATCTCTCATATTAATGTAGTGGCTCATATTTTTGGTCTCCATTAATTTTTTTAGTGAATTATGGATTGTGTTTCATAATTTTGTTGTTGTTTTCTAGTGCATGTATTTGATATTCACTATATTTCCTAGTTAGGAACAATACAAGAAATTTATTCTCTTCCTTAGTCCTCCAGATATTGGGAATTCAATCAACCTAAACAAGGAATTCCAACCAAATCGTCTCTACCCATATTCCTTACTACAAACTCCCTTTGTTCCCAATTTATTTCCTTCCATTCCTTATATTCCCTCTTCCATAGGACGTCATCAAATTTAACTTCGATGATGTCTTGAAAGGAGATCTAGATCCAGGTAGTTATGGGGGTGTCTTTTGTAATGATAGTGGGAATATTTTAAATGTTTATGCAGGTTCCATAGTCCTCATCATGAATAATGTTGTTGAAATCTAGGCACTAAATAAGGTTCTCATAATTGCTACCTCCAAACAATTTCACAAGACTAATATTGAAGAAGATTCCAAGACCATCATCAATATCTTATGGAAAATCTAATGTGGATCAAATCCTTCCAAATTCTCTAACATTTGGAGGGTGGAATCTAAAATAGATAATACCACAAAAATATTTCCTAAAAACATAATCCCCGTCCTCTCTCATGTCCACACAGAAGGAAACCGACTGGATGACAAGCTAGCGAATTTTGGCCTCATCATAAAAAAACATCCCCTTGACTTGGATTGGTGTGAGAAAATTCCAGAATCCATTCGAAATCACTATCAAGATCTAGATGCAAAGGAAATTATCCCCTAAGGAGGTTTCTCAAGAGTGGGGTGTCCTCCCTCGCCTTGATATGATGCCAACTCACATAAATGGGGTTGTGTATCCCCCTATACTTGTCACATTTCATGTGCTCCCATCACTTCATTGATGATAGAATTAAAATGCCACAAAGTTAAACATCATTTTAATATTGCTGGCAACATAGGGAGGTATAAGAGGACTCAACAAGACAATTCTATCATAATGGTAGAGATGGAAGAAAAAAATTAGAAATATATATCACAAGATAAAAATTATAGCTGGGATATCAACTAACATATCCTTCTACTCATATGAGGATAATGACCATATAACACACATTCCTAAATATTCTTCTCAATAGTTGTTGTGACTCTATATTTTTTTTTTGCAATACTAGTAGTTTTTTTGTCTTATCATGTCGATGTATGTCAAGGCCTGGAAGAACTAGCCTATCGGAAGATGGTCTAGTTAGATGAGGGCTTAACAACCTCGATATTATGAACTTATGTCATTCGTCTGGCTTCCCTTAAATAAGACCAGTAGCAAAAGAATTATCATCTACATAATCCTCATTTGATATAATGCAAACTTTCTAACTTCCAAATAATTGATTATTATTATAATTAATTATTAAAATAATTAATATATGAGTTAAATATATACAAATTAAAAAAAAGTAACAAGATTCTTAACCATGGAGATTCTTAACATGTAAATGGGATTTGTTACAATACCATGGGCTAATACTATGGATTATCAATATCATATGCCCAAAAAAACCATAACACCTTTCATTATTGTAAATATTTATAAATATGGTATGATTTCAAACTATAAAGAATTATGGCATAATCTAGCCATGAATACTTGTGAATTCTAAGAGTTAAATTTTTTTATTGGTGAGACTGAGATAGATGGCATTATTGTTGAAATAAGACATCAAAAATTTTGTTGAATCAAGTGTTTAAAAGTTAATTTCTAAAATTATAATGAAATATATGTTATTTATTTGTAAATTTAAACATTAGTTTTTGCATAAGTTAAAGCTAAACTAATACCAGTCATTGCTAGAGTCCTTCTTCGGTATGGACTAATAACTTAAACTTATGATCCTTAAAAACCTCTACAATATTTTGGACAAAATTTATTCGAAAATTGTCTTGTAAAGGGGTATTTTTTTCTAATAGTTAGACTACATGTAATCAATTTAATTAGAAGTGTAGAAAATACATAACTATTTTTGAAATAAATATCAACCTTTGATCTATGACTACTATTAAGAATATTCTACAACATTCCTTGGAGGTTAAATCCCTATAACCACCTATTAATTACATCGATAGGCATGCCTATTTTGGAATAAGGGTTTCAAAATTTTAAATTAATTATCAATAATTATTAGGTGGATGGTGGGGGTTTAACATCCATGGAATATTCGAGAATATTCTTAATTATAGTCAGAAATCAAATGTTGAGATTTATCTCCAAATTAATTATGCCCTTTTTTGTCTTTTTAATTAACTTTATTAATTAAAATAAATTTTTCATATGAACTAAATATGCAAAACCCATATTTTATTTTAAAATTATGATTATTCACTAAATTGGAAGTTTGTAGACTAGTGAAGATGGAATTCCATCTATACATGACTATGGATGCATCAACTTTAATCTTGTTATTTGAGGATCAATCTAAGGGAGCTAGTATGCGACAATTGCCAGTGGTAGTTGTAAACATTATTGTGGATTTTCAAACTTGGGTTTCACCAATTCCAGCACACATAATATCTATTCTCCTTCTTCAACCATCAATCCAAAAATTTCTCATATAGACCAGATCTTCATTCCAAAAGTCGTGATGATGAATAAGTGTAGAGCATATGTGACTTTCTTGGTGGAATGTAGTGACTATATGAATGTTGTTTTTAGTCTTGCAAAGGGTCTTTTCAAGTTGAAAAGTGCATATCCTTTGGTCGTTGTTGTCTTTCCCAATGTTCCAGAGGATCATTAAAGAGGTTTAGTTTAGTGCTTCATGAGTAACACTATATACCATGACTTGAAGTTATAAAGCATACATATAGGTTTCTAATATTTATACTACTCATTTCCTTAATAGTTGTAAAAATATAGTTATGTAATATAAGACTTTATATCTTAATACTTCCTACTTTCTAAGACAAAGACTAATAGAAACCCAAAACCAACAAATCCTAAGGAGTGGCTCTTTCCTATAGATAATAAAAGAGGAACCTTAATGAGGATGACCTATTAATAAATAATTGACCTAAAATAAGTGAAAATTCATTAGCAACATGAAAATGAACATATAAATAATGATAACAATTTCAAGTAATGATGCATCCCCTAATTTCAAAACATTTTATATGAACTATTAAATTCCTGTGTAAAAAAATTGAAGAAGTCCACATCAAGTGAAAAATACTTCCATTGGTAAACCTTTAAATATTTTAATATATGCATGAGATATGCATCAGTGCAAAAAAGAACAAGACTAAGAGAAATATATTGTTCATTATCTATCTAACACATTTGAGCACATAATCATCAAAGAGGTCATTCACAATAGCATGATAGGAATCATTTGCATTTATTAGTTCTTTTGGTTTATAATATTAATAATCCCTTGTGTTTATTAATCTTTTGAGTTTTAATATTATGATTTAAATTATGGCGTAATATGTTTGGTTATAATATAGATTCTAATATATAGCGTTTATAATTATGGGTTAATATTTTGTTTATAATATTTGGGTTTAATATTAGGGTTTATAATATTGGCTTTAATATTTATAGTTTATAACATTGGGGATTATAATATTTCGGTTCATAATATTGATTCTTAGGGTTTATTGATCTCTTGTGTTTTTAATATTGATCCCTTGGCCTTATTGATCCCTTAGGTATTTAATATTTATCCCTTCGGTTCACGAATTCCTTTGGTTTGTAATATTAAACCCTTAGGTTTATTATTTTGGTTTATAATATTAATATCTCCTTGGGTTTATTAGTCTCTTACATTTAAAATATTAAGTCTTAGGGTTTATTAATCTCTTGAGTTTAAAATATTAATTCTCATGCTTGATTAATTTCTTGGTTTATAATATTAATATTTATCCCTTGGGTTCACCAATTCCTTTGGTTTCTAATATTAAAACCTTGGATTTGTTAGTTCTTTTGATTTATAATATTAATAATCCCTTCGGTTTATTAATATTTTGAGTTTGAATTATTAATTATTAGGGTTTATTCATTTTTTAGGTTTTGAGTTTAAGATATAAATTATTAGGGTTTATTAATCGCTTGATTTTCCTAATTCTTTGTGTTGGTAATATTAGGAATTAAATATTAGTCATACACTTTAATATTAATGCATGGTCCAATGTCACATTATGAAAAACATTGTCTCTATATGAAAATCAACCATGGGCTACCATTTTTAATCATAGTTAGTCATAGTCAATCAAGGTCTTCCATGGTCGAATGTCACACTGTGACAAATATTGTTTCAATATGAAAATCAACCATGGAAAACCATGGTCATTCTTCGTCCAACGTCGCATTATGAGAATAATTTTCTCAATGTTCAAGTCAAACATGCCCAACCATTTTTATTTTACAGTTTATAGTATTTATCTAAAGTTTTTTACATACTTGAGGTTTATAATATTAATCTCTTAGGTTTAATATCATTCCCTTGAGTTTATAATATTAATTATCATGTGATTTTATCAAACATTTTTGTTTAAGATATTAATTTGCAAGCTTTATTAACCTCTTATGTTTTTCATATTGATCCCTTCACCTTATTTATCTCTTAGGTTTTTAATATGTATCCACTGGGTTCACCAATTCGTTGGGTTTATGGCATAAAACCCTTTGGTTTATTACTTAGTTTCGTTTATAATATTAAACCACACTTGGGTTTTAGAATCTCTTGAGTTAAAAATATTAATTCTTAGGGTTTTTTAATCTCTTGTGTTTTTAATATTGGTCCCTTGGCATTATTGATCACTTATGTCTTTAATATTTATCCCTTGGGTTCATCAATTCCTTTGGTATGTAATATCAAACCCTTGGCTTTATTAGTTCTTTTTGTTTATAATATTAATAATCCTTTGGGTTTATTAATCTCTTGAGTTTAAAATATTAATTATTAGTGTTTATTAATCTCTTGAGTTTAAAGTATTAATTATTAAGGTTTAATAATTTATTGGTTTATAATATTAATATTTATCCCTTGACTTCACCAATTACTTTGGTTTATAGTATTAAACCTTTGGGTTTATTACTTCTTTTGGTTTATAATATTAATAATGTCTTGGGTTTATTAATCTACTTAATTTAAAATACTAATTATTAGGGTTTATTAATTTCTTAGGTTTTTGAGTTTAAAAACTTTATTCTTATGGTTTAGTAATCTTTTGTGTTTTTAACATTGATCCCTTGGCCTTATTGGTCATGTATGTTTTTAATATTTATCCCTTGGGTTTACCGTTTCCTTTGATTTATAATATTAAACCCTTGAGTTTATTCTTTCTTTTGGTTTATAATATTAATAATCCCTTGGGTTTATTAATCTTTTGAATTTAAAATATTGATTATTATGGTATAATATCCTAAGTTTTTGAGTTTAAAATATTAATTCTTGGGGTTTATTAATTTCTTGTCATTTTAATATTAATCCCTTGGCCTTATTGATCCCTTGGGTTTTTAATATCAATCCATTGGATTTATTAATCCTTTATAATTTTAATTCATTGATTTTATAATATTAATAATAATGTGAGTTTATCATTCATTTGTATTTGAAATATTAATTCCTAAGCTTTATTAATCTCTTCTCGTTTTAATATGGATCCCTTGGGCTTCTTGATTTCTTAGCTTTTTAATATTTTTCCATTGGGTTCACTAATTCCTTGGGTTTATAATATTAGACCCTTGGAGTTATTAGTTCTATTGGATTATAATGTTAATAATCCCTTTGTATATGTGTAAGAGATATATACATATTATAAATAGTAATAAAATACTAGTGATATATTATATTTTAATTTTAGTATATTTTGAATTATAACTATTAATGTATTGAGAAAATTTAATAATATTTTTTTATTATATATTTTATTATCAAATAATAATAATATATATGTATATATATGTATTAATTATAGTTTATATTATTAATATATTATAAGTAGATATATAAGATATATTGGTAGTTATATGCATAAATATATAATGATTAATTTGGTACATGTGGTGGGTGGTGGATACAATCATATTGGTAAATGTGATTGTGCTAGTAAAATAATTGACTTAAAATAAATAAAAATTCATTATCAACATCAAAATGAAAATAGAAATAATAATAACAATTTGAAGTAAAAATGCATCACCTAATTTGAAAACATTTTATATGAAATATTAAATTCCTGTGTAAAACAATTGAAGAAATCCACATCAAGTGAAAAATACTTCCATTGGTAAACCTTTTAATCTTTTAATATATGCATGAGATATCTTGTTGATTAAGAGAAATATCTGTGCAAAGAAGAAGAAGATTTAGAGAAATATCTTGTTGATTATCTATATAACTCATTTAAGCACATAATCATCAAAGAGGTCATTCACAACAGCATGATAGAAATCATTTGTATTTTTCATCAGATCATCAAAGAGATTATCTATATAGCTCATCCGTTGAAAGATATCACATGTACGGGTTGGTCCTTATGGTGGATGGATGGGATGGGCTCCTAGCGTCTCTACATCTTTCTACCTTAAGTCCAAGCAAGGAATCAGCTAAAGTTGATGGTAGTTCGAAGAAGACTTCATTTGGTGTAGGTTTGGTGGGCGGGCCTGCAATAACAATTGAAATATTTGATGACAACTCTAAAACATTTTTTGTTTGATCTAATATTTCTTCCTTGGTAGCCAATGTCTCCTTGCTCTTCTTTTTCTTAAGCATGTCATTATTATCCTAGCCTGTGAGGTTTTGGACTAGTTGTCACGTTTTTTTCTTTCTATTTCATTAACCCTTCCTAGGAAAACGTAAATAATCACCGACTCTCGGTGAACATCATTCACTGATGTCGCTACTCCAAGATCTTTATTTTGTGTGATTCTTTGTTAATCCCGAGGTTGTTTCGAGTCATAATAACATATGCATGTTAGTGTGGGATTTATAAATATTAAATTTGTTGAATTTATGATAAATGTTAATAAGTTATTTATGAGTATACAATTTTTTGGTGAAAATCATATGTAATAAAATTTTGTGGATATTCATCAAGATAAAATGAGAAATCTGATTAAAAAAAACATGTTTAAATAGATAAAACAAGCTCCCACTAACCTTGGTAAAATAACAACTAATTTAACTAAAATAAGAAATTCAATCAGATTTTATTATATTTTATTATATTTTAATTTAAATTTTATTATATTTGAAAGTTATTTATGTTATTATGTGAAAGTATCAAATTTCTTGAGTGGCCCATCTTGATGTTTTTATAAAATGTACAGGACAGTAGTATGTTGACTAGAGAATAAGTAGGAAGACCATCAACGTGGATCCATATGTAGGTTTATGTTGAATTTATGATGAATGTTAATAAGTTATTCTTTGAAAGTATCAAATTGTTTCAGTGGCCCATCTCGATGTTTTTATAAAATGTACAGAACAGTAGTATATCGAGTAGAGAATAAGTAGGAAAACCATCAACATCGATCCATATGTAGGTTATTGGTGATCCCTTTTCTCCACCAATGATTTAATTTAATTATTACTGTTTTCTATGAATATCCCCAATGTGTATGAGTGTTGTGTGGGTTGATGCTTTGATTTGAAGCTTTGGTGTACTCATTCATTCAAATTGGTTCTCATCATGAACATTGTGCGAGCCTATTACTGGCATTAATACAGCGAGACCGCCCATGAACACACAGGTCCACATTTTACTTATTTTCATGAATTTAAATGAAGAAAGTGGGTATTTGAACTCAAAAGTGTGGATGCATCTATTGGTTGAAACACCACGTGAATGGAAAAACTATTTTATTTTAAATTATTATATATTATTAATAAATTTATACTCTCCAATATCCAAAAATAATAACAAAATTATTTTGTTTAATTTTCTAATTAAATTTAAAATTAATACTAATTAAATAATATTATTTTTATTATTAAAAAAAAATATTAACAAAATTTTTATCAATTTCTTTAAGTGTCACCAGTTTACTATGTAGAAACTTTTATTAGTCTCTACCATTTATCAACAGAGGCATCCCTTGGGGTTACATGGTGGAGGTTTGCTCCTGATCTCCTACTAACATTTGGTGTGGGTGTCATGATTGTGGTGTTTGTCTCCCATGCCTCGATTCCCTTTGTGATGCTTCAATCGAGCCCATTACTGCAGTCCTAAATAAAACAGTGGCATATTCTAGTTTGCGTGAATTTCGTTTCACATTAATACTTCCCTCTCCCCTCTACCCAGATAGAACTCCAACAATCAATTTGCATTTTGATTGCTATTAGTTAACTTTAACTTGAGCAAAACCTAATATTAAACTTTAGAAATAAATAACATGTTTTGTACTATAATTTAAAAAATTAATTTGTAAATAATTAGAAAACATTTTTAATATCTTATTTTAATCTTAAAGCCATTTGTCTTAGTCTCACCGATCAACTCTACTAACTTTGATAAATTGTTGGGTATATGTCGTCAACTTAAATCATAATGCTCTACAATTTGAAATCATACCATATTTATAAGTATTTACAAATGCATAACTAAACTAGTATTTTATTTTAAAATTATGATTATTACCATATTTATAAGTATTTACAAATGCATAACTAAACTAGTATTTTATTTTAAAATTATGATTATTACCATATTTATAAGTATTTACAAATGCATAACTAAACTACTATTTTATTTTAAAATTATGATTATTCACTAAATTAGAATTCTACAAACTAGTGAAGATGAAATGCCATGTGTACATAGTTTTGGATGCATCAACCTTAATCTCATGATTTGAGGCCAAATAAAAGCCGGTTGGTATGTCATAGTTGCTGGTGGCAGTGGTAAGCATTATTATATATTTGCATATTTGGGCTTTACCAATTCCAACACATAATATATATTCTCCTTCTTCGACCATGAATCTAGAAATTTCTCTTGTACACTAGCTCTTCAGTGCAAAAGCTACTACAACGAAAAAGTGTAGAGCGTATGTGAATTTCTTGGTTTTCCCTAGGGTTCACCAATTCCTTTGGTTCATAATATTAAACCCTTGGGTTTTATTAATCTCTATTGTTTTTAATATTGCCCTTAGCCTTATTGATCCCTTAGGTTTTTAATATTTATCCCTTAGGTTCACCAATTCCTTTGGTTTATAATATTAAACCCTTGGGTTTATTAGTTCTTTTGGTTTATAATATGAATAATCGATCAATGTCATCCATGATCAAATGTCACATTCTGACAAACATTGTCTCAATATGAAAATCACCAATGGCCAACCATGGTCATAGTTGGTCCAACGTCGCATTGTGACAACAATTGTCTCAATGTTTAAATCAATTCCCTTGGGTTCACCAATTCCTTTTGGTTTATAATTTGTTGGGTAATGGTTGTCACTTGGGTTCACCAATTCCTTTGGTTTATAATATTAAACCCTTGGGTTTATTAGTTCTTTTGGTTTATAATATGAATAATTGATCAATGTCATCCATGATCAAATGTCACATTGTGACAAATATTGTCTCAATATGAAAATCACACATGGCCAACCATGGTCATAGTTGGTCCAACGTCGCATTGTGACAACAATTGTCTCAATATTTAAATCAATTCCCTTGGGTTCACCAATTCCTTCGGTTTATAATTTGTTGGGTAATGGTTTTCCCTTAGGTTCACCAATTCCTTTGGTTTATAATATTAAACCTTTGGGTTTTATTATTCTCTATTGTTTTTAATATTGCCTTTAGCCTTATTGATCCATTAAGTTTTTAATATTTATCCCTTGGGTTCACCCATTCCTTTGGTTTATAATATTAAACCCTTGAGTTTATTAGTTCTTTTGGTTTATAATGTTAATCACACATTGGGTTTATTAGTGTCTTGAGTTAAAAATATTAATTCTTAGGCTTTATTAATTTCCTAGATTTTTCAGTTTAAAATATTAATTCTTAGGGTTTATTAATCTCTATTGTTTTTAATATTCATCCGTTAGGTTTATAATATTTATCCCTTGGGTTCGCCGATTCCTTTGGTTTATAATATTAAACCCTTGGGTCTACTATTTCTTTTGGTTTATAATGTTAATAATCCCGTTGGTTTATTAATATCTTATGTTTAAAATACTGATTCTTATGGTTTATTAATTTATTAGGTTTTTTAGTTTAAAATATCAATTCTTAGGGTTTATTAATCTCTTGTGTTTTTAATATTGATCCCTTATGTTTATAATATTTATCCCTTGGGTTCACCAATTCCTTTGGTTTATAATATTTAAACCTTTGGTTTATGATGACATTGGGTTTGTATTATTAATTATCCCTTGGGTTTATTAATATCTTCAGTTTAAAATATTAATTGTTAGGGTTTATTAATCTCTTAGGTTTTTTGTTTTTAAATATTGTTTCATATGCTTTATTATTCGTTTGAGTTTAATATATTAATTCTTAAAGTTTATTACTTTTGGGTTTAATATTATTAATATATTAATAAATATTATAATATTATTAATATATCAATAAATATTAATATTATTAATTTTATTATTAATATATTAAATAATAATATATATTATTAATAAATATTATAATATTATTTATTATTAATATATATTATTAATATTTTATTATTAGTTATTTTGGTTTATTAATAATATATCAATAAATATTAATATTTATTATTTATTTTATTAGTAATATATATTCTTAATATACTAAATAATAATATATATTATTAATATATCAATAAACATTATTAATATATATAAAATATTTTGGTGATTTTATTCATAAATATATAATATTTATTGATATACAAATTAATGCGTTGGGTAGTGGATATAGATCTATGGGCGTATATCAACCACATTAGTAAATATAATGTGGTTGTGCTAGTATATATTTTCCTTCTTCGACCATGAATCTAGAAATTTCTCTTGTACACTAGCTTTTCAGTGCAAAAGCTGCTACAATGAAAAAGTGTAGAGCGTATGTGAATTTCTTGGTGGAATGTGGTGAGTATGTGAAAATTGTTGTCGGTCTTGCAAAAGGGTTTCTGCCAGGTGAAGAAACAATATCCTCTCATTGTTTTTGTTTTTGTCTGTAGAACATCGCCTACAACTGCACAGACATCCATCCCCCTAATAATCAAGTGAAAATTTCAATGCCCTACAATGTCCTCAACTAATCCAAACTTTGTATCTGGAGGCATTTCCAATTCATGAAACTATGAATACATGCATATATTTTAATAGCAATATTTCCATAAATACCTAAGTATAGTTATTCGCAATCGTGTTTTGGTTGATGGGTAGTTTGCGGAGTAAAACAAGATGGTATATCTCGATGCAAATAGCCAGGTTTTTCACAACATTGACCATCTATTTGACATGCAGGATGTATATTTCGATGCCTTTATGGATTGCCTCTGTGAAAAGACATGGAGTCACACTCTACAGTACAGAATTGAACAGTGTGAGCAGTGTTCGGAGAAGGTTTTCTGGCCCATCGAATCAGGGAAACTGCCCTCTCCATACTTCAATGCTAGAATGTTTGTTTTTTTAGTCTAGCCAACTAACCTTCAACTTCCTTTTAGAAACTCTAATGGCCACTGTGCCAACGCCCTTAACGGAACAGGTTTGGATCTATTATCGATTTTAGTCAGCAGCATCTAGAATTTTGTTTTGTTTACGGGATTTGGTTATGACAGAATTGTGGTATGTGTTTTGTACGATTTCTTGAACATGTCTTTTGAGAAGATATTCAAGAACAAGTTTCAGTTGAACGGTAGTCTATGCAATCTTTTAACTTTTTGCAAAGGAAAATCTCGATGTAAATTTAGGTGTTTTGTTATTCCCTTGGTGATATGATTCATGATTTATTAAGTAGATTTTATGTACAATAATATTGAAATAACAACATAAGTAAATAAATTATAATGGTTTTATTGTTATTATATTTTACATTTTTTGTTTTACACTTGTTAATATATATAAAGTTAGTTAATAGGAAGATATTGTGCTGCAGTCAACAACACTGTTTTAATAAGCAAAGTTCAAGTGTCTCAAGGTTTTTTAGGGTGTTGAATCAATTTATGCATTAAATAGTGCATTTTAAACAAGAAGAAATCACAATTTTGCTAGAAAACATCATTTCAATTGTGTCAAAAAAATGCCATATGAACTAGTGACATATGAAATGAGTTATGCATTTTTAGACATGGTATTGTGATAGCTGCCTCAGATATTTTATGCCATAATTTATGTATATAGTTGAAATATTGATGCACTATTTTTAGATATTTGTGCAAGTAAATAACATATTCACCATTAGTTAATTCCCACCATAATTTAAGCAAGTCATTGCATAAAAAATGCATAGAAATAATATGTAAATACTGTAAATGTGTAGCATTACTAGTAGTTACTACCCACCCCCACTGAAATTTATGGAAGTCCAAGTGCTTGAGCAAACAATTAATTTGTCAACTTCATATTTCAATTTATTAGTCCCTCCCAAAGCAAGACTATATGATTATACTTGCATATTAATCATTATTAATTTAACTAACATTGACCAACTTAGATTACAACTTTTTATACAAATTTTCCCATAACATAATTTTTAATTTAAGTGGCTAGAACTAATCTACACTGCAGCGCTTGTTTCAGAATACACATGCTTATGGACATAATAATTATTGATAATTAAATCAAAATAGTGAAGCCTTGTTAAAAAATAAACTATATAGATAATTAATCTGCGTAGCCTTAAAACTCACAAAATAACCTAGAAATTCTTCCTGCAAGGTTATGAAAAATTTTGGCAGAAATTTTTGAAAATCTTGGTTACAGTTGTCAAACTTTAGGATTTTAGGTGACCAAATTTTTGATAGTGATGAATACATTTCCACCATAAAAAATTCAAACACTCTAATTACCTGATTTATTGAAAAAAAATTAACAAAATACCAACAAATTAAAAAAAAAAAAAAAAAAAAAAAAAAAACAAACACTACACTATCATCCTAACTATCTCACAACTCCTAATTAATCTACTAAATAAATAACCGCTATTTAATATGTAATTGACGGTTTGGTATAGAGCCCCAATCATTTTGTACAATGTCTGTTTGTTCGACATTTCTTATTAAGTGAATGACAGCTCTCTCCGGTCCAACTGATGGTTGATGATTGGTGCCTTACTGCTATCATTAAATATAATCGATGGCTGATTGGTGCCTTACTGCTATCATTAAATATAATCGAGCTACGGTTCGACTTTGTAGTTAGTGGTGTACGCATTCGTGTACTCTTAAGAACCGTATTCCTATGGTCTGGCCCACTTGAGCCAACAGTAGGTTGAGCACTCGTTCCCTTTGGAAGAGTAGTTGCGCATGGTTCCCTTTGGGTATGGAAGAGCAGTTGGGAAATTGTTCACAAACCAGCAATGGCGTTGGTTTTGCTATTACCAGGTGACAGATGCATCGCCATTTTATTTTGTTATAAATATGAACAAGTAGTGACTGCATTATCTGGCAACCATATGGTGTTGGGAGCCCTGCCTGCCTGCTTTGGTTGCAGCTCACATGTGCTCTAAGCATACTTATGGAGTCGTCGTCGTCTTCACCGATCGTATTTGAGTCTCCTGGTTTTCTCAGAGTCTTCGAAGATGGAAGGGTTGAGCGCTTGGTTGGTGGGGAAACCGTTCCGCCTTCGTCACAGAACGATAATTTCGACGAGCAGAAGGAAGGAGTGGCATCCAAGGACGTGGTGTTGGATCCTCAAACAGGCCTCTTCGTTCGTCTCTACCTCCCTCGCCTCCACGTCAGTGATGGAAGAAAAAAATTCCCAGTGCTTGTGTATTTTCACGGAGGGGGTTTCTGCATAGAATCTGCTGCCTCGCGAGGTTATCATAGCTATCTTAATAAAGTGGCTGCAGAGGCCAAGGTGATTGGTGTGTCGGTGGAGTACCGGAGAGCTCCCGAGCATCGCCTCCCTGCGGCTTACGATGATTGTTTCGGTGTTCTTGAGTGGCTTGACCGCCAAGCGATGGCACTGGAGGGGCTGTCGGTGGATCCGTGGCTCGCGTCCCACGCAGACTTCAGCAACGTTTTCTTTGCTGGAGACAGTGCCGGGGCCAACATCGTGCACCAGTTGGGCATCCGTGCCAGCGGAAGGAATTGGGATGGCCTGTATTTCAAAGGGGCCATTCTTGTTCACCCCTTCTTCGGTGGAGAAGAACGGATCGAATCCGAATTGGGGGCGGAGGTGGAGAGTATTGTTAAGGGGGTAGATGGAATCTGGAGCATCTCTCTTCCTGTAGGAGCGGGCAGAGACCACCCTTTTTGCAACCCAGTTGGACCCCGTTCTCCAGCTCTGTCCACTCTGGTGTATCCTCGAACGCTGATATTTGTGGCGGAGAAGGATCTGCTGAGAGATCGAGGTATTTTGTACTACGAAGCGCTAAAGAAAGCCGGCAAAGATGTGGACTTCGTTATGACTGAAGGTGAAAATCACGTGTTTCATCTCTTGAATCCTAGGTCCGAGAAGGCGCCCTTATTGATGAAACGCATATCTGATTTCATAGATTCCTCCGATTACTGAAACAACTCAGATATTTCTTTTTAAGGCTCTGCGGGAGGGTGAAACAACTCAGATAATTTCTCCTTTAAGCTTATGTTTGTTTTTTAAGCTTATGGTGGTTCCTTGGAGACAATTTGTGGTTGCACATGCATATATTTAGTAGTGTTTCCTCAAATGTCCATGCTCTTACATTCTAGTTGTATCAAGTATGGTTAAACCTCCAAGAGAATAACACAAAAAACATTTCCACTACCATGCATAATATGTGTAAACCTTGTCTTTATCTTGCACTTCTAGATTGCAAACCCTCTATAGGCTCCATTGGAGTCAAAGGGATGGCTGCAATCATAAATTATAAGCCTATTCTTACTGCATCTTTGAAAAAAAAATAGTAAAGATATGTTTCTCTATGGCCCATTGAAAGTTTTTGGATCCAAAATGTCTCCATGGACAATATATATTCTTCAACAATTGCAAAACACACAAAGATGAAAGGGCTTCTTGGTTCTCTACTACATATGCCAATTTGATTTAGCAATTTAGGTTTGACAAAAATTAAACATGTATTGTGAATGGAATTGCATGCCGAAAGAGTTAGTTCCTTATTTCATATATTAAATATGGAAACATAAATACATATAGGTAAGTTTTCTAAAGACTAATAGATCTCACTAAAAAGTAGATATATCTAAATGAGTGCTCTTACTTCCACTTAAAAGATTCTATCAATGATTTCCCTACACTCTAACAACCTCAAAATCGTTTGATAACACCAACAATTTGTATGTGATTACACATTACCTCACAAATCTCTATTATCCCTAGCATATATATGCATGTTACAACTTTGTCTTTTTCGAAGGCTTGGTGAACATATCAACCATGTTCTCATTAATGTTATAACACATCAAATCAATTTCTTTTAATTAAGCATTATCTTTTACAACATGATATCGAGTTTATGTGTTTCTTGAACTTTCTCGATAAATTTGTTTATTTACTATTTTTATTGAACTTTGATTCTTGCACTTAATAGTTATATAAGAATGCACTTTAGTGAAATTACTTCATGGATGGTAGTATGTAATACTTTGTATTCAACTTCAATAGGGGATAATGAAATAGTTGACTACAAATTTCGATTCTAAAACATAATCATGGATCTTATCTTGAATCTATATCGAGTAGTTGATTTTCTACCATCTAGCTCATCTAGCCATTCAGAATCTCAATAATCTATCATCTCAACATTACAATGATTAGTGTATCCATTACCAAAATCGATTAATATGTTTGGATATTGAATGACTCCCTTTCTGCCTTTCCACTCGTTCTCACATGGCTTAGCCATGACTTCACTAATTATGATAGTTGAGTATGCAGTATTAGGTTTTTGGTTAAGTGATTTGAAATTTTCACTAACTATCTGTTAGCCGCCCTATGAAATTCTTGACAAGCAAGCTGGGGGGGGCTATGTCATTTTGGAGACCTTCAAGGAATGCATCTCCCTTGAAGACACATCATCCTTGAGGTCTCTATGTGCTTTGCCTTATACAAATCCCCTCTGCTGTTTCCCTAGCTCAAAGCCTTCATTTACCCCTTGTACCCCTGCAAAATGTCCCTTTTCCCTTTTTTCTCCTTCTGTCAAAGTGTCTCTATCTCCCCCCTATTAACCCCTCTAAATCCCCTCTAAAAATCCCTACACCCTTTGTTTCCCCAAATGCCCCCTCTATCTTCCGATCGTTACCCTTTGGGCCTCAAAATACATTAGAAATGGCATAAAAACCCACTTCCAATCTTATAATAGGCCTAAGCCCCTTTCGCCATTAGCCTCCGCACCTTTTTCCATAAGACCCGGCGCCGTGACCAAGGATTTTTCCCCTGCGGGGGCTTTACTCTATCCGTAGGGTCAAACCTTGGTGCCCTCGTAGTGGACTCCTCGGGATGTGGGAAAACCCGATCGAACGGTTGTTATTCACTACGGGGGGTCGCTCCAAATTCCCGTGCCCGTACACCTTGGCCCCCCACAGTTAATCTCCGCCATCTGTTAAGCACCGGATCCGACGGTGCGGAGATCGTCCGAAACGGTGGTCCCCACCCCGCCTTCGCGTTTCAAAACCCGCCGGTAAATTCCGCACCACCCATCTGCAACAGGCAGTTTTCCCCGGAGACCCAGCGATTCCACTAGTCGATCGCCGCGTGTCCTCTGTACGAACCTGAAACCGCTTTCATTTCGCGCGCTATTGTTCGAGTGATAGACAGGTAGCGGAATAAATGACGGTCGTCAGATCTTGGAGCCCTCATCCAACGACGCTCATTCATCAAACCTGCACACTGCTTAACGCCCGACCATCGTGCCTGCTGGTCCACCATCTGTCGCCCTCGTCGTTGATCTTCGCCCGATCGATGGTCTGGATCTGTCCATGCATTGTTGACCATTCCACGGTCTCCCGCCTCGCCCCGTCACCCCGTCTCGCCACGTCATTGCCACAAGTACCCTCCGTACATATTCCTAGTCCATTACATAAACTGGTTTATTTACGTGTTTTTCATTCATTTTTCGCGTGTATTCTCTTCGTGCTCCGCCAACCATATACTAGAGTGATTTTCACCATTTCTTCCACAATTTTCTCCTCCAGCTCGTCAGCATAGCCATGATCATAGTCCTCGTCACCTTCACCGTTCCTGCCCATGTTTTCTCTTCACAGTTCATTGCTTTGCGGGGTTTCCAAAGGTGAAAGACCGCCATGATTCTACATGGCAAAGCTATGTAGACAGTATTAAATCCAAGAGTTGGTACTACCATGGGATAGTCAAAGAAAGCGGCTGACATGATTTGCTTTAAAGAAGAGGATCCAAAACTATATGGAAAACCTTTCTGTGCTATTAAAAGTCCGAGCTACCCTGTCAGAAGCAAAATGAAAAGGCAGAGTCATTCAGTACAAGCAAGAAGATCAAGGCAAGCTAATGAAGATCTCGAGCCCTAAGTCAATGTTTTCAGAGACAAAGCAGCAGATTACAGACCCCGAGGATCGATCAAAGGATCCCGAGCACAGGAAAAAGGTAATATCATGGTTTTTCATCAGCAGAATGTTTTTTCTTCATCAAGTACATGGCGTCCATACAGCTTTTATTATACACCATGTCCCTGAAGTGTTTTCCACCAAACAATAGACCTGAAAATGCCAGAACATTTATGAGACAGACCTTCCTAGCAGTTTATTTTATTTTTTTTGTTCAAATCACCTGGAGTACAATAAGAAAAAAGGTCAAGATCATATCCAAAGCAGATCAGTCTTTCACAAGGAAGGTGACAGATTAAATACATAGCAGGTCAAGCAGAATGGGTTTTGGCCCTACATTCATTGTTATGTTTAATGATACATTTAATTTTCACCTACTCCTTCAGTCGATCTTAGGTTCATCCTTTGCTATAAAGCACAGAAGAAAACTTTGTAATGGTTGTTGATGAGATATCAGTGAAATGCAAGTATTCTCCTCTTGAGATAAGTTCTCTGTGTATATTGTAAGATAGGCTGAGATTAGATGTATTCAGATTGAATGTTCAAGCTATGGGCTATGATGTACCTAATTGGTGTTTTTTTTAATATGACAAGCATGTTTCTTTGGATCCCGATCTAAAGCAGCTGGTGATGTTTCCTCTTTCTCTGTATTTGTGATTGACTTGCTCTCATTGCACGCTACATTTCATTTCATTTCTGTTGGTAGGCAATAGAAGTATAATATAGGATTCACCCTTGATAGGTGCCCTATATTTCCTGCTCTCCCTGCCTCAATATTTTCTGCTTATACGTGTATCTGAATGTTGATTTCAATTGATTTAACCAGTGTAGTGGATGATATTTCCTGCTCTCTGATGTATGAGTTGATGAAGTCCATGTTTAGATGTTCTTGGTAGGATTTAGCTGGAAGGTTTGGGAACACTGGGGATTAGTGTTAGCCCTGTCCACTAGGATCTTTGCATGACCAGCTAGCTTTTCTAAGATCCCTTGTAATTGCCTCTGATTTTTTCCAAGCAGTTCTGGAGTTAAATGACCTCTGATCTGATCTATAGATAGAGTTGGTTGGTTCTCCTCCTTTCATTTTCTGTCCTTAATGTCCCATTTCATCTTCTATCCTTTAAGATCTAGATGATTTAGATGACTAGCCCAACTGAAAGCTTGCAAATTGAACACAAATAAATCCTTTCTTGACTCCATAGCCCAATGGCCTTGATGTTCTCTAAGTTATCTACCTTTGCCTAGCTTCCCTTTTGCTCATCCTTGTCTTATATTGGTCCTTCTTTTCCTGATTCCCTCCAACCAAAATCAATCAAACCAACAACCCTGAGCCTACAACTAGCCTAAAATCATAACTTAGAGTTTCAAAGATATATCCTTTGACTTGTATAGAGAGATCCCTCTTTGGACCTAGGAGGGCTAGATCCTAAGGTCCCAAAGTGGTTCTGATGTTGTCTCATCTTTTGGTCTTGCCAATCTGGCCAAAACATGGGAACCCCAACATAATGGCGACTCCGCTGGGGAGATTTGAGTGCATTACACTTTGAACATCCCTAGGCATTCAAACCCACAAATCTCTGGTTATATTGGCAGAAAGTCATCCCTTTCTTGAATCATCCTCCGTTCATTGTGTGTCTCATACTCTTAGACAGAGCCTGGGAATGGCCAGGTAGCCTCCGGATCTCACCCTCTTCAGAGGTGACATATCTAGTAAACGCCCTCCTAGTCAATCTCTGGTTGGAGTTTGTTGTGTTTTGAGGTTATTCCTGAAAGGTGACACTACCTAATTGCTGATGGTGGACAACATCCTACTTCAAACATTCATAATCATCCACCTGGCGACTCCACACTCCCTATGATCCAAAGACCAAATGACTCCACTGGTGAAGGACACTGAACTGGTTGAGGAGAAGCAGTAGCCTTCTTTGCAAAAGCATGAATCCAAACATGGACAGAGATACAAAGTATGATGCTTTGTAGGATAAATTATGTGAAATAACCGAAATGTTTGGTAAAGTGCTTGAAACGCATATGGCTAATATGAATGCAAATGATGATTATTCAGAATAGCCTATGCCTTCTCCAGAACAAGAGAAAACTCAAGACCTAGACAATGAGGAGGACATGTATGATACTCAATAATCTATAGAAGATAAGGAGGTTAGTGATCAGGAACTGCCTGATTACTTACCTATGCCTTGTGTTATGCTGACCAAAGAACATCAGGACCTATTAGCAAAGGCTGATAGGGAAAGCTGCCTTGAGGAAGCAGAAGACTACATGGAAGAGGCAGAATATGGTGTGGAAGATGAGGCTCAAGAAAGCATCCAGCCTCCAAATCAGCTAATACAAGAGAAAGAGGACTGTTGTGCTTCTGTCCATGATGAAATGGAAACCCCTCTTTTGACAGAAGAAGAGATAGAGCGGATATTAAAACAACAGTCCACCTCTGAGGCCTTCTATAGAACACACACTCTTGCCCATTAATCTTATGAGTTTGATGATTCAGATTCAGAAGACTCCTCTGTGGATCAGAATGAAGAAAGACCTATTGACAATCCGATAGGTTTGGAGGGTGACATTACTTACAATTATGATTTTCCTTTTTATGATCTGTTTGATGATGATTGCTTTCAAAGAGAAGCTGAGCTTGCAGGACCATCATCCTTAGATCCGTGGGAGGAAGATCGGGACCAACGGCTCCAGAGAAGTAATGAGACCAGTCAGCCTATCTATGATACTGATGGTGAGAGCTATGACAGTATAATAGCAGATGAAGATTCTATGAATCTTCATTCTGCTCTACCACACATCATCAGTGAGATTGGAAACCACCCGCTTGTCTTTTCAGAAGATGAGGAGGAAAGCAAAGAAGAGACTCTTGAGCAGAATGAAAGCAAGAAGCCTTCTCTTGAAAAAGAGGAAGAAAAGGAGTACACCCCTGCTCAAGAATACATCGATCTCTTCACTGAGCTCAGCACATCAGAGCAGAACATATCAGAGCTCCAGGAGGACACTGCTGCAATCTATGATGAGTCCTCCAGTTCAGAAAGTGAAGCAGATGAAGAAGATTCTCTTCTTCAAGAGAGTTTTATCCTTGATCTAGTGGAGCGAGAGGAAGTCCTGCTTGAATCCTGCTTGCTAGATATTCATAACCAGGTATCATTTCATGATCCTTATGCACATTTCCTGCATATACTTGAAGAAGGATCAAGGGTCTTTTTGAGCAGCATGTTGCAAATAGAGAGAACATTTTTCAAGGCTGCTGTTATGGAACAAGAAGAGTGGGAGCTGCCCTGCCTATCCAGCATGCTCAAGGAATTGAGCAAGAAGGACCAGCCATGGGATCATTTGATGGACTGGTTACATTGGAAGAAAATGTTTGTAAGCTAGACTTGTAAATATTTCAGTAGAGTAGGGTAGGTAGGAACGGCTCAATAAAGCTCAGCCTATGAGCAGGTAGTTAGTTGTTTCAATTTCCGTCTTAGAATGTAGAGAAGAAACCTGCTAGACAGTCTAATCCTAGCAGGTAGTAGTGTAGGTAGAGAAACATGTGAGACCAACAGTCTAATTCGGCCTCATGGAGAAATAACGGTAGATATAGAGTAGGTTTGTTTTTGCTTTCAAAATAAAATAATGTAAAGGGTCTGCTAGTTCAAATGTACCCAAGGGAAAATTGTAGAACTGTAGTTTGGGTAGGTAGATTGGTTGGGAAATATTTTTGCTGATGTTTCTATCATACTGTGGCAGCTAAAATTGAAGAAGAAAGATGGCTTATGATAGCAGGCATCTGGCCTACACCAAGAGATCAATTTCTGAATTCTTGATTCCTCCAAGGAGCAGCCATCCCCATGTGGAGCCACTGTTAGCCCCCCTATGAAATTCTTGACAAGCAAGCTCGGGGGGCTATGTCATTTTGGAGACCTTCAAGGAATGCATCTCCCTTGAAGACACATCATCCTTGAGGTCTCTATGTGCTTTGCCTTATACAAATCCCCTCTGCTGTTTCCCTAGCTCAAAGCCTTCATTTACCCCTTGTACCCCTGCAAAATGTCCTTTTTCCCTTTTTTCTCCTTCTGTCAAAGTGTCTCTATCTCCCCCCTATTAACCCCCCTAAATCCCCTCTAAAAATCCCTACACCCTTTGTTTCCCCAAATTCCCCCTCTATCTTCCTATCGTTACCCTTTGGGCCTCAAAATACATTAGAAATGGCATAAAAACCCACTTCCGATCTTATAATAGGCCTAAGCCCCTTTCGCCATTAGCCTCCGCACCTTTTTCCATAAGACCCGGCGCCGTGACCAAGGATTTTTCCCCTGCGGGGGCTTTACTCTATCCGTAGGGTCAAACCTTGGTGCCCCCGTAGTGGACTCCTCGAGATGTGGGAAAACCCGATCGAACGGTTGTTATTCACTACGGGGGGTCGCTCCAAAATTCCCGTGCCCGTACACCTTGGCCCCTCACAGTTAATCTCCGCCGTCCGTTAAGCACCGGATCCGACGGTGCGGAGATCGTCTGAAACAGTGGTCCCCACCCCACCTTTGCGTTTCAAAACTCGCTGGTAAATTCCACACCACCCATCTGCAACAGGTGGTTTTCCCCGGAGACCCAGCGATTCCACTAGCCGATCGCCGCGTGTCCTCTGTACGAACCTGAAACCGCTTTCATTTCGCGCGCTATTGTTCGGGTGATAGACGGGTAGCGGAATAAATGACGGTCGTCAGATCTTGGAGCCCTCATCCAACGTCGCTCATTCATTGAACCTGCGCACTGCTTAACGCCCGACCATCGTGCCTGCTGGTCCACCATCTGTTGCCCTCGCCATTGATCTCCGCCCGATCGACGGTCCGGCTCTTTCCATGCATTGTTGACCATTCCACGGTCTCCCGCCTCGCCCCGTCACCCCGTCTCGCCACATCATTGCCACAAGTACCCTCTGTACATATTCCTAGTCCATTACATAAACTGGTTTATTTACATGTTTTTCATTCATTTTTTGCGTGTATTCTCTTCGTGCTCCGCCAACCATATACCAGAGTGATTTTCACCATTTCTTCCGTAATTTTCTCCTCCAGCTCGTCAGCATAGCCATGATCGTAGTCCTCGTCACCTTCACTGTTCCTGCCCATGTTTTCTCTTCATAGTTCGTTGCTTTGCGAGGTTTCCAAAGGTGAAAGACCGCCATGATTCTACATGGCAAAGTTGTGCAGACAGTATTAAATCCAAGAGTTGGTACTGCCATGGGATAGTCAAAGAAAGCGGCTGACAGGATTTTCTTTAAAGAAGAGGATCCAAAACTCTATGGAAAACCTTTCTGTGCTATTAAAAGTCCGAGCTACCGTGTCAGAAGCAAAATGAAAAGGCAGAGTCATTCAGTACAAGCAAGAAGATCAAGGCAAGCTAATGAAGATCTCGAGCCCTAAGTCAATGTTTTCAGAGACAAAGCAGCAGATTACAGACCCCGAGGATCGATCAAAGGATCCCGAGCACAGGAAAAAGGTAATATCAGGGTTTTTCATCAGCAGAATGTTTTTTCTTCATCAATTACATGGCGTCCATACAGCTTTTATTATACAGCATGTCCCTGAAGTGTTTTCCACCAGACAACAGACCTGAAAACGCCAGAACATTTATGAGACAGACCTTCCTAGCAGTTTATTTTATTTTTTTTGTTCAAATCACCTGGAGTGCAACAAGCCAAAAGGTCAAGATCATATCCAAAGCAGATCATTCTTTCACAAGGAAGGTGACAGAGATTAAATACATAGCAGGTCAAGCAGAATGGGTTTCGGCCCTGAATTCATTGTTATGTTTAATGATACATTTAATTTTCACCTACTCCTTCAGTCGATCTTAGGTTCATCCTTTGCTATAAAGCACAAAAGGAAACTTTGTAATGGTTGTTGATGAGATATCAGTGAAATGCAAGTATTCTCCTCTTGAGACAAGTTCTCTGTGTATATTGTAAGATAGGCTAAGATTTGATGTATTCAGACTGAATGTTCAAGCTGTGGGCAATGTTGTACCTGATTGGTTTTGTTTTTAATATGACAAGCACATTTCTTTGGATCCTGATCTAAAGCAGCTGGTGATGTTTCCTCTTTCTCTGTATTTGTGATTGACTTGCTCTCATTGCATGCTAAATTTCATTTCATTTCTGCTGGTAGGAAACAGAAGTATAATATAGGACTCACCCTTGATAGGTGCCCTATGTTTCTTGCTCTCCCTGCCTCAATGTTTTCTGCTTATATGTGTATCTGAATATTGATTTCGATTGATTTAACCAGTGTAGTGGATGATATTGCCTGCTCTCTGATGTATGAATTGATGAAGTCCATGTTTAGATGTTCTTGGTAGGATTTAGCTGGAAGGTTTGGGAACACTGGGGATTAGTGTTAGCCCTGTCCACTAGGATCTTTGCACGACCAACTAGCCTTTCTAAGATCCCTTGTAATTGCCTCTGATTTTGTCCAAGCAGGCCTGGAGTTAAATGACCTCTGACCTGATCTATAGACAGAATTAGATGGTTCTCCTCCTTTCATTTTCAGTCCTTAATGTTCCATTCCATCTTCTATCCTTTAAGATCCGGATGATTTAGATGACTTGCCCAACTGAAAGCTTGCACATTGAACACAAGTAAACCCTTTCTTGACTCCATTGCCCAATGGCCTTGATGTTCTCTGAGTTATCTACCTTTGCCTAGCTTCCCTTTTGCTCATCCTTGTCTTGTATTGGACACTTCTTTCCTGATTCCCAACAACCAAACTCAATCAAACAAACAAACCCTGAGCCCCATAACTAGCCTAACATTGAAACATTGAGCTTCAAAGACATATGCTTTGGCAAATATAGAGAGATCCCTCTCTGGACCTAGGAGGGCTAGATCCTAAGGGCTGAAAGTGGTTCTGATGTTGTCTCATCTTTTGGTCTTGCCAATCTGGCCAAAACATGGGAACCCCAACACTATCTATACAAAGTATCATTTACTTATTTTGTATCATAATCAACGTAAAGCTAGCAATATCTTCTGGTGGAGTAAATACCAGTTTGAAATATTTTGATAGGTTCCTTTTTGTTCTTACTTTAAGTGATCAAATTTTTACCTTTTGCACTTCATGCACTAATGCCTTCCTAAATATCAATACATTTATGTAAGATTCTCCATTTCAAATTCCTGTCAAAATTGTTTTTGATTTCAACAATCAACCTTGTAGCACTTCTGGTTATGATTAGGTTATCAACATACAATAAAATCAAACTAACATTCCAATATTCATAACTATATATGTGAAGGTTTGAATCACTCTTACCTTTTGTAAAGTCTTGTTGAAAGAAGAAGATATAAATTTTTATATGCCATGATCATGGAGCTTGTTTCAGACCATATAGTTCTTTCTTTAACTTGCATATAAGATGTTCTCGTCCCATCTTCAAAGTTTTACCTTTTGCACTTCATACATTAATGCCTTCCTAAATATCAATACATTTATGTAAGATTCTCCATTTCAAATTCCTGTCAAAATTGTTTTTGATTTCAACAATCAACCTTGTAGCACTTCTTGTTATGATTAGGTTATCAACATACAATAAAATCAAACTAACATTCCAATATTCATAACTATATATGTGAAGGTTTGAATCACTCTTACCTTTTGTAAAGTCTTGTTGAAAGAAGAAGATATAAATTTTTATATACCATGATCATGGAGCTTGTTTCAGACCATATAGTTCTTTCTTTAACTTGCATATAAGATGTTCTCGTCCCATCTTTACAAAGCCCCACGGTTGAAAAAAGTACACTTGTTATTTTAATTTACCATTCAAAAAATGTTTACTTCACATCCCTCTAATCTAAGTCCCAATCATGTCTACTATCTAATGTAATCATAAGTATAATGGTGCTTGTTTTAACTAGAACAAGCTATTTCTGCAAATATGTCATCATAATATATTCCTTCATTTTTAGAATAGTATTTTGCAACCAATCTAGCTTTAAAATTGTTTATACTACCATCGCAATTGGACTTAGATACATGCAACCAGTTTGAACCTATAGGAAATTTATTTTTAGGTAGTTTAACTAGTTACTAGGTTTTATTTATCACAGTGAAATACTATTCCTCTTGTATTAAATTCATATATTATTTATGATATTTTTTTCTCAAAATATAAATGTTTTTCAACACTCATGACTTGAGACATCAAAGCATAATATTTATACCGAATTGGTGTTTCACTTGTTTATTTTCATAGTGCCTCACTACTTGGAAATGTAGTTCCACTCCTTGGTGTACTCCTACTACTTGTATCTTCAATACCACTTTTAGATTCAATATCAACTTGTTTAGATTCACTTTCTTCGACTTTCACACTTTCCCTTCCTCCTTTAGGAAGCTTTCATACCTCTTGATTATCATCATCTACATACACATGAAATATAACATCCAAATTTTCAAGGACCTTAAGAGTAATATGATTATATATTTTCTAAGCTTTATGGTTAGCACAATCACCGATGAAAATACATTTGACTAAGTTTGCATCAATTTTTCCTCTATTCCTTAGGGTTGTGGGAAATTATTTAATACCAAAAAAATATTAAATGATTAACAACTAGTTTATATTCATTGAGTTCTTTATATGGAGTGTTATGCTCTAAAATTTTGGTTGGAATTCAATTTGTAAATGCACAACTATGCATATAGTTTAACCCAAAAAATGTTAGGGATATTGTTACCTTTGATAGTTTTTGAACAAAATTTACTATGGTTCTTTACTTCCTCTCATCCACATAGTTTTGTTTAGGGATATGTGGAAGAATGCACTATTTTTTGAATTCCATTGTTTATGTAGCACTTTAAGAATTATCTTGAAGTGTATTTCCCCCCTTCATCTAATATAAGGATCTTGCTATATTTTCATATCTTATTTTCAACCATATCTCCAAATTCAAAAGATTTTCATTCATTTCTTTTGAAATGAACCCATGTGAAGCTAGCCTTATAACCAATGTATATAAGAAATTAAGAATCTTCCCTAACCTATTTAATTTGCATCGGATAAGATACATCTGTATGCACTAATTCAAGAAAACCCATTTTCCATATATATTTCCTAATTGGAAACAAATTATTATGTTTTTTTCCTCATGCACAACCATCGCATTCAACATGATCATTTTTAAAAATGGGAATTTTTTTTCCCTTTACTTTGAAGTAAAACTAGACCTTTGATATTTAAATGTCCATACCTTATGTGTAATATTTATTCTCTAGATACACTTATAGACATTAAATCTTGGCGACTCTCAAAACTAATATCAATGTTTTATAGGCCTTTATTTTTAATTCTCTTTTTTTATTACTTTGTAGTGATGTTGCATATCCTTCACTTCATAATCTAACTTCACAAATTCAAGTTCCAAAACTTTATTTATGATTAATAAGACTAAGATTGTATTTTCTTAATCTTCAGTACATACATTACATTTTTTTTTCTTTCACATGACCATCTGAAAAAATTACAAATAGTACATCATTGTATCATTTTGTTTCATGAAATAATTCATCACTTATATATATTTTACCACCATTTGTAGAGAAATGGGAGAGTAGAGATAATTTTACCACACACACAAAAATTCTTGATTGTTCTATTAAATCAATGTAATTGTACACATATAAATACATGAACATTGTATCAAGATAGAGTTGCTATCTTTTTCACACTAAAAAAAATTGAGAAAATATCTCAACCACAAACCAAATAGGGGTCAAATAGTTGCAGAGAATCTATCTCATCCAACTAGATCTAGCAACCTATTAAAATATATAAATAAGTTTCTTATGTTGATACATACTCTACCTTCCAATGACTAATAATAATAACAAGAAAAATATTTAATATGATCATACATATGATAAGCAAGAATTAAAAATTCCAACACTCTCCCTTAATGAGTACATGTCTAGTATTTTTCAAGTTAGGCTTTCCATCATGATCAAGTTGTATGCAAAAAATTCTCCACCGTGATTCAAATATCCTTTTAAGCGTCATAGTTTCTATCTAGTATAACCTGGCACCAAATTCATGTCGATATCACCAAAATATCAAAATCTAAAAAAGGAACAACCTTTCACTAGAATACATGTGTAGCTACCTACTAAAATCACAATTCTAATATTATATCCTTTAAGTACACGATTCATTCAACTTCTTGATGAGCTCCCACTAAATGTAAAAATTCCAATTTTTCAGAACCTCCTAGAGTCTACAACTAATATGGTCCACTCATAGAGTATATTTCCCACATATGGAAAAATACTTCAAGTGTTTAACGACTCCATAATCAAAGTTTTTTCACTATAGAAAACAAAGTATTCAAACCTTTAGGGGCACATCTAAAAGGACTATGAATTCCTACGCATATCTTATAGTGGTACACCCTTCACACACACACAATTATATAAAAAAGGTTTTTTCACTATATACAACAATTTATTCAAATCATTAGAAAGAAATGGAAAGGGGGAATGCATGCCTATGCATGTATTATAGAGATATACCACACACACATACACTTCATTTCATTGGCCTAAAAGATTTGTAAGGGATGTCTAAGAACCACAACATTACTTCTCCTGAGTACCAACTTTATGCAAGGCATTGTTCCTTCGAGAGCATTAGCATAGCTCTTTGATTCCTCTCTTTTTGAGGCCTTGCAGCTTGATTCAATTTTGACCTATTCAATTATCTATTTGTAATGGAGTCTTGTTTTGATTGATGAATGTTGATGCCTCCTATTGATGATATTCTATAGGCTTTTAGATACCTTCACAAATATTAGTTTTAGATTATAGCTAGTTTTTAGTCTTCTCTAGATATTTTATTAGAGAGAATTTTATATTCTATTTTTTCATAATATTTCTCTTTTTCTCATATTGGGTTCATCATAATTTTCTCTACATGTTTTTATTCTTCTAATTTGTTCTGAAAAGAATCGTTTATTCATCAACATTATCGTCTTTTTCTTTGTATGCTCGAAGTTCCTTTTTTCTGTTTTTTTTTATATCTTTCTTCTAGGCTTGTATATTTCCTCCATAACACTTATGGGTTCACCCTACATTTCAACCATTTCTTCACATTATTTTCGATTAGTTTTCTCTTGAACATACATATGTTTTTCAAGTTCCATGAGGACCTTATCATCAAGGTTTGCATCAGATTCATAGTCTTCTTTGTCCACTGTTGAACTGCAAATGTTCTTTTTTGAGTAGAAACTTTTATTTTTAAAGAACTTATTCTTTTTATTCTTCCTATTTTTTTGTTCCCTTTTTATTAGTATTATTTTCTTTATAAGGAAATTTTTAATTAAATTCCCCTATTCTACCGTAGTGAAAAAATCTGAAACGTAACATACATGTATATTTTTTGGAGCCTCTTTATAGATTTTTGTCAAAGTTTGATTCCTCTTCATCTAAAATGTGGAAGGAGTATTCATGGTCTTGATGTTATTTTGACTTGTTTAATTCCTTGAAAGTATCTTCTTAGAGTTCTATTTGATCCTTCTTTTTTCTCATCTCATAAGAATTAAACATTCCATGAATCCTTTCAATGATCAATTTGTCCAATTTGTGCATTTATTCTATGGTAGATACTTTGGCATCAAGTCTAGAACTAGGTCATCTCAACACTTTTTCTACTACTGTAACATCATAAACCTTATCACCTGATCCTTGCATTGTGTTTACAATCACATCTACTCTGAGAAATAAATTACATATGTTTTAATCCTCATTCATTTTCAAGGTTTCATATTTCATACATTGATAACCATCCACCACAATTTGCCAAATGTCATGCCAAGTGAAATTAGGTAAGTTATGATTTTATCTTTCCAAAGGGTAAATTTTGTCCCATTGAACAAAGGGGGCCTAAGTGAAAAAAAAAACCTTTAATAGTCATTTTCCATATAGGATATTCCTTCAAATTGTTATGTTATAATTGAAGGAACTTGGCTCTCATATCAATTATTGAATATTGAGGAGGGCTGAATTTATATTATTATTTCTTTTAAATATTTAATACTTCCACTTCTACATTTATATATTTTCACTATCACGAAGTAGGTGTATAATGAAAAGCCACACAGAATCTGTTAGGTCCCTATAATACTAATGCAGCCCCCATATTATTATTGTTGTGCCCCATATAATCCTACTATTGCTATTGTTTGTATTGTTACGTAGACCCTAATTATATTTTTACCATGTAGACTCGTATATATACCAAGGAGGCCTTTTCATTTGAATCATCCAAGGATTGTTAATTTATGTGATGTAAAAGGAGGTTTCCCCCTCAAAGAAGATTATTTTAAAGTCTTTGATCTATATTTTCTTCTATTGCATGATCTGGTTGCATAACATTTGGTATTAGAGCTTAGGATTATAGGTTTTTTTTTCTACAAACATGTCATCTTGGAATTGTTTCTATAAAAAAAATTCTATGTCAAATTAGAAGCTTAAAATATGACCATGAGGATTCAACATATTTATCAACATAGTTTTAAACATTCAGACATTGGTTCACTATATTTTTGGATATATGGTCCAAGGAAGTTAGGGTTTTTGCATTCTCCAAAATTTGGTCTCAAATAGGTGTTCCGAGGAAAATGATCATAAATTTAGATTCAAGAATTGAATTGGAATTTCATAATAAGTGACAAAAACCAAACATACTGTAGTTTTTTTATTCATTTTTAGGGCCGAAGGTAAAAAATTGATACTTGGCATGTCGTACCAATTTGTTCCTTTGAACTAGTCCATAATCAGGTCATCGTGGGATATTTGACATAAATTCAGCTTGAAGAATACAATATTGGTCTAACTAGTGTGGTTAGAAAGAATACATAGAGAGATACCAAAGGTAAAATTTTATACCTTGGGAGGCCTAAATTAAAAAGATACAATAGTTTCACTATCAAGCTCCTAAAAGCATAAAAAGGGTTTGTATTTTTTTTTTTTTTTTTACATTTGCATAATTTTTTTTTGAAAAAGAAATTTTAAGTGATTCAAAGGGTATATTGAAGCATAGATATAATTATTTGGTTCTAAAATGCCTAAAAAAAACTAGATACATTTAGTAAGCCCACATAAATCTCTAGTACGATCCATGAATAAGAGGAAGAAATGCAACATGATATATGAAAATTATGAGACTAAGTGCAACAAATTTTTTTCTCATAAAGAGTAACCAAAAATGAACTAGAATCTGAGATGGATGGTTTGAGGAATGTTTTCAAATAATGCATGGAAGGTTGAAGGATGGTTTAAAAACATAAATTAAAAGGGACCTTGAAGGTTTAACAAAGTTTCAACAAGAAATTCTTCCTAGTGGTGATAGGGTACTCTTTAAAAATCGTGATGAGGACAAGAGGAATATGAATTATGGTCTTCCAAAATTGATATGAGGATGTTTTATGGCAAGGATATGGTAACATGGATACTATAGATGAAGCAATTATTTAATATACATAATGTGAAACACACACAAAAGGTATGCATTCCATCTGTATATTTAGAACCTAATCAATTTGTATTGTATCGATGGTTTTTTTCTCATAAAGCAATAGTGACTTGGAAAATGTTCACGAAGGAATTTGTTAGCATAAATTATTAACGCAAGTGTACAAAAGGATCTCACTTTAGCTGTGTGTGACAAACAACCCTAACAACAAAAGTGACTACTTAACTTCCTTAAATCTGCAATAGATAGTCGAAACAAATGCAAGAAAAACCCATAATAACACCTAGGAAGGGAACAAAGAATGATGTTACAAGTCCCCGTCAATAGGATGGGTTCTTGGCTATCCTCAATGCTTTAGATCTAAAAGTTTCTCTCTCAATGGTGTAGAAAACCCAAGACGTGTTGAACTCTATGGGAGCTCAAGAAGCAATAAAATAGTAGCAACAATAATAATGATCGGAGCATGACAATGAAAGTGATCAAAGTGAATAATGAATGGAAAACCCTCCTATTTATAAGAAAACATTGAGTTATCCTTGATAATGGCGAATAACAAAATATTATTAACCAAGATCTAGATCTAACTCCTTGGAATATTTGAATATATTTTGTTGTTAGGAAAATGAATTTAAATTATTTAAATCCATTTATTTAGAAAAATTAAACAAATGAATGATTTATTTATCATTTCAAGAATGGGGTTAAGGAATAACTTAACAGATAATGATTTGTTTAATTATTTCTAGGTGATTTAGTCAAATTTAACAAGGAATAATAACTAAACAATGATTTAATTAATTATTCCTAGAGAAAAATAAGAAAAATAATGATTTATCTAATCATTTCTCATAATTGGGTTAAATATGAACAGGAACAACTTAATAAAATATGGTTTATTAAATTATTTCTTATATTGAAAGCAAGTTTAATATGGTAAAATTGGTCTTACATGGTGTACTTCGATCCATCTAATTGTAAATGGTTAGATGGCCAAAAATTGGTGTAACGGATTGCCCCCCAACATGCGAGTGTTAGGAGCTAATTTTATGACCGAAGTACGTTGTAAGAACAAAATCACTAGACACCGAAGGGGAATGAGAGAGAGAGAGAGATATACATAGACAAAGTGAAATGAGAGAGGACAATAACCTGAGGGGGTGAGACCTACAAATGATATAAGTCTCCTTTAATGTTTGGGTACATGTTCTCAGTGCGGTAGGGGAGTCATACCTATGCCCGACGAAATGAAAAAGTATAAAGAATAATGGCGCACACAGAAAAATGAGAGTGAGCTATAAAGTACATGATATGCTGGAAAAAATGGGCCAGACAAAAATATAATGGATCCCACATACATACTACACCTAGGACAAGAATCAGGACTGAATACAATAATATCTGAGTACATGAGAAATAATAACAACCAAATAAGCCCCGATAAACAGTAAAGGGCTCTAAAAATATGCATGGATCATCTGAGTGATACATGAATGATATAGGTGTTGCAAGAAGTTGAAACCGAAACCATCAAATATGTGGAGCTGCATCTAATGTTTTAGCATAAAATGAGTTCATCCAGGCATGTGGAGGGCTACTTGAAGGGACACCCCCTCATGAGGTCTGAAACATCTCACACACACCCGAGAATCATTGGGATAATATGTTGTATTAATTAACCATGAAGTATAAAAATCTTGATCATGCTGAAGTGGAGTGGATGACAAACAAGCAAGTGAAAGGGAAATGAGGGGTCCCTTTGCCTGATCTGATGCACCGAACAAGAAAGGAAGATGGAACCAAGGTACACCACCCTCTAGACCTGTCTTCTGGAATGAATGTGTCGATTTCGATAGAAGGAGGTCCATCGTAGGTGAGGCAATGAGGATCCTCAACTAAGGCACAAGGGATCATAGTAAAAGTGATTGATGGATTGAAAACAGGGATGAAGAGGGGATATTGAGTAGCAGATGGATGAATTCCCTTGTCAGAGCATAAAAAGAATGGATGACCTAGTAGCGATTGACTCGACTCTGGAGGGGATGGGGGAAAATATGACTAGAGGCCAAAATGGGTGAGACAAGAGAGATAAAAGGCATAAATGGATGGAATAATATAACAGGAGGCAAAAGGGACTCGGGACACACTCCATGAATACGATGGTGACTCAAATCGAATGCTATGAACAAGGGTGACTCGATGAGGCTTTCATAGAGAATAGGCCCAGTAGGGACCATAAAAGCATGAGAAAGGATGGTTACTGATGACGAAAATTGATACATGCGATGAAAAGTGTGGAGGTAAAGTGGTGCCCCAAGTACAAGCAGTGCAAGTGATGAAATTCGATTTTGAGAGGTGGTGAAGTGACCCTTCTTGGAAAAATGACTTCCACGTGAAGTATCAAATCACCCAAAGGATACTCATTTTAGAGCTTGGCGATATCTTTCCAATGGTGTTGATGGTTCGTCAAACCGAGCTACAGGTTCGTCACAATTGGCGAAAGAAAAATTATGGTTTTTCTTTTAATAAGGCGATTTCCCTCCAACATGGTTCATTTTGTAGTGGAGTTGTGGTGAAATTGGAGAGGAGGAGAAGGAAAAAAATATTACGGCATTTTTAGCAGACAAACCGACCATTGGAATTGAGATTCATCAGTTCCAGGCAGGTGGCCTAACCTTACTCTTCATTTTCAATGGATTATATTTTCATATTAGGTGTCTAGAGCACAAGAGCATCACCCTGCCCTTACTCACGACTGGCTCATACTTCCTAGGCCATGTTTTGCAGGTTGGCTCGCATTTTTCAGGGAGGAAAACTATGAGCTCATAGGTACAGGGTTGGGAAACTGCAAGCTCACAGGTACAGGGCTCAGAAACTACAAGTTAGTCAGAAAGGTGGGTTTTGACCTGTTTTTGGCTAAGAACTAGGGCTTGATAATTGTGATGCATTTTTTCTTTCTCTGAACTAACAAACATGATGGGTTTGTGCAAGTATGGTATATTTAAAGGTCAACTAGAGAGAGATATATTTGGATGCACTTTGTTCTAAGATCCGGGGGGATCAGGTGGTTTGAGGCACATTGGAAAGGTACGAGGTTCTCAATTTGGTTGAGAACCTACTGATGAGGGCAGGGAAGCCCTTTTTATCCAGGATAGTCAACTACTGGGATCCAGACCAGGAGGCCTTTGTAGTGTAGGGGCACTGGATCGAGTTAACCATACAGGAAATCTATTTCTTGACCATATTTCCACCACTGGGGGTGGTGGGAGATATACATCCAGTGTTACCGCGAGGGTGGAACATATTAGAGTTTGTGGAATTCCACTGCAGATCATATTCTCGTGATAAGTGCACAACCATACCGATCGGTGATCTAGTGAGACTAGAGACACGGGATATCACCGTAGTAGTATTGTAGATCATGGGAAACCAGGCGTTCCACCACATCACTAGAGGGTAGATGATGTTAGTTGAGAGTGTGTTGAGTGGGACCTACTATGGGTGAGCCTAGAAGATGCTTTCATTGGTGAAATGACAGTTTTCACTATGCAAGAAATAAGAAAACCATGACTGTCCTTTCAATACAGTGTTGTGCTCATTCTTCTTTGAAAATATCCCCACACTTTGTCCTCATGTATAGATCAAGGATGGGGGCTTGCTAGAGCCCAAGATGTGTCGCTAGTGGAAGCTAATGTGGAGAGGAGGAGGTGGGGGAGTCGGACGAGTATTCCTTATCGATTTGGCATTCCACCACATCGCCATAGGGTAGATGATATTAGTTGAGAGTGTGTTGAGTGGGACCTACTTGGGTGGGCCTAGATGATGCTGTTGGTGATGAAATGAAATTTTTCACTATGAAATAGAAAATCGAACCATGACTATGCTTTTAGTATATTCTTGTGCTCGTTCTTCTTCGATAAGTTCCCCACACTTCGTCCTCATGTAAAGATCAAGGATGGGGGCTTGCTAGAGCCCAAGATGCACCATTGGGGGCAACTACTATGGAGAGGAGGAGGTGTGAGAGTCAGACGAGTATTCCAACCCGAGTTCCTCGCACATTGATACCAGATGTCATTGTATAGACAACTATCCATAGAGTGGTATGAACTTTCAGGGTGACCTTGACTTGCAACTTCCGCCGGGTTAAGCATGGGGACCAAATGGTAAGTGAAAGTTTCTATATTTATAGTGCATTTAGAATTTTTAGAATATGTATGTGGTAATTATTTGTTGCTTTTAATATGTGATATAGCACCACTAAAGCCTGCAGGGTATATGGGACGACCCGTAGCGCTAAGGGCTGCAAAGTCTAATAGAGTGAGAGACGATCAGGGACCTGACTATAAGGCCCTGCTGGAGGATATCCACCACATGTGAGATTTGATGATGACTGGCATATCTGAGCATGAATGTCACAATATTGAGGACCGATACATTGAGGGATGTATTGGGCTGCCCTTTGAATGGTGAGGGTTCATTTGGCGCATGGCGATGGGAGGTTAGGCTATGTAGGCTACAAGATCCGAGCGATTGGCTCGGGACCCTCTAGATAGTGATTAGATGTAGGGGCATGTGGTGCCCCAAGATTTATTTTTTGTAACATGATATGGGCATGTGTAATTTATTAGAGTAGGACTCCAAAACATTTATGATTTTGTGGACAATGGATACGCATATTTTTATATATGACAAGTATATGATTTTAAATTTGGTTTATGATTGTTTTCTTGTGTTAAATGCATGTGATAAGTGCAAATCTAGAATATTGTTTTCCATTCTATCTACATAGTGATTATGGGCTCTCGGTACATGACTGAAGGTAATGGTTTCAAATTCACGCACTAATAACTTCACTTGTAAATATATTCTAAAAAGGACATGGTTATTCACATGATACACACCATTCAATTACATGAAAAGAAAAAAGGATTCTAAACGGATATGAAGATGAAGGATGCGATGATCAAGGGCATCAACTAAAAAACCTATCACTACATCATATTCGTCCTGGTTATTGGTGGTCGATCCAATGCATATGCCGTTTGAGAGGACTAAAAAATGCATAGGGGTAAAGATGGCCTAGGCTACCGAGGCTATATTTCAGGAGAAGCGACTTGCACTATCGGGATAGTTGATATACAGTGTGGATGATGGATCCATCTGAAAGGTGCCAAAAGTCAAAAAATGAGAGGATGAACAATGCAAGCAACCAAAATGCATGACAGAAATAAAACACGTATCTCGATGGGAAATTCTATGGGTAAAATCTCTTAAGGTAGAGTGCATTGCAAGGGTTAGGAAGGAGTTAGCCTTTGAAATCCTCTAGAAGGTATGGCCCCTTGCCCAAGTCCTTACTAATGATGTAAGGCACTAGCCATAATGATTCGAACTTCACATGACTAAGGACATCATGAGCCTAGTCATACATTAGAACAAGATCACCTTCGTGAAAGGTACGAGGGTGGAATTCACTTCTTGGCCACTTCAATGGTTTCCAATTCAACATGACGGTATTCGGAAGCACGCTCAATCATGATAATTATTTATTCTATAGGTTTGGTGTTAGGGAGAAGTTCGACGACTAGGTGAAGGGAGGGGATTTCACACTCGATCGGAAATACTGCCTCCTTGCCAAAAACAAGGTGGAAAGGAGTAAAACTAGTGGTGGTTTTAATAGAAGTTCGATAGGCCCACAAAGCTGGGAAGAGCATAAGCTGTGAGTTGGTTTTTTTCATGTTCACCGTTCATTGAAGCATAGATTTAAGGATTTGATTGACTGCTTCAACTTGATTGTTACATTTGGGGTAATAGGATGATGAATATTGGTGTTCAAAGCCCAAAAGAGAGAATAGCTCAAGCCATTTCTCATCTTCAAAAAATTTTCCATGATCAGAGACCAATTGTTTCGGAACCATGAATCAAGCGATAACATGGTTAAATAAAAAGAGTTGCGGTAGCTGCCGTGTTATTGAACGTTGGCATGGCCTCATCCCATTTGGTGAAATATTCAACCGCCACAAAGATATACTTGTGGTTACCAGTATATGGAAGTTGAAACTCCTTGAAGTCAATGGCCCACTTGCAGAAGGGACCGACTGATATGACAGGATGGAGGGGAGCGGGTGGTGCTGGCACCTATGGGGAGAAAAGTTGGCAATTGGAACACTATTTGACTGCTTCAATGCAATCACCGAAGAGAGAAGGCAAAAAATACCCAGCGTGCATGACTTTCTGGCCAGTAGCCAAACCGCATAGGTGGCTACCACAAGCACCGCTATGGAAGGCATTAAGGACTTGCTCAACTTCAGCTACGTGAGACAACGATGAAGGACAGAATCAACACCGCGATGATAGAGATCTTCACCAATGAGAAGATAGAGGGTGGCTTGGTGTTGTATATGTCATCGAGCATCATGATCAAGATGGGAAGCGAACTTTTAGGTTTGAAGGTAGGTAATGATGTCGCCATACCAAGGGTCATCCGATGTAATGATGAAAAAGTGTTCATCAGGTAAAGATCATTAACTGATGGATCTTGCATACCATTAGGCAATTCAGAAATAAGTTCAGTAAGGGCTAAAACTTTCTTACTCTTGGGTGTGAAAAATTCGAGATCGAACTCCTAAACGATAATGATCCAACGAGCATAATTCCCATTAATAATCCATCTACTCAATAGGAAATCCATAGGGTTCGAATTTTTCATGACCTTGGTGGAACACATAAGGATATAATAATGAAGTTTTTGGACTGAGAACACAAAAAATAGCACCAAATTCTCTTCATGCAAGTAGGACACATGCAAACGTACACTTTTCTTACTGACATAATATATAACATGTTCGTTTTTGGTGTCATCTTCCTATATTAGGACCCCAACGACCAAATGGGTGGAAGGTGAGATATACAGGATGGAATCCCTCTCAAAGTTAGGAGGACTAATCAAGGGAGCGGAAGTGAGAGCATGTTTCAGGGCATAAAAATATTGTTGAGCATAGTCATCTAAATCAAATGGAATGTTAGATCGAAGGAGTCTTTGAAACCCTTGCGCGGTGGTGTAATCAGGGACAAACTGATGAAGGAAGTTAGCTTTTCCTTGGAGGCTTTGTAGCTGGCATAAGGTACGAGGAATGGGAAGCTCAAGAATGGCTTGAGCTTTGAGGGGATCAAGCGTTATACCATATTTGGACACAATGAAGCCCAAAAGATGGCTGACAAGAACAAAAAATACACACTTCAGCGGGTTGAGAAAAATATTATACTTGTGACATCGGAGAAAAACAATACAAAAATCATGGAGTTGTTGTGCCCAATTTCTAGAATGAGCAGTAAGGTCGTCAAGTTAGGCAAGGATAATATGAGCTAAATCATGGAAACAATATGACATGGCCTGCTGGAAAGTGGCTCTGACATTCTTTAGGCCAAACGATATGACCCTATAAGAAACTTTTCCCTATGGACTAATGAATGCAGTTTTTAACTTATCATCACAGTGCATAATGATCGGGTTGTACACGGAGAAACCATCCATAAAGGATAGAACCTCATGCCCCTCACATTCATCGATGATATGGTCAATGAAAGGTATGGGGAAGTTGCCTTTGGGAAAAGCTTTATTCAGGTCATGAAAGTCAGTGCAAACATGAATGGTGCCTTATTTCTTGAGAACGGGAACCAGGTTAGAAACCCAAGTGGTGTATTCAATGGGATAAATAAAACCAACCAGCTTGAGCTTGTCAATTTCAGCCTTGATAGCCTCTCATCTGGAAGGATTAATGGGTCTCAACTTTTGACTGACAGGATTGGCATCGGGCCATGTATCGATATGGTGTTCGACAATGGTGGGATCAAGTCTGGGCATCTCTAAATAGGACTAGGTGAAAACATCATGGAATTCCAACACTGTTACCGATGAAATAGGTAATTGCACTAGTACCTACTTTTTGACGTAGCAAGAAAAACACCCGATTTTGAAAAGTGTTGATGCAGCATCAAATTTTTTTTTGAGCATGTTTTTGGCACTTTAATTTTTTTTTAATTTTTAAAATTTTTTTTCTATGATGATTTTTATGTTGATTCTGAATAGTGGTGGCATATCATCACCAACGTTATTAAAGGATTTATTTTGACACTTTACATTTTCTATTGTCTTCTTCTTCCGTGAGATGTTCATTTTTAAGTGCATTTATGGACTTGTGTTTTAAAAAGAGAAAAATATTTTTTTTTAAATAAAAATTTGTAACAACATCTTCACTTTTTCACATAGATAAAAAATGAAAAAAGGGTCAATATTATAAAGTTTAAATTTTCTACAAGTTTATGTATTGCTAATTAATTTTTCAATACACATCAAATAATTGTCGCTAGAAAACCAAAATTTTAAACGATATGACAAAAAAATACAAATTTTCAATACAAATAGAATGCAAAAAATACACTTTTAGAGACTTTTTGTTAAAAAATACATGTTAAATAAACTAATTTTTGTGAAAACATTAACAAAAAAACTTAAGAAAATAGCATTTTTATTGAATTTTATGTCAAAAATAATAGTAATCACATGTTTTTTGAAAAAAATAAGGATTATTCTCATAAAATATCAAAGTCTAAACATTATAAGTAAAACTGATTAATAGATCTAAAAAATGAGCTTTGTTTGCAAGCATAACTTAAAGATCCTCAACAATATCAACTAATACATGTTCAACATCATCTAGAACATCATTGATGGCTTCTTCCACAATATTTTCTACTTCATTTTGGTCATTCTCATCTTCTAATGGATCTTTCATGTCTGCAAATCTTCCAAAGTGTCCCTTTCCAATCATTCCATATAATGGTGGTTGAGGTTCCTTTGCTTTTTTTGCCACATGTGATTCATTAAAATCCCCTTTCCTCAAACCAACTTCTTGCTTCGCATCTGGAACGAATTCAAGAGTGTTAATTCTTTGTTGAATAAATTTGCATTGCACTGAGTCTTTATCAATGGCAATGCAATTTCTTCCTTTTGGTAGGCAACATGCTAATGTTGTACCTAATCATCAAGTACAAAACAAATAAGTAAGAAAATTAGTATAAAGACATAAAAAGTAAAAATTTAAATATTTAAATTTAAATTTGTATAATAAAACTTACCTGAACTTGGAAATAGATCCAAAACCCACTCTCCTTCATTTGACAATGTCACCCGGCCTTCCTTCGGCCCCTGGTTGGGCAGAGGGAAATTCGGAGAATCGCCCTCTGCCCAGCCATGGGCGGAAGCATGCTAGGCAGCCATTGACGACGCCACCCAGCCGACCTCTGCCCAACCAAGGGCGATTCTCGGAATCGCCCTCTGCCCAGCCGGGGGTGATTCTCGGAATCGCCCTCCGCCCAGCCGAGGCTGATTCTCAGAATCGCCCTCTGCCCATCCGGGGGCCAAAGGTAGGCTAGACAGCTCTCGATGGTGCCTCTCGGCTGGCCTCCGGCCCCAGGCCGGGCCGAGTTGATTTCGAGAATCTCCCTCCACCTAGCTGGGTGGCGCCATCGAGGGCTACCCAGCCTGCCTCCGCCCAGCCAGGGGCCGGAGGCAGGCTAGGCAGCCCTCGACGGTGCCGCCCGGCCTTCCTCTGGCCCTCGGCTGGGTGGAGGGCGATTCCTAGAATCACCCCTAGTTGGATGGAGGGCGATTTCGAGAATCACCCCCGTTTGGGCGGAGGGCGATTCCTAGAATCACCCCCAGTTGGGTGAAGGGCAATTCCGAGAATCACCCTCGTCTGGGCGGAGGGCGATTCCAAGAATCACCTTCCGTCCAGCCGGGGGTGATTCTCGGAATTGCCCTTCGCCCAGCGAGGGGCCAGAGGCCGGTCGGGCAGCGTCGTCGAGGGCTGCCCAGGATGCCTCCGGCCCCCGGCGAGTGGAAATTTTTTTTTTTTATTTTTTTATTTTCAAACACAAACTATTTAAAAAATTTATTTATTTTTTAAACAAAAACTATTATAATAAAAAATATATATATATATATATATATATATATATTCAATTAAATTTTAAAATATAAAAAAAATAAAAAAAATATGTTTTAAAAAATAAACAAACAAATATAATTTTTTTTTTTAAATTAAAACAATTGTTATTTATAATATTAAAAAAAATTTTAAAATATGTTTTAAAATATAAACAAAAATATATAAGAAGATTCTAATTTTTAATTTTATTTTCTTAAAACTAAAATAATTATAATTTAAAATATAGAAAAACAGTAAAAAAAAATTAAAAAACATGTCTTTATATATAAACAAACAAATATATGAATAATATTTTTTTCATTTACTTGTTCATTTTTAAAAATTGTTTAAGTCATATAATTTCTCCATAATTTCATGGTTCAAGATTTAAAAACTTGAGATTTACAACTTGTCATTAAGGTTTTTATGCGCTGTAAAATTTTATTTTTAATGTTATGGTTGAAAATAATTACAATTTTAGGGTTGTTTAGAGTCAAGATATTTTATGTTTAACAACGTGGATAAAAATTGTTCGAAATGATAAGCTCTTCAGACATGATGTTGTTTATATTTAACATCATCTATCAAAAAATTTAGAATTTTATGATTTTTCAATGTCCTAATATGTTGCCTTTAATTCCATTGTTACAATGTGTCAAAAGTGTGACACAATTTATTTTTTTGTTATTCCGGCATCAACTCATTTTGTTTTGAGGGTGTTTTTTCAATCATTTTTTCAAGAAACAATTTTGTTTTTAGCATAATTTTATAAAAAGGTGAAATTTGTGCTTGAGAAAAAAACAAATGTGTTTCAGAATACACACTTTTTGTTTTTGGGGTGTTTTTTCATGTTTTTTGAGTCTTTTTGGGCTAGAGTTCCCGTTTTGAGTAATAGTTCCGGTTTCATCGGTAACATTGTTTTCCTTGAAAAGCTTAGTATAAGCCTAAATTTCTTTTGGGGTGCAATTTTCCCCCAAGGTAATGTTTTCTTCCACCCTTGGTTTATCGGAAATGTTAATTTTAATGGTAGGAGAGATATTTTCCATATTTACTTCTTCGAAAGCATCAGGTGCATGAATGGGATTTCTAAACCAATTGACCTCATCGGAGATGAATTCTTTAGACTCCACATCATACTGGTCATGGGACTGCTGTGGAAAGAAGTATGCACGTTGGTGCATATCATCCCAGGGAAAGTCTGGGGTGGTCATTGCTCCCATAATATCTTCATCAGAATGAAATTTGGGGGGAATGGTAGAAGAAAGACCACATGACGTGGCGAGGCCTCCTGACACATCATCACGAGAGATATGGTTCACATACGCATTGCTACGATGGTTAGACGGATATCTAGTAGATGAAACATCTACCGATGTTGACCCCACGGTGATCGCTGAAGGACGTTCAGTCGAAACAAAATGGGATGCCCCAGAGGGGTCTTCCACCTTGGATCTCATGGATGATGACAGATAGAAGATAGTGCTCGAAGGTTCTGTCATCTCGACATCAGGGGGAGGTATTGCAATGGGTGCAAAAATTTCCTCTAGTTTTGTGAATGAAAAACGTGCGATTAGAGGAGTACAGGATCCACTACAATCATCCTCAATTTAGTGAACAACCTCAAGGGTGTCACGAAAATCGTCGGGCATAAGGGTGAGAATAGTGGCCATAAATATCACAAAAAGCACAAGGGTGGTTCATGCACAATGATTTGAGTTCTTACTTGAATCGTGTAAGGTAAAATTAGCCTCTGGGATATCGGATTCAGGAAACATCTCGTTGACCACAGGTTTGAAACGAGGAAGCTTAAGACAATTATGGGTAGTATACCCAACAACATCACACAAAGCACATGGAGGTGGCTACTTTGGAGGCTTAAGAGAAGCGAGATTTGTTTAGGGCGCCTTATCCTTAGGCTCATTCTTCTTGGCTTTTCCCCCCTCACTAGATGCTTTCGCAACAGGAGTATATTTTTCTTGAGGTGGCTGAAGCATAAAAGAAAAGGGAGGGGTCATAGCGACGGGTTGGACCGGGGTCAAAGCAGTATAAGGTTTGAGCTGACCAGGCGGAGTGTTATTTGGGGGATCAATGTACCAGATTGGTATCCCTGGGTTCAAATTGGGAAGGCTCAACATAGCCATAATAGGTATTGAGAAGACTCTATAGGGGAGAGCTAGAAATGGTTTCTGACCAGAAGGGTAATGGATTGGCGGAATGGCTCCCAAATGGTTAAGGTTAGGGGGAACCGTTCCTGGTTGAAAAGGAGTGGAAGAAACACTAGTAAAGGGAGAAGGTTATTGAAGCGAAGGACCTGAAGGCTCCATCAAGTGACCACCAGTAGGTTACGGAGGCATAGGCTATTGTCTGGTTGAACCAGACCGCTTGTGGCGAGCCCGAGACGATTGCATCATGCAAACATTTGACGAGCTGGGAACAGCGATGAGAGGGGGGTGACTAGGGAATGCACCAAGTAAGGTGGAATATTTATAGAATCCAGGTGAAACACTGGTGAGAGGTGCGATTGATTGCTTATCGGCCACCAAAGATATGATAAACTCAAGGGAGGTTTGAGACTTCGGTTCATAGTATGTCAACTGATTGATGGTGACGATATTTGATTGTGAGGAAAGCACATATTACAGTGAACCGCAGATGCGACATCAGAAAACACATAGGTATAGCTACGACCCAAAATGATATTGTAATCAAAGGGGGTGTCAATGACTTCCATGTCAACACAAACAGTCTTTCCCGCAAGTGTGATATAAAAATTGCAGTACATGTCAAGGGGATGAGAAGGGTGACAGTACCAAGCACACAAAGTGATGGTGGATGGGGATAATTCGGGTGATCCGAGTTTATTCCAATATAGTTAGACATCACGCAGGTGGATGTTCCCTCGTCAACGATACATCGTGAGACATTGACATTACGAAACTTGACTGGTATTTGGAAGGTGACATATGAAGGTAAGGGGGGATGTTCTGACTTGTCAAAATCAAATACGATCAAACGATAATCTAAAGGATCCATAGTCCCCAAAGTAGATAATAGAGCTTTACGTTGTGATGGGCATGACCGGAGGACTTCCAGCATTGACATGGTAGCAAGAGATTGTGCCAAGTCATCTATTATGTTGTAAGTATGGGTGGATTTGGAAGAAGCAACATTTCGGCATAATGGCCCTTTGGGGATATTGGGAATAACCTCCACCCATGGCTAAGGGATCTGCAAGGGAGCATTGGGTGTTGGAATGAGCCCTGTGGAAACTTTAGTTTGGGACTTAGTTACAGATGAAGCAGGTGGTTTTTCATATTGACGCGACCAAGTCCGAAGATTGACATTAGTGTTATTGACCTCATTAGAATTCATCATGATAATATGGTTTTCAGGGGTACCAAACTGTTAAGGCTGAGGGGTGACCTGACCTTGAGGGGGTTGGGCGGCCACATATCCTTGTTGGGGGGAAGGATTAGTGAACACAATTGGTTGAGTTGGCGTAGTATTTCAAGGAGCCGAAGCAGTGGCATGTTGTCCTCTAGATGTTGCTTGCGCTTCCCACAACTACCACATCTGGGGTAAAAGAGGAAAATCATGAGTATAATTTCCATGGAAACCCCATAAAGAACAAGGCTTCTTTGTACAAAGTAGCCTGTTCTGATTCGATTGATCGCCATGTTGCTAATTGTTAGTGTTAGGTTGGTTCCCTTAGGGAGCATTTGGTTGGTTACATTGTCGCCCTTGGTTACCCTGCGCTGGTTGATTTTGGTTTCCTTCCCACTTTTTCTTGTAATTAGGAGGATTATTCACATTCTACTACGCATACACCTAACCATGAGTGGGAGGTGGCTGCTGTGGCAGAGGTTAAGAAGGCATGGGAGGTTGGGGTGCTAATACTAGAGGGGTTGGATCACCGAGCTGTGGATACGGATAAAAAGGAGGTTGAGAAACATTGGGGTAAACAGGTTGAGAAACAATTGGGCCTGGCATCGGTTGATGCAAATGGGAAACTATGTAGGGCATGCTTTGTCATGGATACCTGCTGCCAGGAGGGGGATAAGCGCTAGAGGAGTTGGCCCCTTGTTGAGTTAAACCATAACCCATGGGAGGATGAATATACGGATGTGAAAGAGATCCAACGATACGCTCATTGGTGTGAAATTCCCCGAGTGCATTGGCACTACCAGGTCTAGGAAGATTTGGTAAAATAAGGTAAACATAAGTATACTGGGCGTAGATCAAGTCATATTTCAACTCAACTTGGAGAGCTTCTTCCTTGGTCTAAGGAAAGTGAGACGCATCATATTTACCAATAGAAGGAAAAAGCATTCTGAGAAATCGATCCATATAGACACAGTCATCGAATGTAGGAGCTCGACATAAGATGCTCCTTCTACGCCATTCTTGGACATGGTCAGAAAGTCAGGTGGCAGAAGTTTGATTGAATGCGGTCAACAACTCATTACTGGTAACACAGCGGAGAGGTAGCTGGAAATAGGACAAAAATTCTTTAGCAAGAGTTTCAAAAGTGAAATGTGAGGTAGTGGTCTAGTCAACATACGACTTTGCAGCTTCTCCAGTGAGTGTACATTGGAATAACAAAAGAAGGTGGAGTTATCAGTGATACAATTGGACGAACACCGCATGTGAAAGGAGCGGATGTGCTTAGTAGGGTCCTCCCCAATTTTTCCTTCAAACTTGGGGATGTCTGAAGGAATCTTATTCGGCATAACAGGCCAACCTAGATTGTGGAGTATAGGGTAATTAATTAACTGGCTGAAATCAGGAAGGCTTAAACATGCCATAAAACATAGCAAAGGAGCAGTCGAAATGGTTACAGTAGTTGTTCCACTAGTAGCAGTTCTGACATTAGGGTGAGGGCTGCTGCCAGCTGGGGAACCAACACTTTTATTGGTGCCTGACATGGTGGCTGAATGAGGAGGAGGAGAACCAGGTTTGGAATGAGAGGAAGGACCCGATGAACCAGAATCAAAGTTGGTATGGGGACTCATCAGAGGAAAAACTCAAATTATATGCTTCGGAGTAAGTCTTCCTAAAAGAAACTGAGGATGAAGGTCCTGGAGTCTCCGTGATAAACACCTTGGGGGAACTATTATGGCAGGACACATATGACATGAAAATATGGAAAAGTGATAAACAAAAGGCTCGGAGGGGCAGATAGATTAATTATGATGTTTATGTCTTGGCTTGGCGTTTTAAACCAAGAGCTCTTTGCTTTAGGTGTGTGTGTGTGTGTATACTGTGTTTTAATTTTAATTAGGCTCAAATGGTTGTATAAAGAAAAAGAAATTTTTTTGAATAATTGTAAATAAAACTAAAACGACATTAAAATAAATAGCTAAATATACATAAATTCAACCCAACAGAAGGCTTCCCAAAAAAATGATCTAAGAGGTGGGAAAAATAGACTCGAAACATAGAAGACGACAAAAACATCTAAGGTCTAAGGGACATGGATCGAATGACTTATATCTGTTGGAAAAGGTGAAGAAAAATAGAAAGCAACCAGAGGGAAAAATAGTGCAAAATGGGAGGCGAAAGTTTAAAACCCTAAGGGAAACAAAGGGAAACCTAAGGAAGAGACCAAAAAGAACTCAAAAAGGAGGTTTTGGATGGAATAATAACCTATCTAAAAGGATTTGAAAGAAGGATAGGTTAGACCCAAAACAATGGTTGAAAGTGGTGCAAAATTTCAGACTACCAATTGAGATAAACCCCTCCTAGAAAGGTGGAAGTGTACGGAAACCCTAAGGGGCTTGGTCCTACTTCAATGAGACAAACTAAACATATCCATGCCTAAGAGATGCTTAAATATAGGTCATACAACCATGAACAGTGCTTGTGACAAACCCTGACAGTCACAGAAAAAATCACGAAAAAAGTTGCAACTCGCACGTACTAACCTGTAAGCCAGGAAAATCACAGTTTTTTGCCTGATAGCTGCAAGTCGAGGCAAAAATTGTAGGTTTTGGGCCAGAAATAGTGAGTTACAGATCCGGGATCCTCAGGCGGCAAGTTGCAAAAAAAAAATTCCGTCTCTGGCGCGAGTGATACTTGTTACCTGCGGAAAAGACTTGAAAACACTCAGAAGTTGGAATTTTTACAGTTTTAGGGCATAAACGGTAAAAAAAACATCAAGAGGCTAAGAATAGCTAAAGAAAAAGCCTATTTATTGAAGCAGCTGGTCACGTAGGAATCTGAATAAAACCCAGTGGAGTCTCCAATTGTAAGCGTAAATTCTTAACACAAGTGTACAAAAAGAGCTCACTTTAGCTGTGTGTGACAAATAGCCCTAACAACAAAAATGGTTGCTTAAATTCCTTAGATGTGCAATAGATAGCCGAAAAAAATGCAAAAAAACCCCAGATCTATGCAATAAAACCAGTTAAACGGTAAAAGTAAATAAGAATATGCTCCAGATATCCAATGGAAAAAACAAGATAAAAAAGAATATTATATGTATTAACACCTGAGAAGGGAAAAAAGATTGATGTTACCAATCCCCCTCAATGGGATGGGTTCTTGGTTGTCCTCAATGCTTTAAATCCAAAAGTTTCTCTCTCTCAATGGTGTAGAAAACCCAAGATGTGTTAAACTCTATGGGAGCTCAAGAAGCAAGAAAATAGTAGCAGCAATGATAATGATCAGAGCACGACAATGAAAATGATCATAGTTAATAATGAATAGAAATATTCCTATTTATAACAAAATATTGAGTTATCCTTGATAATGGTGAATAATAAAATACTATTAACCAAGATCTAGATCTAATTGCTTGGAATATTATATTATATTTTGTTGCAGGTAAAAGGAATTTAAACTGGTTAAATCCCTTTATTTAGAAATAATAAACAAATAAATGATTTATTTATCATTTCAAAATGGGGTTAAGGAATAATTTAACAAATAATAAATTTTTTAATTATTTCCATGTGAATTAGTCAAATTTAACAAAGAATAATAACTAAATAATTATTTAATTAATTATTCCTAGAGAAAAATAATGATTTATATAATTATTTCTCATAATTGAGATAAATATGACCAAGAATATTATTTAAACAGTGGTTTAATTAATTATGCCTAGAGGAAAATCAAATAAATAATTATCTATTTAACTATTCCTCATGAGGTTTCTTGTTTTAACCAAAAATAACTTAATAAAATATGGTTTATTAAATTATTTCTTATAGTGAATGAAATTTTACTATGGTTAAATTGGTCTTACATGGTGTACTTCGATCCATCTAATTGTAAATGATTAGATGACCAAAAATTGGTGTAACAGAATTGATAGCACATTACGAGGATAAAAAGAGCAGATTATCTTTAGCCAAATGATAAATCTCAAACAAAAGGCTTGAATTGGGGAGCATAGTTGGGGACTTCTAGAGATTGAATATGAACGTAAATGATATTCTAGAAGATAATTTGATTGATTTCATCATACAGACTTTAAAGGATAGCATCTAACATGAGGATCCCATTTGGGAACCTAAGTCATTGGTGGATGCGTTCAGGGTGAGAAGAAAAGTTCAAAGAAAAATTAGGGTAACAAAGAGGTTGACCACTCACAACTATAAATATGGAAGTGTTTTTTTTCTAAACTTCCCATGACCTACAAGGTTGAAACTATAAAAACTGGAGGAAAAAGGAGAAAAAATTATTTGTTAGAATTGTGATAGAAAATTTTCTAAAGGTCACAAGTATGCTGAGAAGAAATAATTTTAAGTGGATTGTGAAGAGGAGGAAGAAAAGGAACAGGAAACATTAAAAGAAGAAGATATACAAAAGGAACTAACCCCAGGGGATGAAAAAGAAGAAATGAATATGGTCATATCTTGTAATGCATTGGTGGGAATTACCACTCTTTAAACTCTTAAGATACAAGGATATATCAAGAAGAAAAAGGTAATAGTGTTTATCTATTGAAATAATACTCATAATTTTATTCATTTTAAGATATACAAGGATTTGAATTGATTTCTATCCCCAACACTAGATTTTCAAGTGATGGTTGGGAATGGAAGAACTATAAATTTCTTAAGGAAGTGCCATAATATCAATCTAACCATGGGGGGATATTTATTGAATATTCCAATGCTTGTATTCCAATCGGTGGTGTGGATTTTTCATTATAAGTCCGATAGTTATAATATTTGGGGATAATAACATTTAATTTTCAAGAGATTTTCTTTCATTTTTTCTCAGAAGGAAAGGAATTTTAATTAAGGGGTATCACAGGGAAACTTGAGAAGATAATTAGATCTAATGGCATGAAAAACATTTTTAAGAAGGAACAATGATGGGTTATTGCACAATTATATTCACTATATGTTCAAATGTCTAAGTCATCCATTTCTCCATATCTCAAAATATTCATTAACAATCATTCCAAGGTATTTGAGACTCCCAAAGGTTTCCCAGCTATTCAAGATCATGATCATGTTATTCACTTGATTCTAGGAATTCTTCCTCCAAGCATTGGACCTTACAGATATCGTTATTCTCAAAAGACTTAAATTGAATGTATGGTTACAAAAATGTTAGAGGCATGTATAATTCAACCTAGCCAAAGTTCTTTCTCTTCTCGAGTAATATTAGTTCATAAGAAGGATGGATCATGGTGTATGTGTATGGATTATAGAGAGCTCAACAAAATCACTATTAAAGGTAATTTTCCCATGCCTTTCATTGATGAATTGTTGTACGAAATACATGGACAAATTTACTTCATGAAGCTCGATTTTTTTTTAGCATGTCATCAAATTAGAATGAAGATATAAGACATTGTTAAAACAACATTTAGAATTCATGAAGGTCATTATGATTTTTTTTTCATGCCTTTTTCCCTTACTATCATACCTTCCACATTTCAAGGTTTTATGAGTTCCACTTTCAAACTCTTCCTTATAAAATTTGTGTTTGTATTTTGTTTTAATATACTAATCTATAACAAGTCTTAGAAAGATCATGTTCAACATGTTGACAGGGTGCTAAAACTATTGGAGGAGAAACAATTGTATGAAAAATATTACGAATGTTTCTTTGGAGTACAAGACATGGAATATTTAGGTCATATTGTATCCCATGAGGGTTTTAAGGCAAAACCTAAGAAGATTAAGGCCATCAAGGAATGGAAAATCCCCACAAACTTAAGGCATCTTCGTGGATTTCTCAAGTTGACGGGGTATTATCACAAATTTGTTAAGAACTGTGGGAAGATAGTAGCACCTCTAACAACATTACTGAAGAAAGATGATTTTTTTTGGACTCCTAAAGAAACTAAGGCCTTTTGAACATTTTAAAGAAGAAATGTGTCCAGCTCTGGTATTAGCTAAAACAGACTTCAAAAAAACCTTTATTATGGAATGTGATGCTTCAGGATATGACATTTGTGGTGCTTTAATGAAAGAAGAAAGACCCACTTCTTTTGAAAGTTGTCATTTAATGGAAAGTATTTATAGAAACCTATTTATGAGAAGGAAATGTTGGAAATACTAAATTCACTGAAGAAATGGTGCCCTTACCTAATGGGAAGACATTTCAAGGTAAAAATATATCATGAAAATCTTAAATAATTCTTGGAACAAACAATATATTTCTAATAGAAGAAAAAATGGCTCACAAAGATGTTGGGTTATGACTTTGAAATCATTCACAAAAAATGGAAACGAAATGTTGTTGCATATGAACTCACAAGAATAGATGAGGATGTGGAACCATTGTTATGCGCCATTTATATTATTCAACCTAAATGGATAAATGAAGCAAGGGATGGATGGAAGAATGATGAAGATTTATGGAAACTCATTCAAAATTTGCAACAAGATTCTAGTGCATGTGACTAATTTATTTGGAAAAATGATTCATTGTGGTACAAAGATCACTTATATCTATGTAAAAACTCCCAAATTAAACAAAATTTTCTTTTGGAAATTCACACCTCTCTTATAGGAGGGAACTTAGGATTAAAAAAAAATGTAATCAACACCCACAGGGTGATTGGAACTGGTGTCCTATCGCGGGGAGTGACCTAACAGTGTAGCCTTCACCATTGATCCAAAGTCCCGTGGGACGGATTTTTAAAAACTTACCACAGTGTCAATAAGGAATACTTTTGGGATGAACTTAAATCTGATATTCAGAATTTTGTGGCAGAATGTTTAGCTTGTGAACAAAATTAAGTTGAGACAATTGAGACCCCAGGTTTTTTATAACCATTAGCCATTCCATGTCAGTGTTGGGAGAAGTTCTCAATGGATTTTATCACAAGATTACCTAAGTTTGAAGGAAAGAGTTTTTCCATGGTGGTAGTTTATAGAGTTACCAAGTATACACACTTTTGTGCACTATCTCACAATTTGAATTCCAATACAGTCACTACTGCATTCCTGGAAAAAATTCAAAAGCTACATGGAAACCCGAAGATTATTGTAGGTGATAGATATCCCATTTTTAATGGAAATTTTTGGACAAAATTGATTTCTTTCCTTGGTACTCAATTATCTCATATCTCATCTTATCATCCTCAATCTAATGGGAAAGATAGGACAGTGAAAAAATGTTTGGAAGGATATATTCATTTCATTGTATTTGATAAACAAACAAAACAAATCAAGTGGTTACCCTTGGCACAACGACACTATAACACTTTCTTCTGTACTATAGAAAAAATGACCCCATTTATGGTTCTTTATGGATATCATCCATTTTCCATCACATGGTCTTTAAGAGACAATTCTAAAGTTCAAGTAGTGGAATATCACATTGAGCATCAAAAACCATCTCTCTAACTCTTATAGGATAACTTGACTCTGACATAGAATTGAATGAAACAAAATGTAGATCAAAATTTCAGTGAAAGAATTTTTTATGTGGGTGATTGGATATTTTTACGATTACAACCATACAAAAAAAGTCCCTCAATAAAGCTAAGGAGGATAATAAATTATCACAAAAGTACTATGGCCCTTACAAGGTATTTTGAAAGATTATTATTATGTCATACAAATTAGAGTTGTTTGCATCTTTGCGAGTACACCCAGTTCTCCATATTTCATGCTTAAAGAAGGTTATAGGTGACAAAATTCTAGTTAAAACTATATTTCAAAAATTTAACGAGGAATTAAAAATCATATTGGATCCTGAAGAAATCATAGAAAGAATAATATGAAAGCTACACAATAAATCAATTTTAGAGGATCTCATTTAATTTTAAGAACTTACATGTTGAAGACTCCACATGGGAGGACGAATACTTTATTTAGAAGCATGCAGAACTACTCAAGCATTGAGGACAACACCTTTTTAAAGGAGAGGGACATGGTAGGTCCTTTTAATAATAGTGTATCCCCCATAGTATTATTGTTTTTCCCCATAAAAGCCTAATATGGTAATTTGTGTGCCCTTACATTATTATTTTTATGTAGGCCCTAATTTAATTTTGACCCCTTGGACTCCTATATATTCCAAGGAGGTATTTTAATTTGAATCATCCAATAATTGTTCATTTATGTGATGTGTTAGTGATCAAATCGTCCCTACATATGAATGACTCAAATATGCATTCACGTAGGACTAAGAATTCCTCCTACTTTAGGTGCTACGACTGACCTCCAGTGCACCACCAGGGGTAACCCTGATAGTTCATTATATGATTTTCAATAAACAAATAGAATAAGGCTAGGTATGTATAACTGTTCATTGTATTAGATCATGGCATTAATAAAAGTGAGCAGTAAAACTAGACTCAAAACCAATATCAGAAAACTAAAATCCAAATGCGATGACGAAGTTAACACACAAACTTAAAATAAGATAACGAGAGAGTTGAAGAAGAAAAAATAATTGGAAAATTAAATGAAAAAAATTAAAGATACTAGTCATTTCAGTATGAATAAATACAGATGTAGCAAGTAGAAACATTCTTAGCGGTTTCCTTTAATCCTTTTTAGATGAATGCATTCAATAACAAATATTGAAACTAGAATATACAAAGAACATATTAAAACTTTGATATTTTTGAAACACTAGTGCAATTGGGTAAAAATAATAATGACACAACATTGTTACAATCACTAATGTAGAACACCAATTATTTCTAAGTCGAAGACAAGATTTTAACTAGCAATAATCAAGCATAGAGAATTCATTCTTATGTTTGATAATACATGCCAAATCATCAAAACCAAAAATATTATTCTATATAAACGAGGACAAGCCTCTGGTTTAGTTTCAACAATTGCTAATAATTAAAAAATAACAAACAAGACTTCCTCAAAGCATAATGATCGAATTTCAGAGATGTAAAAGAAAACTATGTAGCATGTACATGAAGTTCTATACAGAAGTAGAAAATCCACACTTTTGTCAACAACCCCCCTTCCTAAACAAGAAAAAAAAATTCAAATAATATTCTGAGAGTAACTGCCTTAATAAATTTATTAAACATAACCATTTAAATTTAAAATTTAAATAAGATAATTTTAAAATGAAATAACTATTTGTTGTGGAACAGTCATGCTTCAAAGGATTTGACTTTCTTCGTTGCACCTATGGGAGAGAATGAGTGGGCTCCACGCATCTTGAAAGTTGGTTATTTCATGGTAATAAAATGGATTTCAACCCAATCCTCTGGTTTCTTTGTCATGGACTACATAGGCTACACTGGATGGATGTCTTGTGACATGGAAAAAAGCTTATCTATCAAAAGCTTTCATTTAAAGTGATTCCTCAACTTAGCCAAATTTTCCAATCATGGGTGGGCAACAAAGGCTCATTCTTATATTTGGTAATAACCATCACCAGCCAATATCTGATATTATATCAAGCTTTAGGAAGATTTTGTAAAATCTTATTAATCCCATCCATAATGGTAAAATCCCTGCAAATATTGTTTACAACTGTGGATGAGGACACCGCTTCTTTGCCTCACATGACCAGACATTCCAGATATTGTTATGTATTCTTTAGTTGATCGTAGAAGTTTTCCTAGGACACCACCCAATTATCCTTTCCATAGAATGAATGCATGTCAAACCTGCTGATATAATTCCAATTGGTCTTGAAATCATTTATTTATTTTAAAACTTTCTCAATTGATTTTGCATTATTTGCATAGCAGCTTGCTTCTCCTTTAACATGTAGAGGGAGAAAACACATTGGTCTCTAGGAGGTAGAACTAGTCATCCCAAAGTGTCATCTTCTAATGTATTAAGGAGATTTATGAGTCAATCGATATCCTTTAGTATTTTATCAAGTGTCACAGTTGTGCTCTTCACTTCCAAATTCACACTTTATATTATGCCCTTCTTGCAATCTGAAAGGATCTATACATAAGATATAACTATAGATATATTCTTCCAAATCTCCCTCCATATCTCTCCCTTAGCTTTTATTTAATACAAGAAAAAAGGACATTGTTGAGGGGCGAAAAATGTCACCATAAGCTCATTGGTGACAGTCAAAAGAGTCTTTGTCACCAAAAATTGTACATCACCAAAGGTAGTGTCGCCAAAAGTATAGGTGTTGTGGTGACATTCAAGGTCTGTGGCCAATAATGTTTTATAATGAAATATAGTGACTGTCACCATTTCATAATAGCCTACATCACCAAAATACTGAATGTCACCAAAGGCGGCTTTGCCAAAAGTATGTCTTGTGGTGACATTCAAGGTCCGTCACGAATATTGATTAGAATGACAGATAGCGACCATCACAATTTCATATGAACAACAACGATTTTTTGTGATGGAAATTTCATGGTTGTCTCTATTGGTGCATATATATGGCGATGTTCGTTGACCATCACCATTTCATATTTGGTGAGGGTAAAAAAATGTCACCATAAGCTCATTGGTGAGGTTCGAAAAATGTCACTAGAAGTTCATTGGTGATGGTCAAAACAACCTTCGTCACCATTCCGTATGAATATCAGGGCACGATGGAATTGAACCACCGACCTCCTTCTTGTAAAGCAAGTGCTCTTCCATTGAGATAACACCCTTTAAAGAATAAGAATTAAAAAAATTAAACCTTGAAACTTTATAAATTCTAATTCATAAGAATTTTGAGAAATTATAAAACTTTGTAAAGTTTTGGAAAATATTTTACTAAACAAGAAAAATAACATCAAAGTTGCAAGTGTCTACCTAATGGTTATGGAAGTTATGAAAATTGGGTGGAGGTGTAAATGAAGTGTTGGGAAGTACAAAACATACAACTAGAATACATTTAATCCATTCAATAAGAAGTCTTAGATCAATTGAATAAATCAAGACTGCTAAATTTATATTTGTGCTATGAAGATTTGTATCCTGCACCAATATGGAATAGGTAGTGTTAGCCAACTACAAAGTAATGTACATTTCAAAGACAAAATCAACAAGAGGAAGTTATTTCTATGACTTTTGGGGCATAATTTCCACTCTACCTATCTTTGAATGTCCATTGTGTAAATATATTACTATCTTTAAATCTCTAGGATATTATAGGACCAGAAGAATACCTCCCTATTTAATGCAGAGCTTCTCTTCCATAGGTAGAGAAGATTCCCTATCATATGTAAAGATCTGCAATTTACAATTATGTTGACCACTAAAAGAACCCATTTATCCTTAGAAAATTTATAATTTTATGAAGATGTTTAGCCTTGACTAAAACAATGGTTTGCAGGGTAAAATGGGAGTAGACCTTAGTATGTGTAGGGATTGAGTGGGGTATTTTCTAGCAAGTTACATAATCTTACAAAATTGATGGTGTTATATGTGGTGGTGAATGTTGGTGGAACTGCATTTATTCTCAACAATATGGAGCATCAGACATGCGTGGGTTGAAGATAAACAACAAATGCAAACTATTATAATGTTTTAAAATTGTTTGAAGAAATCATTAAATGGAGTATAGCAGTGACAATTTGTAGTGTATTTTTTTTGCAGACATATTTTGGTTTAGTTGAAGAGGGGTTTTCCCTAACCGAACTAGCATCATTGGAGAAAAATGGGTCATGACCAAGTTTTCAATCTTCATTATATTCTCATGGACGCAATTGTGAAGACATGTCAAGCCATTATTAACTTGAATGTAGTGTTGAAAATTCTCTTTACTAGTGGTAAAATTCTATTGAGGCTAAGTTTTAGGGGAAAATAATTGGCTCAAACTTGAAAATACCCTACTCAATTTTACACTCATGAAATGTACATCAATATTAAAAATGTTTTCCAATTGCAATCTTTCATTAATGTATATGCCATGAACGTTTCTTATGTTGGGAATGGGGATTTGGTGTCACATACTACAATGCTTACAGTATACATAACAATTTTTTCTTAAAATCCCTCTATTTCCTCAATAGAGACAACAAGAAAATTGAACATAATTTTAACACCCTTAGTTCCACCCTCAGATTATTAATGTAATAGCCATGTATAATATGTGTTACCTGATGAGCTTGAGACTCATTGAGGCTTGTGTGGCTCTGTTTGCATATACATGTTAGGACAATGGGTCCAAGTTATGAATATGGTTAAGGTTGGTGTGTCTATGTAATGAGTTTGAGAACTGTGAATTTTGGGCTAGTGAGTTGGGGCATAATTAGGATGGGGATCCGAGACTTGCTTCTAGGGCAGTACGCCCATGTGTATGTATGCTATGTGTTGGGGTCATTGTGCCAGTGTGTTTATTCTCTTATATGTTATGATTTCGGGAGGTCTGGTGTGGTAAATATGTTTAATCCATGTACATTAATAAAAACATAATGGTTGTTGGAAGACCCAGACAAAAAATGTATGAGGGGCCCATGACTCCATAGCTAGAAAAGGCATCTTGATGAAAATGTAACATTATGATATTATAATATAATATTAAATAAAGGGGAAAAATATTTATAAAATTGGGAAATAGGTTACTTAGAAGGGCATGCAGTCATGGTGACTGGGGAGTCAGTGAGTCCTAGGGGTTGGACTCTGAAACTGACTAGTTGGGATGCATCTGGTTCTTTGTGGGCTCTGGTTGCCCTGAGAGCTTGGTAGCTCTAAGGGCTTGGTGGATCTAGTTATGGCTTAGTGGCCATGGAGTTTCAAGATATTGAGTCCTAGGCTTGGACTCTGTAACTGACTCACCCATTAATGAGACTTGTGTTTGGACTCTGTAACCGATTATAGCATGTTTATTTAGTAAATTGTGCCATAGAGGATGGACCCTGATGTGAAAGCCTTGGAAGTTATGGTTATTGCATGGGTAGCCATGGAGTCAAGCCCTATCTCGGGTGTGACCAACTTTTGAAAGGAAATGAACAATGCAATCCATGGTGGGGTGGAATGTCAAAGGTTCACAACCAACTGACAACATTCACGAATAAGTATTTGATAACTTGTTATTGTTCATCTCGCTACATTTACATATGGTTTTGTAATATTGTGGTTGAATATGATCAATATTGTATGTTATGACTAATTTGAGCATATATTTCTGGTTATACTTGGGAAGAATACAATCGATTAAATGAATCTGGTCAATTCACATAAACATACATTTCTGGTTTAATTTTTCCTACGGTTCTGTATTTACGATCTACCAATGCATGGAACTATTGTTATGGTTAATTATGTGTATGTATATGTATTATTGGTTATTCTTGAAATGTATTTGTATTTTTTGCATCACAGTTTGCTGGTGTGCTAGAATTATATGATGTGGTTAAATTAGGCTTCTACTTTTGGTAAATTTTGGAGAAATTTTGGGGGTTTTGTGAGTGGCATTTCCCAGAGGTGGCTAGGGATGTTATAATGGTATCAAAGTGCCCAGGTTTCAATACTAGGTCTAGATGGGCTGAAAACTTATAACACAATAAAATTACTGAGCATAGTTCCAATCCATCTAACAAAATGCAAAATCTAGATTACAGAAGGGTTATAAATACCAACATAGAAGAGGATTCTCTTTGAAAATTTATGTTAAGGATTATCTTTTATGGAAGGTGCCAGAACTTAGAGTTTGCATACCTATTTCTTGACATAATGCTTGTACAAAATGAATGACATCTTGGATGGTTCTATTTAGAGGCATTCATGGTGGTCTCACTGTGCATTGTATATGTTTGTTGATTGGATTCATTTACCAAACAATAAAAACATTCACTACAACAACAACTACAATGATGAATGTAACCATGATTATGAGGATACCTTATTCTAATATAAAGGCAAACTTTTAGGGTGTTAATGAAACATACACCATTGACTGAAACATCTATTACATCTAGTTGCAGGAATGTGTCAAGAAGGAAACCCATCAAAAAGTCATAAATTCCATGCCTGGATGCTTTTCATGGGAGTGTTAACCGATAAAACCCCATCAAGGGCCATAAATTCCATTCTCAGATGCTTGTCATGGGATTATTAACCCAGAGTGTTTTCCTGGTAACTAAGCTTGTCGGCATGTATAATTATGTAGAGCACAATCCAAAAGAAAGGGAGGTTGAACCAGACCTATCTAGATATTATGGTTCTCAACTTGATATGACAAGTAAATATTCTTTGGACAAGAAACAAATCTTACACCATCCAAAGAGAAATACAGTGGACACTTCATTTACTATCTCTAGAAGTGGAAGGTATAGTTATTCAGGAGAGGAGGATATTGGTAGGGATGAGAAAGTTGATGGAACCAAAACTTCCATTGAGCCTACATTTAGATTTCTTGGTGAACAAGCACATGATGTTGCAATGCAAGAAGTGAAGGAAGTGAAGAAAAAAATAGAAGAGAAACATATTTTTGAAACAAAGACAAGCCATCGAAGCATGATCATATCAAAAGATAATGCACAGTCTCAAGTTGTAAAGGAAGGAAAACCGAAGCTCATACATTTTGTGAAGGATGATGATGAGTCTCATATGGGTATGCATAACCCGCTTGATGGGAAATTGAGCACAATGAATGCAATAACTTGTAATATGGGAGAAGGGAACATTGGAAAGTGTGATTACAAAGTGGTAGAGAAACTCACAGTGTTTCCTCCTTGCAAAGAAAGAGAAAATTCAACCTGGAACTCTGAAGCTTTTTATGGTTTGACACACGAGCCAAATAAGCTCAAACATGTTGTTACTGAGGCCCAATATGGGATCCCATATTCATCCAGGCCATTTCAAAGCACAATATGCAATCTTTTTCCTGAATTTTTGGTAGTTCCAAACAGTACAGGGAGTAGAACAACAAATCCAAACTAGAAAACAGAGGTTGAATCATCTACTGATATTGAAGCACTATAAAAACATGACTTTGATTTGAATGAAGGAATCATGTTATATGAAGGCCCACAAGAGCCAACTACAGTTTCTTATCTTGTTTCTTGAATCCCAAGATTCTTAGTTGTTTCTCATTCTGCAGTTTCTTCTTTAATATTAAGTGTTCCAATTGCAATTGTAGCTTCTACAAAAGGAACATGTATACTTCCAATGAGTCCTCCTAAAGGAAAAGGTGAGCTGGGCTAGAGATGCTCTGCAACAACAATTTCATTTCTCCCTACTGAACCTCGAAGAACTACGTATAGGAATCTAGATAAGTGTTAAAATGCAATTGAGGCTGATGGAAAAATAACAGAGAGGAATCCAAATAGGTTCCAAGTTGAAAATCAACTAGAAGAACTTTAGACAGGTGCCAAGCTAAAACTAGAACAGATATACCATTGGATTTAGGAAAAAGAGCATCTCAACCTCTTTTTTATTTTCTTGCAAATAATTCATCTCTGACCACCCCAAGCAATATACACTCGAGTGAAACTTGATTTGGATCTGAATAGTGTAGATGAGAGTAAAGAAAATGGACTAGACTTAATTTTTGATCACATTAAGACTGAAGTAGTGGACATATATAACATAAAAAATGGTTCTTTTCATGGAGAAAAACACATTAAGCATGATTTTGACTTGAATGATGGCCTTTGTATGGATGAAAAAATAGTTGCAGATGATTCTATTCCCTCTTAGGGAAGTGCACAAGTTTTGGGAAATTGAGCTTCCTCCCTTGAGGGCCTTGTAATGGCTAGTGAAATAATAAATCTAACTCCTTGGTCTCACAATGGAGGACCAATTCCTGCAGTTAAAATTCCAGCATATACACCTGTGAGGCCAGAATCTCCATTTTCTATGGTTGTTCCCTAGATATTCTTCAACGTAGGAAAATAACAAGTTATTCCTTCATTCCATGTAGATATATATAGGCCACTTGTTGGATTCTCATCATCTACAGTTGAAACATGTTCAGATATAAACCAGTCACTTGGTTTTCCATACACTAGGTACCCATTTGGATTCAGCTCTACCTCTTTTCTCGTTGTGTTTGCATATTTCTTGGACTTCTCAGGTTATCACCCATTCACTTCATGTTCTTCTCATATTTGGACCTCTAGTGAAATTCTTCCACCGCATATCCAACATCGTTACTTAATGGGATTGACAAAAATTCCAACTCCCAAAAATGATAGAATCTAGTCCAGGCCAAACTTGGATATGAATTTTGGCCCAAAGACATCTGAAAAAGAGGGTAGAGAAGAAAGAGAATGATCAAAACATGCAGTAGTTTTCGAAGGTCCTTTGATAACAAATGGGAAAAGTAGTCATATGGAAATCATCAGCATCAAAAAAATCTTTTAAGATAAAGGAACCCGAGTTAGGGTGGGATTTAAATAGATTTAAACTCAAACAAGAGATAAAAAAATAGATAAATTTTGTAGGTGTTGGTAGCTTCTTTTTCATGGGTCTATCTCACCGAAAGGGTGTTGGTTGATAGAGTAGTTTAAGCCCAAATGGCTTAAGTTGGAGATAAAGGTGTATTAGATTGAATCTGAGATCGATACAATTTCTCATGCAGGATTGAAATTCCCATATCACTAATTTGCCTCTTTTTCAACGATTCTGCTGCACGTTTTACATGTATGATTATTTTGGAAGTATGAAGGGAACACACCATGTGTGAGAAAATTCCCAAGCGAAATATGACTGCATGGAATGTTATTATCAGAGGTAGTGTCAGGGATGGAAACTTCTAGGAAGCCCTCAAATTGTATTACCAAACACAACATGGAGGACTTAGTGGAGACATACCTTTCCAATTGTCCTCAAGGTGTGTGATGGGCCTCTAAATTACTCATAAAATAAGGCCCATCTAACCTTTCTTAAGCCAATGTACCTTCCTTATGCACATGAATATATATATATATATATATATATATATATATATATATATATATATTAAGTCTCTCCTTCTACAATTAATAATATTTTCTTATGCTTCAATATTTTCTTAGGAAGGTTTAAAGGTAATTGCATATTTTTGCCTAATATTGGTTATTTTTGTAGAATATTGTGAGAATATTTGGTAGATTATGCAGATTTGGAGAAGGAGATGATTTAGGGACTTGCTCCCTGCCACTGGAAGATCAATATTGGAAAATAAATGAGCACAATATTAGGAAATTAGGGAGAAGTCTTGGAGAGATTCAAGGGGGTTGTCCACCCTCCTTAACTCTCAAAGTCAGCCAAAGGATCCTCATGAGATCCCCTCCAGAATTCAAATTCCAAAGGCAGCGAAGCGACTAAAGACCAAGTGCACTCAAGCCATACTTCACTTGGAGTCAACTGGACTCATTACCTATTTTTTAGGGAGCTCTTGGTATCTACCCTTGAGGATAAATAAAGCTAATCAAGAGCTAATTAGGTTCAATTCTATTCCATTCTGGTCTAGCAATTCAATTCTGGTCCATTCGATATAGTCCAATCCATTCCATTTTCATTCCATTCCATCCCATGCCATCCATTTTCCATTCTATTAGGATTTTTCTGTTTAAGACCTTCAAGATGTAATTAGATTTCATTTTAATGCAATGAGTATTTAGATGACTTTTCGTTGATATACTTCTAGAGAGTTGGGCTAGTGGATTAGGGTCCAATCCATGTGCCTCAGCTTCTATTCATGTTACCATTCTTTCCTTTCTTTTATTTAGCTATTTTGTTTATGTCCATTAGTTATTTTTTGTTTCTCTAATTTAGTTAAGCTCGCCTCTGATAATTTCAAGTTTTTGTTTCGAATTGATGTTGTATGTTTTCATTTGCTTAATAGAATGGAGGATAAAACTCTAAAATCTATGGATCTAGACTTCCCTTCTCATTTCTCTCAATAGAGCTCGAGGGGGGTAGGCTTTAACACAGGCCAGAAAAATTGATTTATGCTCACTGTTTTTATCACGCGCTCTTTTATGTTTACCCATGCATGAATTTGTAGTTTTTTTTATAGGAAGCAGTATTAAAGTTCCGAAGAAGTTCACCCTCACCTTCCCACTTAATTTTCCATCTCTATTGTTACACCTCTATCCCCTTCTATTTTCGCTTATTTGCAGCTACCACACCCTTTTTATTCCCAAAAACACTTCAAAACGACTAAGTCTTCCCTATATTCCTTCATTTTCACATTCTCTGGCTATCGTAGCCATTTTAACACAAAACACTTGATAAACCATCAAAGTTTGACCTCTGCCCTTTTCTTCTCTATTCTCCCACTATCGTACATCGCAGCCAAACTTTGCAACATCTACCCTTTTCTTTTAAGAATTACTGCTCTGATTCACCGATTGTGGTATTTTGATTGCGCTCTGCCGCCGGTCCCATCACCACGTCACCCATCGCATTTCATACTTCACACCATTTAATTGGTTTTCGTTAACACTTGCCGCTTCCAACAACCGATTACGATATTGCGATATCACATATCGCACTTTGCAACATTTACCACATCGCTAATCACAATGTTTACTTCGTCACATTTCGCAGATTTCACCTTTTTGCAAATCACACTTCGCTCCTACTCTTGAACTGTACTCCCGCTTCTCTAAAATCACACTTTTCAAAACATTTCACTCCAGAGCCGTTTCTATGCTATAATGAGGTTTTATAAGGTTTAACCCCACTCTTTCCACTTCTAAGCCTTGCTTCATGAATTAAGCCCTTCATTAGCCTCTTTAGCCCTTTCCCCCCCAAACTGCAAGCACACTTATTTAAATTAGAATTATTTCATGAATAACTGCATAGATAGGAAAATGATAGATAGAGTAGGGTGTGCTTAGCCGATTGGCCAAGTTAAGTGTTGTCTAAATTAGTTCCCTTTTTGCAATTTAAATTAGTTTCATTTCTGCCATTTCCTTTCTGCAAATTGAATTAGTTTCATTTCTTTCATTTCCTTTCTACAATTTCTTTTAGTTTCATTGAAGTGTGACAGACTTCACTAAGAACTCCTAGAATTAGCACCCTTTCATAGAGTGGAAGAGGTTGACATGAACATAACACATCTGTTGTGTATATAGCAATGTCACCTCCAAGTTTGTATAAACCTTGAGTTGATAAAGTAAAGTAGGGCAGCCCCTGGGAGTTGCAACACTCTTGGTGCAATACCAGAGCTCACCACTTTTTAGCGTCATTTCCAGGGAGGTGTCTAGTAGATGCTTTGATTTTGTTTTTAGCATTATTTTCTACTTTCATTTATTTTCATGCCATTTCAGAAATATTAAAAAAAATACAAAAATATCTGATTTTCATGCCTCATAGGAGTAGGGATACTCATATTTTTAAAAAAAATTTAAATACTTCTCCAATACCAACTCCCCCACTAGACCATGTGGTGCAGTAAGAACCACATCACCATACACTTTTTAAGGTAGAAGAGATGGATGGATATGATGATAATGAAGAAGATCTTATTGGCTTTCCCATTCAAGATATGGACATCAGTGTAAATATGAAGAAAATCCCTCCATATTTTCTTCCCAACTTCCATGGTATGAGGATAGAGGATCCAGAAACATTTCTCTTTGAATTTGAGATACTTTGTAGGTCTTATGGCTACTTATCACACACTCAAAAATTGAGACTATTTCCTGCAACATTGAAGGATAGAGATCTTAATTGGTTCATAAGTCTAGGTACTAATTCAATAAGATCATGGAATGATATTCAAAAGATATTTCTAGAAAAATAAAAATATCCTGATCTTAGAGAAGAAATTTTTATTATGAACCAATAAGAAGATGAGAGCCTTGAGGATATAATAGAGAGGTTCATGTATAATGTTAAGAGGGCGAAATTGCATAATTTATGATTTGACACACTAAAAACCCTCTTACTTAAAACAATTAGGGATGAGTGGATTGATCTCCATAATCTCATGAGTAAAGGAGATGTATATAAATTATCATTTGAAGAAATGTGTGAAACATGCAAGCGCATATCAAGAGGAAGGGAAAGAGTAAGTAAGTCAGCATCACCATTGATAAAGAAAGATGAACTTGGAAATTTTCTTGACAACTTTAAAACAGGAATTCTTAGCAATCTAAGAAAACAAGTAGAAATGTTAAGAATGCAAAATGAGAAAAAAGAAGATGCAGACATTTTTTTTATCCATGCAGAATCATATGCTACTAAATTTTGTTCATCATTCCCCAGGTTTAAATAATTTTACCAGGAAGACAATCGAGCAAGGAAATCACCAAAGAAGCTATGTTATGTAGCTCCAAGGAGACCCTGGCAGCCTAGTCAAGCTGATATGATGCAAGGACCCACTTCACAATTTCAAGCTTATTCACATCCATCTCAAACTAATTGGGACACACACCCTCCTTGGCAACCTTGGCCATCTCAACCCCAAAACCAACCCTGGCAACATGGTTGGCAAGGTCCTCATTGGGAAAATCATCAACATCCTCAATATTTCCCTCAATATCCTCCTTACCCGCTCCATGCTATCTCTACCATCCACCTCCACCACAACCAAAGAATCAACTACATCCATCTCATATATCCACCCCCACTCAACTACCTGTACCACCATTTCCAAACCCATACAATGAAGTATATCAACTCACTTACAATGTTGATTTACAACACTACCAAACATATCCTCTTTGTCTAAACGGTCTGCATCTTAGTTCAAGAAAGGTATCGCAAAGAAGATATTTTCTTAATGTCATTGAAGGAAAACATCAAGAAGCATAACATCCAAATGAGGAGATCAAAATATTGAGGGCTGCACTTGATGAAGAGAAGAAATCATAATCAGATGTTGAGAAAGTTCCCTCAAGTTTACCATCATTTCCTCCATGATTTCAAGAGAACAATAAAAAAAAAGAGAAAGATTTGGTTGCCATAATAGAAGAGGAGATCCAAGGTGATCCAACTCAGCAAGTGAACCAGGGGAATCACAACTATATTTACAGATGGTTCCAAATATTCATTAAGTTGTAGCAACACACTCTTCTCCAATATTACTTGATACAATCCCAATCAAAGAAATTCATCTCTCATATTCAGGTACATGTCAAAGCATGTATTCCAAGTGTGCACATGATTTTATCTGTCATCTTTATGTGTACATGGCTCCATTGGAAGTATTCCCATACTTGAAAAAGGTTTTATTTCTTTCAAGTAGAGTAGGAAAGTGAAAAAGGGAAAGAAAAAAATCTCAGGTGAAAACATATTTTGAGGCATCTGAGATTGGCCCACTGATTTAAAACCTCCATGAGGTAGTCACTGGGTTGGGAAAAAAAAGAGAAAAATAAAATATCTAGGTGAAAACCTCCTTTGAGGCACCTAGGCAGACCTACTAGTGGAAAACCTCAAAGAGGCAGCTAGAAGGCCTTATAAAAAAAAAAAAAAAAAATCATTTCTCGATGTATCTCTCTCTAATGAATGCAAGTGCTCTCCAACCTTTACAAGCCGGAAAATAACAAGTTGGCACAAAAATAAAATTCGGTCGACACCCTGGTTAAAGGTATTCAAACTTGGACTTCCTCCTCCTATGCTCAAAAGCTCCAAAAGGACCTCAAGAATATTATCACATGCAACTTCAGAACCACCGAAGAAAGCTTCAACAGCCATATCAGCAGCTTCAATATCACCTGCAAAAAAAAAAAATCAATGGTAAGGCTCAGGTATGCAATCATCTAACCCTTTCTTCGAATCTTTTTTATCTTAATAAAACATTAAAAAGTGTGAGAAGGAAAGTTTTTTATATAGCCAAAATCATTAGCAGAGCAACCTCAGCCTTATCTAACAACTAGCCTCACTTTTTCCACCAAGAAAAGGAACAAGACAAAAGTAAAAAGGACTTGATAAAGTGCGCATTAAGCAGCTCATTGTAATAGGAGACAAGGAGTGCCAAGGGATAACCAACAGTGAACTCAGTTCACAGAAAAAAGAAATGTGAGTTTACTTTGCATGGAATAAAAAAAAGAAAAAAACGAGAGAGAACTAGAAAATAAAAAAATAAAATAAAAGGTGGATCCACCACCTCTTGGCATGCAAAACAGATTTTCTTAAGGCATCTGAGGACCTCCATGAAGCACCTACAAGAATAAATTCAAGAATAATAGCAATAAGATTAGCAGGAGGAGCAGTGCATGGGCCAATAAATAGAAAACATGCAGGAAAAAACATAAGGCAGGGAGGATGAATAGGTTTCCCAGAGGATGAGAAACAATTTCAGTAGGGGGGTGCTGATGGGAATCTAAATTAGACATAAAATAAGGCCCATATAACCTTTCTTAAGCCCATCTACCTTCCTTATGCACATGAATATATATATTAAATCTCTCCTTCTGCACTTAATAATGTTTTATTATGCTTCAATATTTTCTTAGGAAGGTTTAAAGCTAATTGCTTATGTGTGCCTACTATTGGTTATTTTTGTAGAATATTGTGACAATATTTGGCAGATTATGCAGATTTGGAGAAGGAGATGATTTAGGGACTTGCTCCTTGCCACTGGAACATCAATATTGGAGAATAAATAATCACAATATTGTTGGGTGCTAAAAGGTATCTTTTGAAACTCCTAATTTCCTCACATTAATTATCAACCTAGGTAAGTCTTTTTGTTTCAAGAGTGTACACAATATGTGCAAGCTATAAACTGAGAGAGTAATGACTTAAGATAATCTATTAAATTAAATACAAGAGTAAGCAGATGCAATCATAAATCTCAAGCTGCAAATTTTAAAGGAAATAATACATCTAAGCATCAAGACTTAATCTCGAGAAAAACCATAATCCAGTATTAAGCAAGAAATTCAATTGAGAATAACACCAATCGAGAACATAGTAGTAATAACCGAGCTCTTTCAACTGGATCTATCCTAATCATACTATTATTGTAACCAACGAAAATCAATGTCTTAAATGATAATTAATTCAATCTACAGTGAGCATAAATGAAATCAAATGACAAAGTTGTGAAGTACATGAGATCAAAATAGTCGAAAGTAAACTAACTGCAATGTAAATTCACAGGAAATCAGAAGATATCAAATAGAATAAACTCATAGGAAATTCAAATATACAAAATAGAATGAACTTACGGGAAATGGAAAAGTATCGAACAGGGAAAAGCAGTAAGATCCGCCAGAGACCAGGCCCTAGCCACCAGCGAATACTGCGAGCTACTTCAGAATATCCGGATGAACAACAATGCAAGTTATATATTAATCATCAAATTCACTTGTCATTACAGTATGATCTCCTTCATAATAACATTTTTTATATTGAAATTACAATTGAGGTTCCCTGTGAAAAGCTAAATCTCTCCATTATCCCCTCTCCTCCTATCCTATCCTATCTATCTCTAATCTAATAATCCCATAATAATCCCATTCTTTGATCTCTGTTTTTCATTTAAATACATAGAGAGTAGATAGAAGTTACAACAGAGGTGATTAAAAAATGATTCCCATAACAAAATTGGATTGTTCACAACAAATTGATCAACAAGATCATATCTGAAATATCTTTCCATCAACATTCAATAGGAACAGGTCAAATTTGGTATTGTAACTGAGATAATTTGGAAAATGGCAGCAACAATGAATCTAAGAAAATCATCTTTAGAGAACCTTCTGTTTCTCTTAATACGAACCGAATTTGGGAAAAATTCTCATCAAAAAATTAATTTGGTCCGTTCTGGACAAAACCCATGTTTCTTATTTTCTAGATTCTTCTCCATTTGCCCAAAATGTCCAATGAAAAACTGTCACTTCTTATTCCAGCGAATTTCTGAGTTGGAATATTTAATGATGAGATGGAGATCAAATGTGCAATCAGGAAAATATCTTGGAGTCTAAAATGGTGAGTGATGTTACAACAAGTTTATTAATAAACCATCATTGGTAAAATCATGCATAATAATCATCAATTTATTAAAAATAAAGAAGAAGAAATAATATTTATCCATAAGAGCATAGATAATTATAAAATGGAATTATATGATAAGCCATGATAAATGACGTGATAAATAATGGTATAAATGGATGAAATAGATGTTAAAAAGTGATAATAATAATGACAAACTAGCGACCCAACAAATATCAGGAAATTAGGGAGAAATCTTGGAAAGATTCAAGGGGGTTGTCCACCCTCCTTGTCTCTCAAAGGCAGCCAAAGGATCCTCATGATATCCCCATCATCAATTTGAATTCTAGAGGTAGCCAAGCGACTCAAGACCAAGTGCACTCAAGCCATAATTCACTTGGAGTCAAGTGGACTCATTACTTATTTTTTAGGGAGCTCTTGGTAGTTTCCCTTGAGGATAAACAAAGCTAATCAAGAGCTAATTAGAGTCAATCCTATTGCATTCTAGTCTAACCATTTGATTCTGGTCCATTCAATACATTCCATTCCATTCCCTCCCATGCCTTCCATTTTCCATTCTATTAGGCTTTTTTTGTTTAAGACCTTCGGGATGTAATAAGATTTCATTTTAATGCAATGAGTATCTAGATGAATTTTCGTTGATCTAGTTCCAGAGAGCTGGGCTCATGGATCAGGGCCCAATCCATGTGCCTCGGCTTCTCTTCTTGTTACCATTCTTTCCTTTCTATCATTTAGCTAGTTTGTTTCTGTCCATTACTTATTTTTTTGTTTTTGTCATTTAGTTAATCTTGCTTCTGATAGTTTCAAGCTGTCATTTTGAATTTCTGCTATAGGTTTTCATTTTCTTATTAGAATGGAGGATAAAAATATAAAATTTGTGGATCTATGCTTCCCTTCTCATCTCTGTCAATAAAGCTTGAGGGGGGTAGGCTTTCCCATAGGCCAAAAAAACTGATTTCTGTTCACTGTTTTTATCACACATTATTTTATGTTTTCTCGTGCATGAATCTATAGGTTTGTTTGCAGGAAGCAATATTAAAGTTCCATAGAATTTCACCCTCACCTTCCTACTTCATCTTCCATCACTGCCGTTACGCTTCTATCCCCTTATATTTTCACTTATTTGCAGTTGTCACACCCTTTTTATTTCCAAAAACACTTCAAAACAACTAATTCTTCCTTCTATTCCTCTGTTTTACCATTATGCGGCTATCACAACCATTTTAACACAAAACGATTGACAAACCATCAAATTTTGACCTCCTCCCTTCTATTTTGTATTCTCCCATTACCGTACATTGCAATCACACTTCACAACATTTACCCTTTTCTTTTAAGACATATCTCTCCGATCCGCCGATTATGATATTTCGATCGCACTCCACCGTTGGTCCCACCACCACATCACTCGTCGCATCTCACACTTCACAGTGTTTAATTGGTCTTCGTTAACACTTACCACTTCCAACATCTGATTTCGATATTGAGATATCACATATCGCACTTTGCAATATTTACCACATCACAAATTGCAATGTTTACCCCGTCGCACTTTGCACTTCGCTCCCTCTCTCAAATTGTAATCCTGCTTCTCCACCATCACACTTTTCAAAAAATTCCATTCCAACGCTATTTTTGGGCTATAATAAGGTTTTATAAGGTTTAACCCCGTTATTTCCACTTCTAAGCCTTGCTTCATGTGTTAATCCCTCCATTAGCCTCTTTAGCCCTTTTCCTCCAAACTGCAAGCACACTTCTTCAAATTAGAATTAGCTCATGAATAAATTCATAGATAGGAGCATGATAGATAGAGAAGGGTTTATTTAGCCAATTGGCCAAGTTAAGTGTGGTCTAAATTAGTTTCCTTTCTGCAATTTGAATTAGTTTCATTTATGCCATTTCCTTTCTGCAAATTCAATTAGTTTCATTTATCTCATTTCCTTTTTGTAATTTATTTTTGCTTCACTAAAGTGTGACAGAATTCACTGATAACCCCTAGAAGTATCACCCTTTCATAGAGAGGAAGAGGATGACATGAACAGAATGCATCTGTTGTGTATATAGCACTGTCACCTCCAATTTTGTACAAACCCTGGGTTGATAAATTAAAGTAGGGCAGCCCCTGGGAGTTGCAGCACTCTTGGTACAATACTAGGGCTCACCAATGTGCACTGAGATTGCAGCCCTTGAGCAAGGTAGGGAAATCCACAATTACATGGAACACCATGACTACAGGATATTTCAAAATTAGAATTGTGTAAGAGGTAGGAAAACTACTTTATGAAATGCAGATGGGAACGTCAAAACCCTATGTGATGCGTGATGATATCCAAGTATGAGTAGAATGGTCACAAAAATGGTGGAGTGAGATATTTTCTAAAATGCAGCTAGATGGAGTGAAATCCAATTCAATAACTATTGCCAGTGCTTTTGCTTATTGTGCAGAATTATCAATGCTGCAACAAAAAAGAATGGATGATGCATATGAAGTGTTTGTCAATATGCCAAAGAGGGATCTCATCTCATGGAATCTAATAATTTTTTGTTATGCATTGAATGTATATTGTGATGAGGTGCTAGGACTCTTTTATCAACTTCAAAATGATAGGAATGAACCTAGATGTAATTACATGGATTGTGGTCATTATGAGATATACTCAATTTGGTCATAGTGTTTAATCCTTGAAACTCTTCAGTTGAATACAAGTTGCAAAGGTGAAGCCTAACTATGTTATCATAACAATTATTTTTATTCATGTGATGACTTAGTGTCTCTGCATCATGGGTATAAAATGCATGGGCGTGATTCCCTAACACTCTTTTATGAAATACAAGAAGTAGGAATTAAGGTAGGCCATATCATCATTGCTATTTTATCTGCCTGCAACCATGTAGGACTATATTAGATGAAGCCTAGCATAATTTTGATTTAATTAGTAGAAAGTTTGGTGTGAAGCCTAGAGTGGAGCATTATGTGTGCATGGTTTATTTGCTCAACCACTCGAGACACTTGAATGGAGCATATGCGATGTTGTTGAACATATATGCTACCTCTATGGGATGATGTAGTCAATGTGAGAAAGCTAATGTCAGATAAGGGAATTTTAAAAAGTGAACCAACATCTAATTTTCACAGATAGGTATCACGGAAACCCTTTGACAATGTTCTTGAGTTTCAATGATACTACACCCCCTTAATTTGAATTTTTCCTCTCCAAAACCATGGAAAGGAGAGACATAAAGGAGTTACAACCATGCATCCTTCCTCAAAAATCCTCAAGGTGGCTGGAAATATATAATCATGAGAAGCTCCAAGTGTTGGACAAGTCTTCGTTGAAGCCTTATGTTGTAAAAAATGAATCGATCAAGCTAGTCCTCGGCCAAGTTTGGGACTTAATTGAGGATTTTTGGCAAATTTCTAAATTAGATCAAGTTTTTCTAGAGTGTTTGGTTATAGAAAATTAGTGGACCAAACACAAAAACACTTTCTCGGAAACAGGCCTTCCTAACAGAGGCAAAAATTTGGGTTACTGGTTTGAAAAAAACAATTTCATTGTCAAGGAAATTTAATGAAGGAGGGGCCATCAAGGGAACATGACAAGTTGCCTCAAGATTGTGTATTTTTGTGGGCTTGTTTCTATGTATTCAATACTCCAATGAGAATATAATGAATTGCATGGATGTTATAGGGGTTTAACTAGAGGCAGGGAAGGTTTGGGAGACTATAGAAGTGTAAATATGTTTTTTATTGATACTTCAAATTTGACCAAGATTAAAAATCAAGATGGTTTCTGGTGCAGAAGGGAAGAAAAAATGGAGACCTCGTGCACCTCTAGAAAGCAGTTCTATGTCACCTCACATCTATTGTAGCTATTGCAAAACTCTCCTATATGCTTGAACATGGGAGGAACATGATCACAACATTATTTTCTTTCCCTTTATTCTCTTCCTCTATGAATTTCATGTCAAGTAAAATCATCACTTTATTTTGTTATTTGAGCATTATATGGAAGGCTTCATGTAGCTATTTGACAAGGTGCCGTGATTTCTTTTCAAGAGACAGTTGTTCAACAAAACCTGCTTAATGAGTCCTACTAGATCCTGTTACAACTAATACTTGAAAATTTCATTCCAAAACGTATCCTCCTGACAGGTTGTAAATCATGATATCATTTCCCAGGACGAGTGATTCTATAAGAAAGGTATTTGAGATGCTGGTTGGAGCGTCTATAAAGCTTCAGGTATTGGAAAGGAATTTTCACAATTGAAACAAGGTGGGCATGGATGCTTGATATACTGGAAGACTTCTTGAATTTCCTATAATTTGTATATTTTTGAATGGATGGGAGCACTCCAAAATTATAAAAACGACATTGAATAAAAAAAATTGGTAGCCCAGGTAACGAATTTGTTTCCTTATTTCAACTCAGGCAGGAGAGGGGGTGGGAGGCAGGGTGGGAGTTGCAATAAATTTTCCAAGGGTAGATACACTTATTATTTATGATCTATATTTTGGCCTCTTTTTTTATTTATGAGCTCAACTGTGATCTCACATGATAGGCCAATACAAACCAATGATTGTATATTAGTGATAATAAAGTGCTCTGCTAAGGAGAGAATATTGCAGCAGTCAGGAACAAAGATGGATTTGGAGAATATGGTGATGAATCTCTATAAAAATGAAAGTTTAAAGAATTATATAGATCAAAAATAAACTTTTTGTTTGTGGAGACTTCAAAAATACCAAAAATTTCATCTCCAAAATTGTCAAGTGAAAAATTAATGTGAGTGATTATGTTCTTGTGTAATTACTAATAACAACAGACCATGAAGAAATGTTTTTATGTTGTGATTAGAGTTCATTGTACAAATATCAAATTTTCAAGATTTTTGCTAATACAAAACTCCAACCAAGTTTCATTAGTATACTTTGTTAACCAAACCAGGTTTCATCAGTTTATGAAGTACATATGACATTCTAATAGCTCATTGTGTGTTCGTACTACCTATTTATTCTACTTAAGGAAAAAGGTCTAGAAAATACAAATATGATAATAGATCAATGAAGTAGGTGGTGGGCCCTCTTAGAAGTGAGGATTCTTTTGGAATAGACACTCATTTACAATAGAAAAACTCCAGGAGTCCATTTCCAAAAATGGGAAATAATGTTCCGGTAGGTGCATTAGCCAGAATGTTTGTAAGTATTGCTACATCATTTATTTATACTCCTAGTGAGTGTGCTATACAACAAATGCAAATTGGTTTACAATATTGCAACAAATTGTATGTCTATTGGACATGGATTTTCCATTTCGAGAAATAGATCTCCAACATAAATAAAGTAATGTTAAGACAACATATACCACCTGAGTAGACTAGAACAAACCATAAATGAATATAATTCAATGCCAAATTCTGAAAATTCTTAAGTGGTAAGAAATCGAATATGAAGGAATGATTTTAGCAAATTGACATCATCATGTTGTCTTAGATGAGGAACTTCATTACATGATCAACTGGGTAAGAGTTGGCACACGTATCAATTTTTTTCAGACTATTAAGAGCTGGAAACGGGTTATAAATACTAGTTCAGACTACTCATAATTTTAGATACGATGTATGATTCTAATTGTGATTAAAATAGCCACTCAAATAAAGGAAAACATAATTAGACATGAAATAGAGCTTCTTTACCATAAGAAGCAATTGATGTGCAGTTGATGCAGCAAAATTTTGAGAGTCACGATCAATCACATCATAACCTTGCAATAACCAGACTTACATTGTTAGCACTGTTGGGTCAATTTATTGTTGTAAACTAATGCAAGTAATTATTATTAATCCGGGCTAGTGAGACTTAGAAGCATCCCCAAATTATATGGGTTTTAGTTAAGATCAATTTAGAATATGGTTTATTAATGATAAGGGAAATGCATATTAAAAATACAAATCTAACTTAAAGAATTTCTAAATTCAAATGTGCAATCAGAAGCAGAAGAATCTCCTAAATTAAGATATTTGTTTGTCCTTCTCTAAGAAGATTACCTCATGAATTAAAAATAAAAAAATACTTAATTGAAAAATAGATTAAGATACATGAAGCAATAATTGAAGAGGCTCTTCACTGAAGAGGTCCTGGTTGTCCTTCATCATATATTCATTTATTATTAATGCTATTGTTTAGAAACATAAATTCAGAAAATCATGTAAAAGCATGAAAAGATGAATTCTAAATGAAGATCTTGATTAGATAGAAAGAATTTTTAACTTAAACATTTTTTTTTACTTTCATATGAAAAGTAAGAATGATAATTATATTCATCAATACTCAGAAATAATCAGCATAAACAAATGAAGCATAAGCAAACTAATTCAGAAATTGCAACTACAAATAAACTAAGAAGTGCACTTAGCTTGGTGTGGGGGCACTCCACCCTTGCCTCGCACACTCAAGGTGAATTCAACTACTTAAAACTTCAATTAATCAAATAACATATAACAACAAAAAATATGATAGAATAGATCTTCAATTATGTCTCTAAGTCTCAGAAATAATAATGTTAAGTCATACAAGTTCTACATATCAATGCCTTCAAAGTTTGAGGCTTAAATAGATAAGGTTTCTAAAAAATTAATCTAAAATAGCTCCTATAGTCATAACTATCCTTATATTATCAAATAAAGTCAAATTCATCTATCAGATCCATCAAAATCTAGAATATCCCACAAAATAATAGTTTTGACCTAGTTTATAGGGATCCTCCATAAATACAAGTCTTGTTTGACCGCCTTTGACCGGGCCTATTAAAGTTCGGTTTGACTATACCAATAGGTGTACACTTATTATTAGTTCCCAAGCCTTCTAGAAATATATCCAGCTCGAGCCCAAGTGTCCTACAAATATGCGAACCATGAGGCCATTACGGGAATTTCTGATGTTGTCCAAAATTGCACTTAAATTTCAATTTTTACAAAACATCTAATAATTTAAAAACATAATTTAAATACCTGTATATGAATCTTTTGGTAAAGATAAGGTATATATGATGGTGAATAGATGGATAGTATGGAAAATAAGATGTATTCCATAAACAAAAAGAGATAAAAAACGAGGGCCAACATCTCCTCTAAGCTGGTGATCAAGCATGTCCTCATGCTTGCTTCTTCCTCTTTGACCTTTTGAGCTCTGATGATGATACCATTCCTGATCCTGACACTTACTGTTGTGTTGCATATAGAGGAGAATCCATATCTTTGCATTTTTCTTCCTTGTAAATGGAAGTCTTAACCTTCTGTTTCTCATATCTAGCTTTTTAGGAATTTTTCTGCTGAAGCCACCTGAATGCCTATGTATAGAGAAGATTGTTTTTGGTTTTCAACTTTCCCATTTCTCCACTTATCTTCTCATTTTATTTCACCAATTTCTCATCAGTTGTCTTATAGGTTTCATTTTCTTCTTTTAGGTGTCTCTCCATGATTTTGCTTACCTCCAGGCTATCATTTAATTCTCTGACCCTGCTAAGGTTTTGATCTTCCTCCTTGTTATTTTTGGAAACTGAAGTAGCTTCCACCTCATTATTTTCAAAATAGGAATATCTGTCTACATGATTTGCACACACTTCTTTTTGCAACCTCTCAAGGGTTTCATTTGCTTGTTTATTTAAAGGAGATGTCTCTATGACTTGCACTTCTGGTTCTGCTGAATTCCTCTTTTTATGTCTTCTAGAAATGGTTTAAAATGATTTTTCTCTCTCAACCATAATTGTCTCCTGATGTTTCTTTGACTTGGTTTTAGGATAGAGAGTTAAATGCACAATATTTCATGTTTCTTGTATTGGTTTAATTTTTTTTTCAGTGACTTGTTCTACAAACTTATTTTCAATCAGGAAATTTTCCCAAACGATTCCCTTAACTTTCAGCTGGTAATCCACAAGGATTTTTATGAGTCCCTGGTGAATAATTTGGGCTTCTTTGAATTTTGTCTCAGATTTTACACTCTCAATCATCTTCATCATTTTTTTATGAAAGAATTAGGGAAAATTGATCATGATATCACCTTTAATATGTTGTAGTAACCTAACATGATATATGTTTACTACACTATGTCTGTTATCACAAGTGAAAACCTTAATAATTATCAAAACTAGCTCTGCCCAAGGTTCATTGAACCACTCCCTTGGAATCCCCTTTGACCTATCAAAATAACCCTTTCTATTTTTATCCAAGAAGAATGTCCAACCCTTGCCTTTGAAATGAAATCCCTTGTGGTATAGTTCACCTGATGATGGCAACTCTAAAGCTTCGGAAATATATTCTGGAGTCAAAGGAATATGTAAGCTACCCACCACTGTTTCATCCCGTTTGAAATTTTTTATAAACTCTCGTATGATATCCTCATTGTGTCCTTTGAATTTTTGAAGAATGCCTATTAAGGTTGACTGATAAAGTTTCTCAACTATTTCCCTACGCCAATGTTCAATTTGAAAATATTTGGGTTCTGTTCTTGAAGTCATATTTATGAAAACCATTTGATGTACCCATCTAGTGTCATTAAATTCATATTTGTAAAAAAAAATTCAAGTACTATATGTTATTACAACAGTAAGGCTTACCTCTTGTTTACTGCTCTTGCCAAGTAATTCAAATCAATCCTCTCTTTTCCTTTTGAAAAATGTGACCTTACTGCTTCAAATAAACACAAGATTTGATAGAGAGGTTTAAGAAAACATAAAAAAAATTCATGTTTATATTATCCTACTCTCCATTTGATTCTCTGTCTCTTTTTTTAAAAACAATCCTCTGCCTCTATTTTGTAAAAAAAAATCATTGTGTAAAAAAAATTGATTTTTTTTTATACAACAGTTTCTTGTGACCCTTTGATTTCATACAAAATTATTTTCCAAAGGAATAGCATGATATATATAATATAAAATCACTGTTTATGCAATAGAATAGCTCAATCATTTCATCAAAAATCTCATAACGAGTTCACTTTTTTCCTTCAAACATTAACCAGAATCTGCCCTCTGCTATGTATAAATAGAAAAACATGTTTGACTATGTCTTCTAAACCAATCATTCTCCACAAATCCTGATTCAAATTCTTCTACTAAGTGTGCAAATACAAATAATCTATTACACAACTTAATTAAAAAAAACTCAATGTGCAATTCGCACCAGAATTCTCCATTCTTTGTTTTCATTCATTTTGAAAATAGAAGATTGTATATGAGGATGTGTTCAAGCTTACCTGTCTTTGCAATGATCCTCATGATTTTCTGCTATGATCCTCGAGATATTCCTTCTATTTTAACTGGGCTCTCTTTGTTTCAATTAGTGCCAATCTCATCAAAATCCTCACTCAATATTTTACCATTTACTCACTTAATCAACAAAAGATTTAGTTGTTGACTGATGGCAGAGTATTTATGAGTGGTATCAAAGATTTTATGAGTGTCGTCAAAGACAAAATGTAACGCAATGACAATTTTTAAATTTCGAAATAGAGAACTCCTTTTATAACTCTTAGTTCATTTTAACAACCCCTAGATTTATTCATGCAAACAATCATTGTTTTAAACAACCAAATCTGAGTTTTCTTCTTACCTTATCCTTCACGAGATTTTGCCTCTTGATAGTGTGGTTTCTTGACAAATCTTCTAGATTTTTTGGCTTGAAACTTCAGTCAATTCCCTTATCGTTCTGTTCCTCTTCATTGTTATATTTCTTGCCTTCTTCACTGCGTTATATTTCTTCTATTCTCCTCAAAAAATCTTCAATGTTTTCTCTCAGCTTCTACGTTTATTTGTTTCTCACAGAATTGCAAAACTGGACACGTGTTCTGGTTGCATTCCCTGCTTCTCTCACTGAGCCTTAGAATGTTGATGATGGTGAAAAACCAAGTGTATATCAGTTGCTTCAGGTCTTAGTAATGGTGGAAGTGTTCTTAACAATTTACACAGTGTTGTGATATGGTGTTTGAAATTTTTTTGATCGTTCATCAGCCACCACTTAACTGGTGCATGCATGGCTTTCCATTGACTATCATGTTAACTATGGTGTACGTTTCATCCTTTTATTCGCTTATTACGTAGCCCCTTTCACGTTTTTATTTCATGCTTTTGCATTGATGACCATGTCTACTTCCATCCTCCATTGAAACGCATCATCTCCCATTGCGTATGTGCCATCATATTTCCATTTCATTGCTTGTATTCACATCACCATATGCCATCATTTCTTCGTTCCTCCACTATTGCATGTATCACGGTCTCATCATACTTTTTCCATAGCATACATCATTGTCATGCATTTTTTTTCATAGCATCATACTTTAGGTTAGTTTTCATTCCACTGTTTGTATTATGAGTGTGCTATTACTCCATTACCTTAGCTTAAAACCATTTATGATTGTGTTCTTTGTATTTTTTTTTTGTTGTTTGAAATAGTTGCGCTATCATAAGATTTTGAACTTTCGGTTTTCTCTTTTATTTAATTTTTAAAATTGACCAATGAAATGGTCATATTTTAAAATTAAATACTTATAATGATACTAACCTCTTGTTTTTTTATTGTAGGTCCAACAAAGGTTTAATGCTAAGCCTTTTGTTTATGATTCTTTTGTTTAGAAAAATAGGGTAAGGTAGGGTATGGTATGGATAGATTATGAAATGTTTTATTGAGTAATTAGGATAGTGGTATAGATATGGATATGATATAATAGGGCTAAAAATCATAGATGGTGAAATGTAGGTGATAAAAATGCATCCAATACTAAATTATATTTAGAATTATAGAATATTTTCACAAAAAAAATTGAAATTTTAAGAGAAATTTTTACTTACTGTATTTGTATTCCCTCAAACCATTTGATGTTCTTGATGGTCGACATTTTGTTTTTTGTTACGATGGCTCTTGTACACTATGTAGAGACTTTATCTCTTCTTTGCATCTATTTTAATTTGGAATGATGTTGTCTAAGTCCCTTATGCAGGTTAAACTTTGAAATTTCAGGTCCCTTCTGATATGATATTCATTTGATGTAGCTCAGGTCCCTTCTGACATTTTGTATTTTCAGGTCCCTTTTGGCATAATTTGCAATAATGTTTGAAAATTTCTTTTGTCATAATGATACAGGTCCCTTTCTGAATAATTTTCTCGATATTAATTCAAGTCCCTTCGATATATGTTGAATGATGTACCAGGTCTCTTTGTAATTGTAGTTCATATTCTGTCTTCAATTCAGCGACTGAAACTATTTTCATAGTTTTTTTTTTATTACACACCTTCCCCCAAGCTGATGATTTGAATTGTCCTCAAGTATGTGATGTCTTGGAGGGTATATCTGCAAAAATATTAAGTAAAGTAAAATGAAAACAAAAAGATAATTCACATTGGCCAAACAAGTTGGTTTTATGACACGAATTCGAGTTTTTTTTTTTGCCAGTTTCCTGGATTCTCACAACCAAACTCTTTTTATTTTTATTTGTATTTTATTTTTTATATCATTCTTATTTATTTGGAATTATGGAAGGGATCTTGCTACATATTTCTATGTTACCCCATTAGTTCTAGATCTAAATCTATCGAAATTTTGCTTAGAAAATCCTCTTTATTTATAGGCTTATTATAAACTTTAAGCCTATGTCCATTAATGACAAACGAAACAGATGCTTCGTCAATTGTTTTTATCTTGATAGGTCCATTGTCAAATATTTCTTCAATATCATATGGCCCAAGCCAATGAGTCGTGAATTTTTCTTTGAAATATTTGAACTTGGAGTCGAACAAGAGTGCCTAATCTCCTTTATGAAACACTTTATTCTTTATGAATCAATCATGCCATTGATCCATTGTCCTTGGACAAGATATGTGTGTTCTACTTCTTGCTGTTGTATCTCACCAGTTGATTTAATTCCATAATTCTTTGTTGTTGTGCCTTAGACAATTCCATCCCCAATTCTGTTGCTATATTGTATGTATGTATTTGAAATTCTATTGGTATTAGGACTTATTTTCCATACAATAACTGATATGGACTGAACCCAGTTGTGTTTTTCCAAGTTATCCTATATGCCCATAGTGCATCTCTCAATTTTTGTGACCAGTCCTTTCTGTTCATTTGTATAATCTTTGTCATGATGTTTTCTAGGACTTCGTTTGTTGATTCCACTAGTATGTTTTCTTGAGGATTATACAGAGTTGATTTTTTGTGTTTGATCTTGTATTTCTACGTAATATATTGAACAAGTTTTGATGTGAATTGTGTGCCTTGGTCAGTTACTATCTTTCTCAGAACTCCATACCTTACAAATATCTCTTCAAACAGAAAAGACACAACAATATATTTTGTTTCCCGTGCTACTGCCTTTGTCGCCACCCACTTAGTTACATAATCTGTACATACCAGGATGTACTTATTTCTATTACATGGAGGGTTTATTGTTCGCACGAAATCTAAAGCCCACTGTTCAAATGGTTAAATCAGTACTTGTGGTTTTAATGGAATTTCATCGGATGTCACTAGTCTACCAATTCTTTGGTAGATGTCACATCTTTTCACATAGGCCCTGGAGTCTTTGAAGATGGATGGCCAGTAGTAGCCAAGTTTAAGCACTTTTTATGTTGTCCTCTTATCTGCAAAATGACCGCCACATGGTTCTTCATGACATGCTTTCAAAATTTCAATAATCTCATCTTCTCTAACACATTTTCTAATCATTAGATCAACACCAGTATAAAATAGATCTCCATTGACCCAACTATATCTATCACTTCTCTAATTATTCTTCTTTTCTACTTTTTTTTGTAATGATATGGTAGGATGCCAGACGATAAATAGTTAGCTATATCTGCAAACCATGGAGTTTTGAAATTTATATAAAATAGATGTTCATCTAGAAAATTATCTAATACTGGATTTGGATCACCAGGTGAATGTAGTCTTGATAGAAAGTCTGTAACTTGATTCTCTTTGCCTGGTCAATCTTGTACAGTAATGTTCAATTATTGCATTAATAACAACCATATAGTTATTCTTCCATTTTTAATTGATTTTTTCATTAAATATTTTATGGCCGAATGATCCGTGTGGATATAAACTTGATAACATGTTATATAATGCCAAAGTTTATTAACTGCATGTACTACGGCTAACATTTCTTTCTATGTAACAATGTAGTTCAATTCTGCCGGTTTTAAGTTTTTTCTTATGAAATATATGGAATAATTAAACTAATTCTCTTTTTTTCCAAGTGATGCTCCAATAGTTGTATCAGATGCATCAGTTGAAATTTGAAATGGCAAAGACTAATTAGGTCCTCGAAGAATGGGTGCAACTGATAATTTTTCTTTTAATTTTTCAAATGCATTATGACAATTATTTGTCCATTGGAATTCCACATCTTTCATAGGTAGCTTGAATAATGGGAAAGCTATTTTATTGAAATTTTCAGTAAATATCCTATAGTAGCCTGCATAACCCAAGAAACTTTTAACTTCTTTTTGTGTTGTGGGTGGTGTTAAATTCACAATGACTTGAATTTTTGCTGGATCCACCTTAATCCATGAAGAAGAAATATGGTGTCCCAACACTATCCCCTAAGTTAAAATCATAAAACATTTTTCATTACTGAGTGATAAATTTGTCTCTATGCATATTTTTAACACTTTTTCGAGATTTTGTAAACAATCATCATGTGTTGTACCATACACAGTGAAATCATCCATGTAGTCTTCTACACACTCATGAATAAAATTAGCTAAGATTGCAAGAACTGCTCTCTGAAAAGTAGCAGGTGCATTACATAAACTAAAGGGTAATACATTGTATGCATATGTTCCCCATGGGCGATTCAGATTTATGCAGGAACGCAACAAAATACAGAAATAACCATGAACATAGAGATGCAACAGAAATAATGCTTCATTTCATTAATATCAAATAACAGAAATATGCTTACAAACATAATGGAAATAAACTAGCTAGGGTGCTGGTAGCGAATCTCTGAGAAGAGATGTGGTGGCTACAGACCTCTGAACTCTGTTATATTGAGGCTTGAAGGCCTATTACAGACATAATGGAAATAGATGATCTAAGGTACTGGTAGCGTATCCCTGAGAAGAGATGTGATGGCTACCAGCCCATAAAATATGTCACAATGAGGCTTGAGGGCCTATTTATTGTTGAGAAACAATGTAGAATCTGAAATGTCCAAAAACCTAACCCTTGGAGATGAAGCGCCAAAATGGTGGGCCCCCGTTTGGGTAAATTGGTGTTTCAACTTCCTAGGGACGTAACTTTGGCATTTGAACTCTGTTTGACATGCTCAATAGCTTGTTAAAAATATCTATCTGAGTGCAAATTTTGGTGCAAGGAAGATAGACTTGGTCGCTCTCAGTTTTCCCCAAAAAATGTCGTTTAGGGCCTCAAAAAGGCTCTAGAATTTTAGGACCCAAAAAACTGCTAAAAATAGTAAGTCGTGCTAGAACTTGAAAACATAAAGGACTGATGGCAGGGGTTCAAATGGAATAGGTGGGCCACCACCAATATCCTCCTGGATCATTAATGCCCCAAAATGGCTTCGAGCGTGCAAGACTCGAAACCTGCTAAAAATAGTAAGATGTTGGAAGTGAAAAACTGCAAGAATTGATGTCGCTGGTCCAAGTGGAATAGGTGGGCAGCCACTGATATCCACCTGGATCAATGGCCATGTGAATTTTGTATTTTCTTGATCTTCCAATTCTATCTTTATCTGATTGTATCCACTAGATCCATCAAGAAATGAAAAGAATTTCTTTCCAGCTAATGAGTCTAACACTTGATCAATAAATGGTAAAGGAAATGATATTTTAATGTAGCTTTATTTAGTTCTCTGTAATCCACACATATTCTCCATTTCCCATTTTTCTTAGGTACTACAACTAAGGGAGAAACCCATTGACTATCTGAAATAAGATAGATAAATTCGACTTGTAATATTTTCTGTAATTCTTCTTTCACTATTTCCTTCATCATGGGGTTCATCCTTCTTTGCGGTTGCCTTATAGGTTTAATTTGATAATCAGTGTAAATGTGATGGATACATGTTTTTGGATGAATTACCTGCATGTCTGTGTAATCCCAGGCAAAAGATTTTGAATATTTTTGCAACAATGTTATTAGCTTTTTCTCTTGTGATGATTGTAAGTTATTACCAATATTCAAATGTCTCTTAGGACTAACATCAATGATTTTTTTATTTGAATTGGTAATTTAATTCACTCCCATGAATCCAGCGATACAATGATATCTTCTAATATACCTTATGGGACAACTTTAGATCTGTCTGCAAGTTCTAAAACTGTAGTAGTAAGTCTAATGTTGTTCATATTCAAATGTTTCATAGTCTATGTTGTCATAACATTGATAGCTTCTCCCAAGTCTATTAAATTATTTGGCACTGAAAATTTGTTAATCGAAATGGTAACCATAGGAATTCCTGGATCAACATACTTTTCAATGGATGTGTTTGTAGACATGAGACTTGATAGACTTCCAAGCACCTAGATTATAGGTGGATCCCTCTTTCTTCTACCATATTTCTTAGTGCATAATTCCTTTATTTTTTTTGCATATATCAGAATGTCTTTAATTTCCCGCAACAAAGGAATTTTAACATATCTGTTCTTCAAATCATCCAAAATATTAAATTCAGGCAGAGATATTGGAATATTCTGTTATATCAATCTCTCTCAATATGGTGGATTCTGTGTCATAATAGGTTTACCTTTCTGAATTTTCTTTTCTGGTTGAGATTGTTGACTTGGTTGTCCTTGTTCAATTTGTTCTTCGATTATTGGAGGAGAATATTTTTGTAACACCTTTTCAGACCTTCGGTGGACATATTGTATGGGAATAATTGAATAAGTAGGATAATATGTTGCCTCTTCCACATGATATGTTGGTCTACCCACCTTGTTACTTAGATTAAATACTAGATAAGATAGCAATTGTATTGGTCTAGCAGGTGGTTGGTTAGCGGGCAGCTGAAGTTGTTTTGGTTGAGTTAGAATTGGTTGGTTTTGAGATGGATATGGAATTGGTTGATGTTGCTAGAATTGTTGATATTGAGGAAATGGTTGTGGAGGGTATGGTGGTGGATATTGATACTGTTGAGGATACATATGATGTGGCGGTTGGTTTCCATAACCATATACCCTCCAACCTTGTATAGGCTATTTTTGATATTTTTTTGGTGACCAAGCCTACCATGGCATTGGTGTATTCCATGTATTTTGAGGATATTAAAAATTTTGGGTGTTTTTTTGAGGGATTTTTTGAGGCATCCTTGGTTTCCAAGGTCTCCTTGGTGCCACAAAGTAGAGAGAATCTAATCCTTGCAATTATTTTAATTTGGGACATTTTTCTGTTGCATGATTTTCTGTGCAAATTCCACACACTTGTATACCTTGAAAAGGACATTCCCTGAGTGGATGTTTTTGGCTACACTTTGGACAAAAAATTGCTAAGATTTCATATTGCTCTTCTTTCCTTTTCTTAGCTTTCAAGACATCTACTTGTGTTCCCAAAGTTCTTAAGAGATCTGTTTTGAAATTTTCTAATAGGCTACCTATCTTTGCTCTTGTTACTGCACTTGCTACATATTTGGAAGCTTTTGATGAAATATCTCTCTTTCCACTCTTTTCTCTTCCCCTAGAGTATTTCTGACAAAGTTAAACAATTTCTTCAAATGGTAAATTGGAGATATCCCCTTTTCCCATCACATTAAGAATGTATAAATAATCATCTTTGATACCCTTCAGAAAAATAGTGCGGATGGTATCAGAACTAAGAGAATGATGTTTGGATTTCTGTAAATTTTAAAGCCTAAATCTTTCTGAATATTCTTCCAAACTTTTGTCTTCTTGTTGTGCCATTCTGAAAATGTCTTATTTTGAGACTCTAGTCCTACAGTAAGCTTGATACCTTTTAAGAAAAAATATCTTCATATCCTCCCAAGAAGCAATTGTATGTTTTCCTAATCCCATGAACCATTTCAAGGCTGCTACTTTCAGAGTAGCAGGAAAAAGTCGAAGCTTGTGTGTTTCATAAGTATATCCATAAGTTCTACACAATATATCAAACTCGAACATGAATGCATCAGGATCTTCTGTTGACATTCCATAGAAATTAGGAAATAAATAAGGTGGAGTATTTTTCATTTTTATTTCTTCTCCTAATATTGATCTTGCATCTAAGATAGGAAAGCCAAAAGTAGTTTCATGATCATTGTTAACTTCTTGATAATTTTCTTGTGTTCTTCTATTTTGATTTTCTCTTTTTTCTTCTTCCTCTATTCTTCTAAGTGCTTCTGCTCTTCTATCTTCCTCTGCCTTTCTTTCTGCCTTAATTATTCTTTCTTCTTCTCGTTGTCTTCGCCATTCCCTTTGTTGTCTTTCATATTCTAGTCTTTGTTGAGGAGTCATGTTTAGTCTAGTTGATCCTTCTCCTTCTTCATCCATTTCTTGTTCAGAGATATGTAGTATTTCAATATGTGGTTGATTTTGTATTTCTTCCACTACTTTGATTTCCTCAAGGACAGGTTGCTCTAGTTGTTCAAAAATTGATTTTCTTACATCTTTTTGTTTCCATACGGAAGGAGGTTCTTTAGGTGATTGCTTTTTTTTTACCTCTAAGGCTACAAATAATTTTCTTTCAACTAAAGTTAATCTATGTCCTGATATTTGGTTTTCCTCTAACTCTTCAATAGTATTTCTTCCAATAATTGGTGTTGATATTCCTGTAGATGAATGAGCTTTTGGGGGGGTTTTGTTTCACAAATCTACCCTCCTGATCTATATTTTTAGGCATAAGAAAACATTTCTTGAAATAAAAAAATATGTTTTTGTTGTTTTTGGTGATTTAATATATTTCTTTTTAACCTTTTTGTCTTCCTATTTGACTGTTTTGAATATTCTTCCCTAGAAATTACACTAAAATGTTGGGTGAATTTACTGTTGTAAACTAACGCAAGTATATATTATCAATCCAGGCTAGTGGAACTTAGAAGCATCCCCAAAGTATATGGGTTTCAATTAAGATCAATTTAGAATGTGGTTTATTAATGATCAGGGAAATTCATATTACAAATATAAATATAAATTAAACAATTTCTAAATTCAAATGTGCAATGAGAAGCAAAAGAATCTCCTAACTTAAGAGATTTGTTTGTCCTTCTCTAACAAGATTGCCTCGTGAATTAGAAATCAGAAACTACTTAATTGAACAATAGATTAAGATACATGAAGCAATAATTGAAGAGGCTCTTCACTGAAGAGGTCCTGGTTGTCCTTCATCATATATTCATTTATTATTAATGCTATTGTTTAGAAACATAAATTCAGAAAAGCATGTAAAAGCATGAAAAGATGAATTCTAAATGAAGATCTTGATTAGATAGAAAGAATTTTTAACTTAAACATTTGTTTTTACTTTCGTATGAAAAATAAGAATGATCATTATATTCATTAATACTCAGAAATAATCAGCATAAACAAATGAAGCATAAGCAAACTAATTCAGAAATTGCAACTACAAATAAACTAAGAAGTGCACTTAGCTTGGTGTGGGGGCCCTCCACCCCTTTCCTCGCACACTGAAGGTGAATTCAGCTACTTAAAACTTCAATCAATCAACCAACATATAACAATAGAAAATATGATAGAACAGATCTTCAATTATGTCTCGGAAATAATAATGTTAATTCATACAAGTTCTACATATCAATGCCTTCAAAGTTTGAGGCTTAAATATATAAATTATCTAAAAAATTCATCTAAAATAGCTCCTATAGTCATAACTATCCTTATATTATCAAATCAAGTCGAATTCATCCATCATATCCATGAAAATCTAGAAAATCCCACAAAATAAGAGTTTTGACCTAGTTACTAAGGATCCTCCATAAAGACAGGTCCTATTTGACCGCCTTTGACTAGGCCTATTAAAGCTTAGTTTGAATGTTCCAACATGTGTAAACTTATTCTTTGTTCCCAAGCCTTCTATAAATATATCCATCTCGAGCCCAAGTGTTCTTCAAATATGTAAACCATGAGGCCATTACAGGGATTTCTGATGCCGTCCAAAAATGCACTTAAATTTCAATTTTTACAAAAACATATAATAATTGAAAAACATAGTTTAAACACCTATATATGCATATTTTTTTCAAAATAAGGTAGATATGATGGTGAATAGATGGATAATATGGCAAATAAGATGTATTTCATAAATAAAAGGAGATAAAGAAACAGGGGCCAACAAGCACCTAATAAAAGAAACAATCCTTTAGTTTAGGAGGTAATACCTAAATGATTATTTATGTACACACAAGACATGTATCTTGAAAACATTATCATGAGTTACAAAAGGCCTACATCTTACTAGAATTTCCATAATCTAAGAATTAAAACCCTTTCACATGAAACAGGGTCAGTACCACACTCTACAAGTAGAACTAAAAAACTCAAAAAGTAAATACTTATTCAATGAAAACATTATGAATTATGTTATCACACTTTAAATTGAATAGCTCTTATTGTTTCAAGAGAATCCTAGAAAAAAATAATTGACAATTTGGAAAATAATGATTTTCATTTTAGTATTTTTCCCTGAATTTATATTTTTTATGTATCTATCTGATGGAAAACCTAACAAAAATGAGAATAAATGAACATAGCCCTCATAAAAATGGTTTGGTTTTAAAATTTTACAATTGAATATCTTACAATTGTGATAATTATCATCAACACATGTATCTACTTTGATTTTACAACACTACAGTTTGATAACTTAAAGGCAAGACAACTGAAACACAAACACAAATTTTACTACATGTCGTAGAATTTCTTGCCAAGACCCTCATCAGATTTGTATTCATGCATTTGCGCTTTATTTCTCCGACACTCACTATTTCCAAACTAAGGAAAACATGGACAAAGGTAAATATAAATTCAGCAAGCTGAAGGCTCGATGTTCCTTATTAAAAGCATTTGTCTTGGCCAAGGATATTGGTCATCTACAGGTCTTTAGGGACTCAACACATGCAACTAATTAGATGAACACACGTGTTCATATTCAGAATTCTTCCTTATATCCCTTAGATGCTCAACTGAAGGAGCTCTCTAGGGATTTCCATATGATCAAAATCTCTCATGTGTTTAGAGTGTTGAAAAGTGTAACTAGGTTCGGTCTTCATATTGATTATGTAATTATGTATTTATTTAATGAAGAAGACAAAGTTAATAGAATGTGTTTTTGAGATTGCTTCATGGGTTTCATGACAAAAGATTTTAGTATAGGTCAAAGAATTATTCTTAATGTATTTTATGATTTATCATATTTTCATAAATGTATTAATTAAGAGTCATGTATATGAAGTGTCAAATTCAACGGTGTATGCCTCAAAAACCATGTCAAATCAGCTTGAAAACATGGCTCAAGAGTAATGATGATACTCTAGATAATATCAACATTAGAATACCTCTCCAAGTCGACCTATAAGCGGTGGAAAAGTTGGATTGTATGCAACACATAGGTCAGCCTCATAACCGGTGATAGGTCTGCTCAAATACAAGTTGGAACGACTATATATACCCATTAAGGTTGTGCTGAATATATAAATAGTCAGTTGTGACTCCTCTGATATTTTTAGACCTAATCACAATGACAAGTATGTGGCGGCTTGAGGAACAGTTTTGTGATATAATGTGAAGGCCAGGACAGAGATAAAGTGTGGAGTTATGAGGTGGAACAACGAAACAATCAAGGATAAATATGTAACATGATGCAAGTTCAGGACTACAGAGAAGTGCGAAGATAATCGGATAGATTTTGAAGTAATATATACACTACAGATAAGAAATAAATACATTGTTTCGAGTCACTATCTCATAGTGAAGAAAAGGATATAGCCTCAAATAATTTTCTTAGGTTATATCTTTGTTTTGGATAGTAAGGAGATGCATAACATAGTACACAGGGGAAGAAATAATGTAACATAAGTACATTAAGTTTATAAGGTAAGTTAATATGTTCTAGAATCAAGAAAGAATGAAGAATAAAGTTAGAGACTGAGCTCTCTAGTCTAGGTGCAGAAAGGTGTAGAAAGGTGCAGGACAGTGCAAAAAATAAGGATCAGCTTAAGGAGTCAAGGAAGAAGTAGTGACAAGGTCTTGGAGGCATACAAGGGTCAATGGTCTATGTCATGGTCATGGTACTTGTCAACTAAAATTATATAAGAATAATTTCTTTTGGGTTTTCCTCTCCAAGAAGGAGAGGTTTTGGCCCTGGCTCGAAGAGCCTAAATTTGTATATCTTGTATTTAGGTAATTGACTTGATGATAGACATAATAAGCTAAGAAGATAAGAAATAAGTAAAAGAAGTAATTCACAAGTAATTATCAAGTAGATAATTTGAATTAAACCTAGTGCTACATATTTCTCAACATGGTATCAAAGCTAAGGTGTTGAAGTTAAAGGCCCTACTTGTGAAAGAGATACTCAAGGATCAAAAGGAAAGAATCAATTACTATATAAAGCATCAAATTCAAATTTAAAGTCTTTGCTGAAAATTCAAATAAGTTTGCAAAGAATATTCTTAGGCTATCTCAAGAAGACCTTTAACATCATTCAAAGGATCCACTCTCCAAAGAGATAATCTTTGCCATAAAATATTCTTGACATTGAAAAAAAAATTGGAAGACAAATCATCAAGCTCCATCCAACACTATCCAACATCTTTGAAGACATCATCATTCCGAAGTAATCATCTAAGACATCCTTGATCCAAGGTCACCTACTTTGAAGAATTCAATCTAAGAAGGAGTTCATGTCATCATCTTCATCATTGTCATCAAGGAAGCTAATGTAAGGAGTAAGTCACTCTACTCCAATAATTATTTATATGATCTCTTTTGAATATGTGAAAACGACTTATTGCAAAGACAAAAACAAATTGGTTGGTTCATCAAACTTTAGTGCATGGAAGAAGAGTATAGATTTGAATCTAATCGAAGATAAAGTTATGGGCTACATCAAAGGATCTACAATTCAACCCTAAAAATAAGATGCTCCAGCTCATGCCAAGTACATGAAAGGAGAAATAAGAGCCCAGAGGATTCTCATAGAATCCATTAAGGAATCACTCATACCCTATGTCTCAAAACTAGAAATTGCAAACGAAATATATGAGAATTTAGTGGAGCTATTCTCCGTGAGTACTTCAAGAGAAATAATTTATCTAAGACAAGAGATATACAAAATTAAATTTTCAAGAGAGAAAGGAATCACTTCGTATTTTATGAGGATTTCTGAAATATGAGACCAACTATAGGAATTGGAAGAAGTAATGTTTGATAGTGAAATTAATACAGTGGTGGTGAATGCTTTACCGGAAGAAATGGGAAAATTCACTTCAAGCTTATACAGGAAGAAAGAAGCAACACCATTCTAGGATCTATGGTCTCTATGTAAAATAGAGGAAACAATATTGAAATCAAAAGCTGATACAAGATCAAGTGAAAGGAATCAAGCCTTTGCTGCCACGCCCAGGAAGAAAGGAAAGTTCGATAAATTTAGTCCTCTAAATAAAAGAAGATATTTCAACAAAGTATGATTCTTTGGATGTAATGAACTCTGGCATTATAAAAGTGGTTTTCCTAAATTTGGAAAGGACAAAAGGAAAAGGGAAGAATCCCATGTCACAGATGAAAGGGAAGAACCTGATGCAAAGAAATGTAAGAAAGAAGAAGTGAAATATCTTTATTATGATTGAGATCATCTTCCTATTTAAGTGATTTTTGTTGGTTGTAAAATAGTATGATTGGAAGCATTGTATATTAATAACATCATAATATAAGCATCGAAGGAGAACTTGTCTTATAAGAACTGGCTCCCAGGAACCTCACCGATAACAACATTGATGGAAGATGGTCATCTGGATCAAGGGTCATCTATGAAACATGTGTTGGAACTTTCTAATGGAGTCCTCCTTGGATTCACTAGTTAGAAAGAAAGAAAAAGGTTTCATCCATAATTATATCTTCCATAATTCTGGGATTAGGATATGATGACATATTGATGAATCATGTTAATGGAATGAAGTTCTTCATTCTAAGGAAATTGCTATAGGATGAATCAAATGGATAAGATAAGGTACATATATGCTAGCACTTGAAATTGTGAAGTCATGTCATATGGTTGTAGGTGATGGACTTATATCTTTAGAAGAATGATCAAATAAAGGAGGATCTCCTCTGGTACACAGGTTTTCATTAACAGGTGAAATCAAATATATCCTCATATGGAATATGAGTTGGTTGTATACAAACTAGGAACTGCATGCTAGAAGTTCCTGGGAATAAATGAAACTCTGTGGAGAAACAAAGGAATATATCATGAAATGAAACCATGTAAAAATGTGGTTATCATCCAGAAGCCAAGAAGATGTGACTAGGAGATCTCCTGGGAAGATATGTAGACTCTAATAGAATTCTGGTAAAGAAGAAGACCCTTGACAATATATATCTTTAGGAGATGTGTCAATATAAATAAAGGATGTTGATGCCTACAAGAAGATGTCATGGTGAAATATCATCACTGAGGTAGCATTTGATTTAAAATTTATTATGTATATGTTTATCTCAATAAGTTTATGAAGGGTTTCCAACCATGTGGAAAGATGTAAGATCCTTGGGATATGGTTCGAAGGAAAAAACATGGCATAAAGGTGGATCATATGATAAATACTAATGAATCACTTTCTGGTAGATGGCATGACTCATGGATGAAATTGATAATGGTTTTCTCCATATGAAGCTAAAGTTGAATATTCCTCAAGATCGAAATACATGACATCAAGGAGAGGAATTCTTGAGTAGATGGGTGTCTCACCATTATTTTTGTAGGTCCTTGGTTAAGAGGGAGCCTGGTGGTAAGTTACTTACTTCGAAGAGGCTGGGTAATTCCTAAGAATGAGATTATTACATTCCTTGTATAGGAACGAGTACATTCCCTTGTGTAATAGGTCCTCTATGGCTGAGAGGGAGAGATAGACACATCATTTTGGTCTTAAAATGGTAAGACTGAATGGAGGATTGGGTAATCATCTAGCATCTGATAATATTTGAAAATGAGATAGAGAATTCAAGATAAGAGTAGTTGTGGATAGATATTATTTTAGGGCTGGCTACCCAAGAGAAATAATAGTCCAAGAAGGTCATACTTTGGGAACACTCGGGTGGAGTATGTACCTTGGAGGTACAATGAGGATGGTGTTTATAATTCCTGTGTCTCTCCAACATTATAGCCCATTATCTCATTGAGAGATGGGGTTATTCAAGGCCTTGCACTAGGACAATTTTGGTTGATATGATGTTATACAAATGTCGTTACCAATATTATTCTTCTAATGAGATTCATCAGAATGAAAGTAACCATGTACCATTATGAATACCTCCCTAGTTAAGAGGGAGTGTTGAAAAGTGTAACTAGGTTCAGTCTTCATATTGACTATGTAATTATGTATTTATGTAATGAAGAAGACAAAGATAATAAATTGTATTTTTGAGCTTTATTCATGGGTTTCATGAGCAAGGATTTTATTATAGGTCAAAGACTTCTTCTTGATGTCTTTTAGGATTTTTCATCTTGTCATAAATGTATTAATTAGGAGTCATGTATATGAAGTGTCAAATTCAGTGATGTATGCCTCAAAGACCTTTTAAAATAAGCTTGAAGGCATGGCTCAAGAATAATTATGATACTCCAGATGAGGTCAACATTAGAATACCCCTCCAAGTCGGCCTATAAGCAGTTTACAAGTTAGCTTATATGAAATGCACAGGTCCGCCTCATAATTGGTGATAGGTCGTCTCAAATATAGGTTGGAACAACTATATATACCCATTTCAGGCTGCACAGAAAAGAGCAACAATCATCTGGAACTCCTCTGATATTTTTGGACCTAATCACAGTGACAAGTCTACGGTACCATGAGGAACATTTCTGTGATATAATGTGAAGGTGAGGACATAGATAAAGTGCAAAGTTAGGAGGTGGAACAATGAAGAAATCAAGGATAACCATTAGGGGAATTTTGAGGTCTAAAATGGGCCTCCTAAGAAAAATGTACAACAAAAATAAATTTTATAATAACCAATAGGATTCAAGGTGACACTGTCAACCATGGGGGTGATTCCCCATTTTTTAATTAAAAGGGTAAAAAGATTAAAAAATAATAAAATAATAAAACTACTTTTTGAAATCCTATTTTCAACTTATCTCCCAAATTTTTTACCGAAATTTCGAGTGGGAGTACTCGTTTGATGAAAATTTTAATTTATCATCCAAGGAGTACCCATGTTGCATACTTTCGATGGACCGTGCTACACGAAAAATGAGAAATGCATTAAAACACGTGATTGCAATCTCTTTTTTCATGTATTTTTCATTTTTTGTGTAGAAGGGTCCATCGAAAGTATGTGACATGGGTACTCCTTTGATGAGGAATTAAATTTCGCATCCAACGAATACCCCCACTCGAAATTTGATTAAAAACTTTGTGAGATAAGTTGAAAATACGAGTTGAAAAAGTAGTTTTTCCTTTTTTCCTTCTAAAATTTCATGATGTAATCAAATCTTATTTTATTATTTCCACTATTGTTTTATAATTTTCTTAGGAGGCCTATTTCAGACCTGAAATTTCCCCTATTGTTTGTAACATGATGCAAGTTCATGAATACAGAGAAGTGTGAAGATAATTGGACATATTTTGAAGTAAGATATACACCACAGCGAAGAAATAAATACATTGTTTCAGGTCACTATCTCATAGTGAAGAAAAGGATATAGCCTCAGATAATTGTCTTGGGTTATACTCTGTTTTGGATATTAAGGAGATACATAAGACATTTCATAGGCGCAACAAGAAGGTAACATAAGTACAACAAGTTTATAAGGTAATTCAAGATGTTCTATAATCAAGAAAGAGTGAAGAATACAGTTAGAGACAGAGCTCTCAAGTCCTGGTGCAGGACAGTGCAGAAAAGAAGGAATAGATTAAGGATTCAAGGAATAAGTGGTGACAAGGTCTTGGACAAATATAAGGGTCAAGGGTTTGTGTCATGGTCATGGTACTTGTCAACTGAATGTCTATAAGAATAATTTCTTGTGGGTTTTCCTCTCCAAGAGGGAGAGGTTTTGGCCTTGGCTTGAAGAGCCTAAATTTGTGTCTCTTGTGTTTTGGTAATTGACTTGATGAAAGAAATAATAATCTAAGAAGATAAGACATAAGTAAAATAATTAAGCTCACAAGTAATTATCAAGTAGAGAATTTGAATTAAACCTAGCCCTACCTAATTCTCAATGTAGAGAACTTAATAGGACAATAGATACTCTCTCAAAGGAAGGACTTCAGTTGCAGGAGAACGAAGTTATGGAAAAGTAATACCTTGGTGTTCATTTAGTGACCTCAAGGAAGTTCATCCTAAGTCCTTTCTAATTTTTTTCTTCTCGTTGAAATTATATGTAATATGTCAGTTTTATGGACTTTTTACTCTTGAGTGGCACTGTTTTTGTTAGACTAGTCATATGTTTTATGTAAAGTTGAACAGTGAATTGAATTGAATTCACGATCATTGGAAATGGTCTCCCTTTAACAAAAAAGTCATATTTTTTTCCAGGTCATATAAACAAGTAAACTAAAATCAAGTAGATAGTTAGTGATGAAACATTATATTTTGACTATGCAGTGTGCACTTGAAGATTGTATTTTTGGCTTTTCTATAAAATAAAAAAGCATTTTCTCCATGGAAAAAAAAATCTAGAAGAAACTTTGGAAATTCCTTGCAAATCATTATATCAGTTCCACTATTTGAATATTTTCATAGATTAATTGATATACATGAATTCATTTAGCTCTTCAGTTCTTTTTTTCATCTACACAACTATTCTCCTCCTTCCTAACTCCCATTTTTGCTTCTTCAAGTTTTTTTAAGAAAATTATTTCACACATATTTATTCAGTGGGTAACACTAGATTTGTCTAGTTTTAGCATTTTCAAAGCTTCAAGAAGCAGTGAAGAAAGTATAAATAGACAACCAAAGCTTACTTCAAATTCCTAGTTTTTATATGGAAGACATTCATTCAAGTTTAAAATTTAGAAGATAAATATAATGTGCACAATGTAGGATGTGAAGGTCTTTGTGTATGTCGTGACTTGTAAAGACTTGAAAGGAAAACAAGATGGAGGATGCCTTCTTGAGTTGCAGTGTCACTCATGATTTCTCAAATTGGATCATAATTGAGTGCTCAATGTTTTTTTGGGTTCAATTTGGGGAAAAGGAGGAGCTCTTGGTGACAGTGGAATGATTAGGCTTCATAGAAGAGAACTATGTTATAATTTTCAACATACAAGCCATTCACTCTAGTGGAGGAGATATAGAGAAACCTTTAATAAGGACTTGTCCAAGATCAGTTTGGAGAAAAATCCATTTTCAAAGCTTAAAAAAAGTTCTAGATTCAAACAAGAGTACTCATTTTTGAAGATATCATGTTGATCTGTGAAGATATAATTTTGTAACCGATGTTTAGTAGATATGGAATGGATTTATGTTTTCATGCGCTGCAAATTCACGGCCTTTCAGATCTACCCAATCTTGAATTTATCTTTTAGTTGGACGCCACATCCACATATCCCTCAGTTAAATTCCCGATCCTGGAAACATAACCATTTTTTCGCTTGATGGGGCCTAGAAATAGGTTCAAATATGGCTACACGAACCAACAAAGCCCACTATTATCGGCCCTTTCGCCAAAAATCTACTGTGTAGACCGAAGTCTCACCCGAGGTAATATTATGGGATGCTAGAACAAGATTTCTGCATCCATAAGGACAACGACATGTGGCTTTAAGGCTTATATTGCTTTCAACACTTAACAGAGCTTCGTAGAACAACTATGCTAATTATACAGTCATTGTTCAACAATACGATTGAAATATTTTGCAGACTGCATGATTTTACTTTAACAAGCATAAAATAGCATAAATAAGCATAAACAAGACTCTGCGATGCAATGATGTATACAAACCCTTAACTCAGCACAGATGATATGAAAATACTAGTAAAGTAAACACATAAACACAGAACACAAATCAGTCTTCAAATTCTTCTATTATTATTCAAATCTCCTTAATATAACCCTTTCCGCCTTGTGCACTCTATTGCAAGGGTCTAGGCACTCAATTACTGACTTTCTAAGGTCTCTGCGCACTCAACAAAATGAGCTTTCCCTTTCCCATACAACAACATAATACATACTCAAAATAACGTTACATCCAAGTACATTCTATTATGATTTATATCTACCCTATTCATCAACTTTCCTAGACTCCTAATATATTATTCTCTTTTACAATACCATGGTCCGAAAAACATGGGAAATCAAGGTATACAAAATTATCTCCTCCCTTTACAAAATAAGGGGCTTTGACCCACCCCAAATCCCCTAAAACTCCAACATAGATCTGCATTGCATACTTCACTCCTTGATCTATAGAGTCTTTGTCAAATTATTCAATCGATGGGTACCTTGTCCAACACCATAGCTTATTTAATGCCCAAACATTACCACATGTCATCATAGGCATCAAACCTTACTCAAAATAGGCGATGATCTCAAATGATATGCAAGGTCTATTAGTGAATGAAAATTTGGCATATGTGTCCCTAATAATGTTTGGAAGAGGGTACAACAATGGATTAAGTGAGGCCTTCATGAGGTATCAATGAACTCATGAGTGCGACATACCCCAACAAAAATACTCCTAAAATGGAAGGTATTATCCAAATTAGATCATTATATTTTTTATTATATATTTTGATCCTTTTTTAGTGGAAAAATTAGAGGAATTAACTTGCAAGATCATTTTAGCAACAAGTCCTAGTTTAAAGAATTGGCAGCTAAAAAATTATAATTCAATTTTAAGGGATTAAAAAGAATTTATTTTGGGTCCAAAAAGTCTTGCTTGTTCCATACATCTTGGTACTATTCTACTTACATATATATTTAAAATGGTGCTAGTATCACATCAAACAAAATTCATATGCAAAAATTATGCCTCCCATAAGTTAAAATGTTTTTTTGACCCCCATGGTATGAGTGGATTACATGTAAACCCCCACTATTCATGCATATGGGAATATCCACATGTGGATTTTGAAGAAGAATCTAGAAGGTTCAAACTCTTAACTTCATGTTAGGGTAGAGGAGTCAAACCTTACCCCTAGTTGGCTATCGAGTAGAGTAGGGGTTAAACTCTATGTTATTGTATTTATGTTCAATAGTTGAGAAGAGAAATGGGGAGTGAGATTTAGACATAAAAACAAATTGGTTTAATATTTTATAGTATGCATACAAGCCACAAGTCTGAGATAACTCCATAGCGAGCACCTATTTCTTTGCACTCGTGCACTTTCCATACTAGAGAAAAGAGAGAAGATCAACCTCACCTTCTACTTAGGTTTTCTCCCATAAAGGCTCCCCATGGCAAATATTTATGTCTATTATGGGTGGTGTGTGTATTTTTTTTTCAATTTCTCGCATTTCAACTAATTCAATTAATTAAGAAAAAAAACTAAGCAACTAAATAATATAGGATCTAAGGAAAACTTAACAGTGAATATTTCAATAATTTTATTATATTTGTTGTGATGAAATATTCCTATAGAATATTCATATTATTTTATAAATTAAATATAAATACATCAAACATGTCTCAAGATTAAAAAAAAAAAAATACCTTGATTATGCAAACAACTAGTTGAGAAAAAATATAAACCATACACCACTCATATACGCTAAGTAGTTGTTGAATATCTCTCAAATCCAACTATACCTGAGCACCTCCTAAATAATAGGAATAAACTATTGTCATGAAGACCAACTCTACCTAATAATTACTAATAATAACAAAAATTACATTAGAGGAAAATCAGCTTAAAAGTTCTCATGAAATTTTCATGAAATTCCCATGTCATAATATGTAAACCAATCAAAATCCTTTAAATTTAAAAGTAGGTACATGTAAATATTTTGGAGGGAAAAAAATAAAAACTACTTCTTTTAATTGTATTTTTGGCTTATCTCCTTATAGGTTTACACAAATTTCAAGCGTAGACACTCATTAGATGTGGAATTAAATTCCACATACAAAAAGTACCTATTGCGAATAATTTTAAGATGATTCAAATTGATAAAAAATGAAGATACATTAAAAAATCATGTTGAACACACGTTTTTAATGTATCGCCATTTTTTATCAATGTGAGTTTTCTCAAAAGTATGCATATTGGGTACTTGTTGGATGTGGAATTTAGATTTGCATCCAAAGATTGTCTACAGTTGAAATTTGAGTAAAAATATAAGGATATAAGCCAAAAATACAATTAAAAAAAATAGTTTCCTTCTTTTCCCTCAAAAATTCATAACTCTTGTTTTATTATTTTCACTATTATTTTATTATTTTTCCTTAGGAGTCCAAATTTAGGCTCAAATTTCCTCTAATGAAAATATGATCACATATAAGCCAATTAGGAGTTAAATATTCAAACATTTCCCCTTAATTAATACTTTCCTTAATCTTCATCGAGCCAAGTCTTTATCTTCATGAAGTCTTCTATAGCAAGTGCTCTGCTATGAACTGACAAACCTATTGATTAGGAAATTATATATTCATTTCGTTCTAGCATATTTACTTCATACTTTGATCATGTAGGCATCACCAAACTATCAACATCCATATAAAAGAACAAGCATCTACTACAATACATGAGTAACTATCCCTTATATATATCTCTTCACTTGTATTTCCTTCCTATGCATGGTTCATTCTACTTATTGATGAACTTCCCCTAATCTAAAACTTTACCTTGAAATAATACAACTAATATGGTCCACCCCAAGTGTTAAATAACTATATAACAAAGGCTCTTTATCTATACTAGACAGGTTATCCAAGTCATCAAGGACATTTGAAAAAGGGGCATGCCTTCTTATTTATGTCTTACAATGATACTCCCTTTGCATGTTACATAGATACAAGTACTTCTAATCATACTCCATCTCATAGAGATACCATATACAAGCTTATAAAACTTCATGGACAAATACATGGAATAGAAATCTGACACCATAGAATTGCTATGAATACAATGTGTGATTCACAATAGTATATGGTTAAGTATGTATTTTTATTTCATACAGTTCATAATTTGTTCCTTATTTTTCCACCTTTGTTCTAATATTCTTCTACTTCCACAACAATTATCTCTTACTACCCTTGGATTAAAATTAAAAATAACATTTTTCTACATCCATGACAACATCATTGTCCTTGTCCTTTTTGTTGAAATCACAAATTTTTTCACTCCCCTTATATGTGTAAACAATTTCTCTAGTAGCTTCTACTAAAATTGATGCATCCAATCTTTGTTAGCATATGTACTTCCTTGTTTAGTCTCATAACATCACCTAAAGTGTACATCCAACTCTAAGCGTTAAAAAATCCATGAACAATTATACAACCTCCCCTTAAAGTGAAATACCCATCCTACAACAATATTAAATGGTTATTTCAACCTATATGCCCAGGAACAAAGATTCGCTTTCACAATTAATATGAATTCACCTACTCTTCATATAGACCAAAACTACTGGATTCAAGCCATCATGACTTATGTCATGTGGATCTCATCTCCTACATACCAAGATATCACTTTATTAAATTTGACACACTAAACAAGTTGTCCATATGAGAACCAAAATAGTTTTCCATACTTCTCCACTCACCTCTAGACTTTTTATCTTGAACACAAATCGACAGGAAATAAATCATACAAGTAGTACCTAAGATTGACTAAGAACCTATTTTACTCGAGAACATAACACCAACTCGATAGTAAATACTAAGAAATTCGCCATACTATGAGCATACTTCCATCTATAGAGATAACTAGGTGCCCAACCACGATGCTTGCCAATACTCTAAGAGAATAGTTCGGAAATAGGATGTATCCAAGTCAATCTTACATTCTTTGTAGCTACCAATGAGGAAATATAGCTCAACATTTGTCATCAATATGTTATGAAGGAGTAAAACATTTAATTATAACTCCCTCTTAGCTACACCACATTTTACCAAGTAGAATAAGGAATTATTTTTACAAATTACATCGTGTTTCCATGTAAGAATACAAATCCTCTTTAAAAGAAAATGACACACATGACAGGAATACCATCTTCCTCTTCCAAAGTCATTTACATGTTTCGATTATTTATTTTCATTTATCACCTTTGGAATCATGTACATAATTGGTCTCTTTATTTTTTCCTTACACATTTCCCTCTTAAACATCTTTATTTAATGTTTGTATTGGATTTTTATGTAGACCCTATCATTTGTTAAAAAATAACTAGTATATCATATTGAGGTTGAAAATATCAATATGAATGCTCACTTTAAATACTTACAAATTAGAAAGAAATATTTTGGATACATTTTCCAACACCATCACGAGTCAATACCAACCCTCATAGAAAACAATGAAACAACACAATTCCAGTTCATTTCACCAAGCATGCAACTTTCACCCAATGCTTGAATTTTCACTATGGATATTTGAACATTAAATTGCTACATATATATTCCATGTCCCCGTAGCTATATAATAATGAATATTTCACTGAAAAAAATGATTGGAAATAGACCTCTCATCTTACACTAATTCATGTAATTGTGTAGCCTTACCATAGAATAATTTCTCTACTTCATTAATGCCTATGACACTAAGTGATTTTTAATGCTCTTGAGTCCCTCATGGGCCTTGATATAATTGTCCCTATGTGTGCTTGCATTCCTCACTCCATTCATCACAACTTCTACCTCATGCAGTAGAGTAATATTAGGGAGGTTAGATGATTCCTTAGAAAGTTCCCATGTGATTCCCATTGTTTATGCACTCCATATTAACTCAACATACATAATACATTGTTTGCAAGAAGAGCCCCATATTGGTACAAATCCAAATGGAAGGTGTGATTACACTTCGGAAACAAGTGGAGTTGCTTGTCATATCAAATTTTCTGGTATATACTACATAGTTGTGTGTTTCTTTTGTTTGTGCCTTCACAACCTTCAGAAAACCACGATGTCCCTCATCCCATGTCTAGGCCTATGCATTGGGATCCCTTGCTTGATAGATGTCTTGGAAACTTGGAAATAACCTAATCTTGATCATATTCATCTTTATCCCAATCTTGTGGTGACTCTAGAGGGTCTACATAATGCATCACATAGAAAAATTCATAGGTTTGGTTCACTAATTACAGGCCTATCGCGTAGCTACATAAAACTACAAATCCAATTCATTATGCATATAGTCCTTCAATTATGTGGAGTGACATCATAGCAACGAGAGTGTTTCCCACTAGGAAAGTGGAGCCCACTCAATGGTAATAACCCAACATTATTATTGTCATGCCCCAAGTCTAAGTGACCGGGATAGGTGGAGCAGGATGACGCCATCCTGGTGGAGTTACCCCAGAAGGTTGTAAAGGGAACAAAAAGGTAAGGTCCCGGGTGGAAGTTATTGGGACACGACAGTTAAGCATTGTCCAATGAGAACTGAGTAGGTGGATCCCACCCCACATTATTACCCCGGAGCAATTCCTTTAGCGCATAAAGGAATAGTCCAGGAGGAAAGACCCGGGACATAGAAATGGTGTAGGTAAGGAAAATGACCAATGAAAAGGTAGTAGGAGGAGGCTCACACTGACATCTTAGCTCGCGGAGGGTGAGCCTGGAGGTTTAACAAAGTGGATGTGCAGCAAGGCATCGACCGAGGAGAAAAAAAAAAGGAAATAGCATAGAGCCCGTTAATGTTTTTAATGAAGAATTTTGGTGCAAAAGAAGGCCTTAGTGAACCTTTCTCTCTCCTTCGGTAGGACAAGTCGAAAGACGTGATTGGAAGATAGTGACATTCACACCAGCCAATAATAGATGTACACATTGTAGTCATGTTTGGTATTTTTGGGTACCCTAATGGCTCGTATTTGGGTCACACGTGTTTCCACGGGACACGGCATCTCAGAGGTATGACCCCGACGGGGGAGTAAAGAGGAACATAATTGAAGTGTCAGTATAAAGGGGGCTACAGACTAAGTTCCTACACAGGGTCCCATGCAATAGGTGAAAACCTGTTGCGCAGAGCTTATGAGCCCTGAAGGATCTAGAGTAGTTAAGTGCTACCTCCTTGGATTCTTTCACGTAGAAACAAGACGGGAGGTGCAAAAAAATAAAAGAGCCGAGATATAGAGAGCTCTAACCTTTTGGCTGGTGTTTGGTCATTTTGCATAGAAATAAAACAATGGCGCAGATCCACTAGCATGGGATTTTGGACCGCATAGGGCTTAAAAGGGCTTAGTGCCCAGGGCCTAAGATGGTGGTTACGAAGACCCAATTTTATGGAAAAAAAAACGAAGGTGTTGAAGAAAAGGGGCTTAAAGGTAAATTCGGTAGTTATACGATTAAAAAGTCCGTTGCGATTTTGCATGAATAGTCAGAAGCATATTAAAAGGCCATGTGGCTTGTCATGGAAAGATGAGTTGGCATGATTAGAGCCCAACAGGTGCATGAACCAAAAAGTGCTAGCTCAAGTGGCACATTCAATAGTTAGAACCAAACCCAACATAATGAAAATGCATGAATGAGTCGAAAATTTTGGTAAGTGAAATTTAAGTGGCACAAAACATAACAGAGTGTTAAAGTGCATGAATGAGTTAGCATCAAAATTTGAAGTTAAGCCCAAATAACTGTAGATAAAAATAGAAAACCACATATAAAACCTCTTAGGAACCAAAATTGAAAAAATAAGTAAGAAAATGGTAGAAAAATCAGGATTTGAGATTACATTTGAAATAGTGGAATAAAATACTCGGTGAACATTTAGAGGACTGAAATTAATAGGAAAAAGGAAAAAAATAGTAATTCATGTAGAAGATGTGACAGCAAATAATTTGGTAGTAGATTGGGGGTGTTGTAGGAATTGGTGTCTGCAACAAATTGTTTTAAGAGTGCCAGAGTGTTGCTAGGGTGTTTTATGAGGAAGATGTTTTGATGTTGGTGCATGATTTGTTCAGTGATTATAAATAATTGAAGGTGATCTTATTGGTGGTTGTATCAATAGCCAGAGATTGTTGAATATGTTTATGATGGATTTGGCGAGTGGTTGCAATGGAAGAATATGTTTGTTTATGATGTAAGTGATCTATTGGTTCTGGTGTGAAAATGGATGAAAGATGGATCAATAAGACCAGTAAGTGGTAGCTTGCAGACCACGGGTGGTATCTCCTTCTAGTGGGTTCTAGTAAATCTTTGGGGGCAATAGTCTCTTTCAACAAAGACTAATAAACGAGTAAGGGAAAGAGTCCCTTCCAATGGGTACTGGTAAACGAGCAGGTGCAAAAATATCTTTTAGTGGTAGTTGATAAATGAGTAGGGATAGGAGCTCCTTGCAGCGGTAGTTGATAAACCTACAAGTGGTAGTTTTGGGGCCATGATGTAATCAATTTGAAGCTTATAATAAAAATAAGATTGGTGTATTTTGAATATGTTTCTCATGTTCTTGATGTTTATGATGTTATACATGATTGAGTTTTGTTTTTAATCCATGAATAATTGTTAAAGAGAATAAAAAGTGAAATTTGTGATTAATTGTATAATTTGGCCACACTACTAGTTCACCCCCCATCTTAGTAGTGTCATTGTTTCCATTGTTTATAAAAATTGGTATTAGATCTAGTGTCCTTCACGATCAGTTTAATACATAGAAGGAAGATCAAGGATCATGGAGAACCAGGACTGGATTACCTCAAATGGAGTTCCATTTTTGAATGCATCAAGTTATACAACTTGGAAGGTAAGGATGAGAATCTATTTGCAAGCTCTTGATTTGGATGTATGGCTATATGTGGAGTATGGAGTAATAAATGATATGTTTGATAGACAAGATAGGAAGGAAATCATGAGAGGGTTTTCTAATTCATATATTTAAAAATTAATACATTTTAAGACTCCCAAGAAGATATGGGACAAATTACAAACCATCTATAAAGTATACATGCAAGTTTCATGTGATGTTAAGAGGCTTTCCCTGGTGGATGGAGCAATCAATGACTCATTCAAATATTTAAATAGCATGAATATCATGAATCAGATGATTATTCTTCTTTATCAATAGGAAAAGTCGATGATCAACACCTAGAGAAGATGCAATCTATAGGTAAGTTGTTGTTTTTTTGTTATTGTAGAACAATAGACCATTTACCTTCAAACTTCTCAGCTGCAAGTACTGGTGAAAATAAGAGTTTTTCAACAAGTTGTAATGAAGATAGTGATACCTTAATATTGATTTAATATATTGACATTTGTAAAGAAGACAATGGGTTCAACTATAGAGAAGAGGAAGAAAGGACATCTCACATATCAGTAAAAGAATCCCTATAGTCATCAAGGGAACAAAATTTTGAGAGTGAAATAAACAATAGGGGTGAATCTAGTGGCTCCTCAATTGAGTTGGAATATATTGAAGAAAAAACTATTTGAAGAGGTAACTCATATCATCCATTGTCGAGGTCAATAATCTAAGATGCATCAATCTGAAGCTTGAAATGGAGAATATAATATTAAAAGAGAAGTTAATGAATCATCAGAAGGAAACAAAGAACTATGAAATGTTTAAAGACATTTAAACCAATGATTTTTCCTCTCAGTCCAAGATAACAATTGAAGATGATGGTGACTCAACAAAAAATTTAAAGAGGACCACAAATTTAGCTAAACTAAGTTCCAACAATGCTGCAATGGAAAAGAAAATAATGCACCAAAACAAAGGGATATCTTTGAGTCAAAATAAAGGTATGCAACCCCTCATATGATTTTGTATTAATAACGCAGGGCACTTTTCTTCCAAGTGTCTAGAAAGGAAAACAAAGGTGCAACAACATAGGTGGAATGCGCAATTTTAGCCACAACCACAAATTCCTTAGAAGAGAAATTTGACCAACCAAATACAAAGATCATTTTATCCTCAAAGGAAATATTTTCAATGGCCCAAGAGTAGCAAGAGAGAAAATTAAAGTCTAGGAAAATGAGTTGGAACATGATTTGGTAAGAAGTATAATTCTTTTTTCCACTTCTTGAATAAAGTTGAATGCTACATGTGCAATCATTTTTGACATAAAGCAGTTGCATGCAAATATAGGAAAAAATCATATTTCCAAAAAGCTGCAAATAGAGTTGAGAGCCAAAAAAAAGAACCGCATGGGAGCTATTTCAACACCCAGAAGAAATGCAGATCAAATGGTGGATGGAGGCAACATAGAAAAATTCTTGATGAAGAAGATTTAGAGTCTAAAATTCCAATGGTCTATATCTCTTACAAGGAGAGACTCCAATTAGTTAACAAAAGCAACATCAATCATGAAATATCTCCAAAGAAATACAGTGAGAAAGAAGAGAAACATTGGTCTGTATGGTCACGCATAAATCCACCCAGTCAAGCAAGTCAGTGCAAGAAACCATCCCATGGTGTTGAGAAAATTCAACATATGCATGCGTGGCTCAAGAAAAAAGGAATATAATTAACTTAGTGGGAGTAGATTTGTTGTTCATTTTCATTGAAAATAAGGGGTTGGATTTAGGGAAGCCAAAAAGGTCAGATGTAAGGAGCATAAAAGAACAAGCTAAGGAATGCATCTGAAGGATAAAGGAAAGTATGCCTTTTTCATATTGAATTTCTATCTCTGTGCTTTATTTATTGTTTTTGTCAAATCAATTGGCAGTTTGAGCATGTGTAGTTGGTGATGGTATGTCTACAAGCTTCTCAAATGAGTATTTTTTTATATATTTTGAATGCAAAGAGGTGTCATGGACAGAGGGGAAGTATACTCAAGTCAATATTTTAGTATCATATTATGCTTTGACAATTGGCATTATTGACTAGTATCATTTATGTGTTGCATGATAGAGGTTAATATATTGAGTTGCTAATATGATAATTGGATTGGTTTTCATGATGTTGTTCCAATTGGTAATTGGTATCACATGGTATCAAAAATACTATCAATTTTCATTTACAGACAGAGTATGGTGTTTATGTTTACTAATGTTGATAGGAAAATATTGATTTATATGATTGTTTTTCATGGTGAGTTTGTTTTCATTAGAAGTCTACCAGGTGAAGTACATGTTGAGCTGTATAAGTATACATTGGTCAGATTCCCTGTATGTTTGTCAAAGTTTTGTACTTTTGTGGTGTCATGAATAGCTACGGTTGTTCTTGTTGCTAAAAGTCAGGTGTATGGGTCTAGGTAGGCACTAATATGAATGTAATCCTACCAGAGACTCATATCAAGAGGTATCATTTTCTCATGGCTTAGTTTCACAAGCATGTGTTGTTTCAGCAAGATATATCTCTTCTTTGTTTGAATAAAATATTTGGAGTAAATAGTCAATTCCCTTCAACTCAATATTATTCATAGGACAGAGAGGAAGCTTCTTGGATCAGATCGTATGCATATGAGATTTTTCAGCATAAGAAGAAGTGATTTACAGGTACATAAGATCAAAATACATAGGAAGATTGTTGACAAGGGGAGAATGCTAGTATCTTTACCATTGACGTCAAAGGGGGAGAAGTATTTTACATCAAACACAATATGGTAATGGTAAGGATGTGTTGTTTGATCTTGGTGTTTCCATCAATGCCAAAGGGGGAGATTGTTGGAAATGTGTTTTTATTGATGACAAGATGATTGATTGTAAATAAAATTTAAAATATTGGCAAAGGAAAATGTAATGGTAAATATGTTTTCATTTTTGGCCAAGGAATATATCTATGGCAAAGGCAATAGCAGAGGTGGAACAGGAAAAATTAAATGCAAGGAAAGAGTGGAAAAACTAATTAAATGGTGCAGTGGATTTAGAGACAATTATGGAGCATCAAATAAATTTAGAAGTAGGTGAAATTGACACTGATGTATAGAGCTCGAAATAATATTTATGATGGTATGCAGAAGTTTGAAAATGGCCTCCTAGTGTGAGAGTTAGAGCCTGTCAAAGTTGGTGACCCCAAGTCAAACAAGTATAGAGTTAGAAAATGTTGGATGAGCTTTGGTGCACAACCAAAGTTGGTAGAAGTTCCAAAATCAATGAGGATGGTGGTAAAGCCTCTACACGAAGCTCTGGGCTCACATGGAGTGACATTTCTACAATGGGAGTGTTTCCCATTGGGTAGGTGGAGGCCACCTGGTGGTAATACCTCAGCGATATTATTTTTATGCCCCAAGTCTAAGCGACCGAGATAGGTGGAGTGGGATGATGCCATCCCGAAAAAGTTACCCCAAAGGGTATATCTTATAAAATTGGGAAGGTAACACAATGGTAAGGTTATGAGAGACAATCTCTAGGACACGACAGCTAAGCATATTCCAATCAGAACCAAGCAGGTGGAGCCCAGGTGATGGTATTACCCTAACACAATCCCTTTGGGGAACAAAGGGATGGGCTGGGAGGAAAGAGTGGGGACACTACAATAGTATAATTGAGGGAGCTAGCCAATGAAAAGGGAGTAGGAGGAGGCCCACTCTGACATCTCAAACCATGGAGAGTGAGCCCAAACATTTAACAACGAAGTAGTGCAGGAAGGCACCGACCTGGCATAAAAACAAAAGGAAATAGTCGAGAGCCCATTAAAGTTTTTTAACGAATAATTTTGGTGTAAAAAAATGCCTCATAAAACCTTTCTCTCTCCTTTGGCAAGACATGTGGCAGCACATGATTAGAGGATAGTGATGTTAGCACTAACCAATAAGAAGTGGACATGTGGAAGTCATGTTTTGAATTTTTGGGCACCCTAATGGCCTAATTTTGGGTGACACATGTCACCACTCAGAGGTCGACACGTGGAAAGAGTGACATAATTATGAAATCATCCCCATGGTATGATACTGGAGGTATGATCAGAGTGCACAAAGAAAAAGTGTTGGGCTACAGAGCGTTAGGTGATATCAACACTAACGACACATGCATGTTGTTACACAACAATTCGTCACTGTCCCTGCCATTCCCCATCCCGCACATTGGAGGGCTCATTCCATGACTTGTGAGCAGAGAAAAGATTTGAAAATACTTTCATTGCATCCCTCTGAAGATGAGCTTTCATTTCCCTGAAGACATCTCCCTGCCAAAAACCCTAAAAATAGCTCTTTTTCCATCGGCGCGGTTCCACAGTTCAGCCCTCGCGCCAAGGGGGAAAATCCTCCAAAGAGGGCGCGCCAATTGGTGCTCTGTTGTAGAGCCGCACCCGCGCCAACCATATTAAGAGGTGTTTTTTAAAAATAAATGGCGGAAGTTTCATCCTAACAAATTCCTGGACTGATATCTATCTTGAGTTGGGAGGTTTGGCTACGGATTTCCATAGAGAGGAAGTGGTTTGCCACCCTCTCATGGAAGCTTCCTTGATAATGAGGCGATCCATAATTATAGGGATCCCAACTCCCCTTCCTCCATCTATAAAAGCTTGCTCATCTCCTTTGCAAGCTAGTTCCCAAGAGATTTCACATCTTTATGCTGCAAGAGCCTTATTGATTCCCTTAAGGCCAAATCCAAGCAAGGAGACTATTGTCAAGTATCCGGAGAGAGAGGCTTGTCCCATCCTTGATAGGCTTTATCGAGACATGTTTTGCTGATGACCCACCAAAGGAGAGTGCTGCGTTGAAGCTATGGTTGTATTCTTCTTTTGACTCATTAATGATAAGCAACTATTGGTTATGGTTCCACTCTTGTTCTTGATTATGTTCATGAGTTATGTCCTCCTCCACTGACATATAGTAGTATATACTGGATTTTATGCTTGCGTTTGTGTTGTTTCTTGCATGTGCAGGTGTCCGATCACGGAGATCGTGAGGATTGTGATCTGCCAGGGCAAAGGAACGGGAGCACCACCTCTTCTACAAACGACAGCGTTGGATTCCAGGTAAGCCTTCATCGCAAGTTGGTTTATTTGCAATTAGGAACCTGCACTGTAGCGTGTTTGATTGTTGCTAGACCTGATCTGGGCTAGTAGGGATCGCCTCTGTCCGCAGAGGGGATTAACCTCTTCAACAATTTGGCGACTCCGCTGGGGAATCAGCTTGTTGTTTGATTTGTAAGCTATAGACGGAGCCTGAAGTACAACCAGATAGCCTTCGAAATGCTTTTGCTCTGCATTAGCGGAGTAGATCAACGCTGCTTCAGTCAATCTCTAGTTTGGTTTACGGACTGAACAAATTGGAGTATTGTCTTCTCTTTTCGGTCAATTTCTTGGCCTTGCTTGCTTGGTTAGCTCTTTGGACTGGTTTTTCTGTTTGTTTGGCTTTGTTTTAGCCTTGTCATCACTTGTCTGTGTCTGAGATTGCTTGTTTTTCATTTTCCCATAGTAAACTCGGCTGACGCGCTTTTCAGTGTGACAGTCGCCCCCATTAGCATAGGTTGCTTGTGTATCACCCACGCCATTGCCTTTCTGGCGCTAATTTCAAGCTCACAGTCGCGCCAATCCTGTGAGCTATTAGGTTTTGCTGTGTTTTATGCTTTCTGGGACAGACTTGTGATTTTGATCTTGTTTTTTTGGCTGTTTGAGTGCACTGGAGCCTAGTTTGACTGATTGTAACCTCCATCCTTTGGTTGTTTACCTATTTCTTTCGATTTCGCATTCGAGCCCTAAGGCATCTAGGTGCTTTTGTGAGTCGAGCCTCCCTTGGGAGTTTTTTGGTTTTCGTTCGTTTAGTTGACTTTGGGATTTCTTCCTTGCATTCGTTTGACAGTTGTTTATCATTTTATTGCGCTTTTTGAGAGATTGATTTCGTTTTCATTCGAATTTCGCTTTGCTTCATTTTGGGCCTAGATTACACGGCTCATTAGTGTCTTTGGGACTTTTCTTGGTTTTGAGAGACTTTTGGTTGATTTGAGGTCTGATTGTTTGTGCCATTGAGTGAAATCTGCTTGCTTTTGCTCTCTTATTATCATTTCTCAAATTGCTTCTCATTTGTTTTCGGTTTGTTTAGTGCATCTAGCTCTCAAACATTGAAAATAAAAAATCTCTTTTTCTTTTGATTGATTAGTGCAAATTAAAAAATTTTCAGTGTTATTAGTAATTAGTGACTTTGAAGAAAAGTTTTTAGTTTCATTAGATGCATTAGAGATATCACTGATTGTCTTCCGATCATTTTGTTTGAGTAAAAAGCTCTTAACTCTTCTGTAGCTAGCTTTCATCGAACGAAATGATATACTGTGGCATGTATTTTTTCATTTAGGAGATTTTTGAGACATCACATTCGTTGGGGCCTGAAAACTAAAACGTAGTTGAAGATAAACTTTAAAATTTACTCAACTTACACTAAGGCAGCATTGAAATCTAACGAAACACATTTAGAGGTCTAGGCTAGAGACGTGTTCCGACATCTTAAAACCTAGTAGTTGTCGTTCGGCTCTTGGCTTTAGACAACACTAGTACGGACTTGTGCTCCCTATACCGTCGCGTATATAAAGGGAGACCCCACTAGGTTTCAATCCTTTATCCATAGGAAGCCGAGTCTGCCTCCCTATACCCGTGATACACCGGACACAACATTCGGGGAGATTGCCTGCACGTACGGAATGTCCTTGGTTGATTTCTCTTTCATTATTGGAACGAAGGTGTATATTGCAGTTCACGGTTATTTGGTACACCCTTTTGCCTAGTATTCCTGAGTAGTCATTTGATCTTTTCTGACTCCCTAAATTTGAAAGGATCACCAAGTGCTTGTCCTTTCACGCTTGTGTCAAATTTGAAAGAGATAGAGTCACCTTTTCGACCGTTTCTCGACTCTTAAAACATGAAACGGTGAAGTTTCTTATTTTTCAATGTGGTAAAAATTAATCACCCACGATCACACGCCTTGTTAGATTCTGCTTGTTGACCGTTTGATTGTGTGTCTTGACTCTTTTTCAGCCCGTGTGTGTGTTTGATCTTTTTCTCTTATCGTTGCTACCATAGTCGCGGAACCTTCGGTTTTGTCTACTGGTAGTCCTTATACGAATGATTCATCAGAGGCTTCCCAATCCTCTGCTGAACCACAGCAGCCCATTGTTTTCGAGTTTCCTGACGGGGGACCGGTTCTTTCTGAGCGACCCTTTGGGGGACCAGTTGAGTTCAATTGGCCCTTTTCTGACCCTTTGTCTGAATTGAGATTAGGAGTTGATTTCCTTTCTCTTACATCGGGTTTGCCTTTTATAGCTGTTGTTTTTTCTCCTAGTCCTCGTCGTCTATTACGATATCTAGCGGCAGGCTCAAACATGAGTGATTCCAATGAGGAAATCCCAACGTCCGATGAAGATTACTAGTTATTTCCTCGGAGATTATTTCCATGAGACGACTCTGAACCTGCGATCATGTCATCATCCGGTCTCTCATTTCCAGCAGGGTATAGATCCTTGGGTCAAATCATTTCCGCCGCCGCCTCTCTGGGAGTGTCAGCTCCTTCTACGAGGCCGGTTGCTCCTTCATTGGGGGTGTCTCCTCGGATACCCGTCACTTCTGTACCCGCTCGGCCCACTGTCTGTGTGGCCACCTCTGCACCCGCTGTCACGGCGCCCTCTGTGAGGGCTATGCCACCTCCTGAAGACATTTATTTAGCTACTACTATACCAGAGAACATCTCTCCGGAGGAGTATCGGTTGTCTCTACAACAGCCGAACCCCGAGGTTGGACCATCCTCCCAAGATCCCAACCGCTCTTATTTTTCGCACTATGCACAGGATGGTACACCCGTGTATGCTTTTCCAGGTCAGTATGATGAGCACGGGGACATTTTATGTCTACCCGCTCCTGAGGCTCACCTCCATGCTCAAGGTTTACCTTATAACCAGGCTTATAACCCGCAAGGGCAACCTTTCCAAGGCCAACCTTCGGGCCAACCTGGCTATCCTTATGAACCACAGGGGCATCCTGTGCAAGGCTATCCTGCGGGCTAGGAAGGGCCATCGTATGGTCCGCAAGGACAGTATTACAACCCTTCCAGTCAACCTGTGCAACCTCAGCCGAGGTACCAACCGGGACCGGTCTATGGTCCTGGGGGGCAAATCCAGCCTTCTCAACCTATGCAACCGTAGTATCCTGTTGTTTCCAACGTTGCATATCAGCCGAGACCATCCTATGGTCCTGCTCCAGGTAAAACCGGTTACCAGCAACCACCTGGCTCTATTCCTCCACCAGGCCAACCGACCCATCTGGTACAACCTGGTGTTCTGCCTCCAGGCCAACTGGCCCATCCAGCACAACCTGGGGCTCCTTCACAGCCAGGTCAACCTGCGCAACCGGCGCAACCTGTCTATCCGGGTCAACCTGTTCACTCAGGGTAGCCTGCTCATTCAATTAACCCTGCCCAGCAGCCGATTTATTCAATGCCGCAGCCAAATCAACAGTTGCGCCCTAGTTATCAGGCTCCGTAGGGTTCCACCTATCAACAGCCGACTCATCCTCAGGGAGGTTATTATCCTCATGGTCAATCTCAACCAAATGATAACCAGCCCCGAGGTTCTCAGTATTATCCTCATCAACCTAGTTCTACCTATACTCAGCAGCCAAATCCAAATGCTGCTTACACTGGGCCGACATATAATCAAGGTCCCTACACTGGTTATCAAGCCCCACACACTGGTTACCAGCAGCCAAATCAGTCTGGTTATACGACCTACACCCCCTACAGTCAGAATCCTACGGGACAGAACCCATGGGGGCAAGGATATTCCCAACCAGCGTGGAGTACAGGTACCAGTCCTCATCCCGGGCCTGGCATGCCGGTCAATCCGCCATTGCCATTCCTGGCCACCTTGGAGTTGCCGGATGTTTCAAAATTGACCAATGATCCGATTTTGCATAATCCTTATTGGCCTTCGGTTCCTACCAAGATACCAGGTGATTGCCCCAAGTTTGAGGGTAAAGCTGGGGAGGACCCCCAAGCGCATGTGATGACGTATCATCTGTGGTGTTCATCCAACTCTTGGGTCGATGATTCAATTCGTTTGCGCCTCTTCCAGCGCACTTTGACTGGAGCTGCTGCTAAGTGGTACATCGAGTTATCCCATGGCATCTTCCAAGATTTCAATTCCTTAGCCATGGCTTTTCTGACACACTTTCAGTTACCGGTTCGCTATGAAGCCGGGACCCTCCTGACTTCTTTGAAGCAGGACAAAGCCACTCACATTTCTGATCACATTCATGAGTGGCGGCTCCATCGTAGACTGATCAAGTTTCATATACCTGTTCAGATACTAACTCACTGGTTCACCACCTCCTTCGTGAACAAAATCACCCAAGATATTGCGATGGGAGCGTGTGTGACGGAGGAACAAGCCATTGCGTGTGCCCAATATCTGGATCTTGTATATTCTCAGTCTAGCATGCTTTATGATATCTTGCCTGATGCTCCACGGTTCGGAACCTCCAAGGCTCCACCTACCCCTGCAGTGGATGGTGCCATTGGTTCTGTGTCTGAAAATTCGAATAAATCTTCGAATGGGAAGTAGAAGTCCAACTCATCCAATAATTCTGCTCCTCCCGCCCCTACCAATTCTGGCAAAACTGCAGAGGTGAACGTCATTCAGGCCAATCCTAATGGAGAAATCCTCCAAAGGGAAAAACAAGGGCAAAGGTAAATCTAAATTCGACGCCCCAAAGCCAGAATCCAAACCTCGCACTGAGGATGGTTCGCAACGTAAACCGAAGTATCCCCGCCTTATCTGCGAAGGAGATCATTATACCAAGGATTTTCCACGACGACCTGAAGTTAGTCAACTTCTAAAAGGCTCCAAAGGGACTCCGGAAGTTCTTAAAGAACCATTCCCGTCTCAGCAGACCCAGATGGTTTAACAGCCTTCACCATCTACACCATTTGGGTCCCAGGTTTTTATGATGAATGGTGCTGCACCTATCTCTATCGCTACGCGTTCGAAGGATTACAACGAATCACAGCAGGCACCGGGGAAGGCAGTTGTGGATGGACCACCTCCCCCACCTGTCTCCGGTTCGTTGGAAATCGAGAAGCCTACTCCTGAACCTGTTGTGAAGCCACCTTCTAAAGGTGTTTTACGAATATCTTCTTATAATCTGAATGCCCGTGCCGCTCAGCACTACAGTATTGTTGAGGATTTGGCATAGGCACCTTCTGCTATGTCTTCACTAGAAGTTCTTCAAAGTTGTCCTTCGCAATGGAAGGCTTTTTTGTCTGCAATCGGTGGCATTGATCCCGTCGATTCGAGTCTTCTCACCTTCAATTTAGAGAATTTCACCCCTCGACTTCCACATCAGATCGCTCTTGTTATTCAAGTCGGGATCAACGGTCTTAACATCCATAGGGCCGTTGTGGATGAAGGTGCCTCTACCTGCGTCATGTCGTCTGCTTGCTGGAAGGCCATTGGCTCTCCAGCCCTTTCGTCATCTCCCAATGCCCTAGAGGCATTTGATGGTCGGGAATCCAAACCCCTGGGTGTTCTCGAGAGTTTAGCGATCACTTTACAGGGGAAGACTGTCAACGTAGAAGTAGAAGTGGCTGACGCCAAACTCAACTACAATATACTTCTCGGCCGTAGCTAGACTCATGCCATGCTATTCATGCCATCCACCATCTTTCAACTTCTTAAGTTCCCTCACGAGGGCAAAATCGTTACGGTGGATCAATTGTCATTCTTCACCTCCACCTCCGAGCACAACGTTCCATACGTGGATCAGATCCCAAATCCCCCTGACAGTGTAGGACCCGGTCTCTTCAAGGACCCCGTCCTCATGGGTATTTTTCCCGCACCGCCACCGCACACTGCTCAAGTTAACATGATTTCCAGATCTGATGACCCCTGGCTCATCCCTACGCCTGAGCAGGTGTTTGAGTTTGGAGAATAAATTCCCTTGACTCCAGTAGAGATTAGCTACTATGAAATTGTTGCCGCATCTGATCCTCCACCTCCTCAGCATGCTCCTTTGAGCATGGCTCTAGATGTCTATTCTCAATCCCCCTGGCTTGGTCAGGCCAATTCACCTCATCCTCTCAAAGAGGCTTTTCCTTCCGATGAAGCCATTGTTGAAACAATGTCTCTCGAGGAGCTACCTTGGGGCGATGGACATCATCGTTCCTCTTTCATGCCTAGCTTGGGGGTAATGTCAGATTGTCTAGAGAGTTATGCATCTCAGGTTCCTACTCCTCCTCTCCAAACGCCAATCTTGACGCACAAGGTTCTTTCGGAGGGAAACCTGAGTAATATCACTCAAACCATCCCGATTAAAATCTCTGTTAAACCGGGGATCGTTGAGAATATACACGTGGGAGTGACTTGTTCTCTTGATGAGATTCAAGTCTATACTGGTCTTTTCAAAGAATTCAGAGATGTGTTCGCCTGGTCTTACGAGGAAATGCCTGGGATCGATCCCAGTATCGTAGTGCATGAGATTCCAACCTACCCTGGTGCGAAGCCCGTGCGCCAACGCTTACGCCCAATGCATCCTCGTAAAGCCGCTGCAATTAAATCAGAAGTTGAAAAACTTCTGAACGCGGGCTTTATTTATCCCATCCCCCTCACAGAATGGGTTTCCAACATTGTCCCTGTCAATAAAAGGCAGGGTACTATTAGGGTCTGTGTTGATTACCGCGACATTAATCACGCCTGTCCGAAGGATAACTATCCCACTCCATTCATAGACCAAGTCATCGACGAATGTGCCGGAAGTGAGATTTATTCCTTGATGGACGGATTTTCCGGGTACAATCAGGTAAACATTATACCTGTTGATCAACACAAGACTACATTCATCTGTCCGTGGGGTACTTTCGCCTATAAAAAGCTCTCATTCGGCTTGAAGAACGTTGGAGCCACTTTCCAGCGTGTGATGTCTTACGCTTTCCATGACATACGCCATATCGTTCAGCCTTATCTGGATGACTTGCCAGCCCACTCAGCTAGGCGAGAGGACCACCCTGAACACCTCCGCTAGATTTTCCTTCGCTGTAGACGCTACAATATTAGGCTTAATCCTCATAAATGCGTCTTTTGCATGGATTCTGGCCGTCTGTTGGGATTCATAGTCTCCAAAGACGGAATTCGCCTTGACCCTTTAAAAGTCAAGGCTATCATCAATCTCCCATCACCCTCCTCATTATATCAGTTGCAGAGTCTGAAAGGAAAAGCAAACTTCCTTCGGCGCGTTATCCCGAACTACGCGGAGGTGGCTAAAGGATTCACGCGCCTATTAAAGTAGAACGTTCCCTTTCGTTGGGATGAAATTGCTCAACAATCCTTTGAGAAGCCCAAGACATTACTTGTTAATGCTCCTTTGCTTCGTCCTCCTAACTATCACCGTGATTTCACTTTGTATCTCGCCGCCGCATTTAGCACCATAGCTATGGTTCTGGTGCAGGATGACGATGATGGTAATGAACATGTCGTTTATTATCTATCACGGAACCTTCTCGACATAGAAATGCGGTATTCTCACGTCGAGAAGTTGGCGTTAGCCGCATTACACGCTGTGCAGCGTTTTCGCCACTACATCCTGTTGCGTACGATAACAGTGGTTTCAGATTGCAACCCCATGACATATATTCTGTCTCAACAATTACTGGGGGGAAAATACTCCAAATGGATCGTTATCCTGCAGGAGTTTGACTTAGAGTTCACCACTACTAAGTCAACCAAATCACTTGTTTTCGCGGATCTTATATGCTCACTCCCAACAGACTCCGCTCCTTCACACTCTAAGGATCATATCCCGGACGAAAATATTTTCCTCATCAGTACGCGCAACCCTTGGTACGGCGACATAATCGTGTATCTTCAGACCTCCACATTTCGGTCTGAGTTGACTAAAGATGCCCGATGACGGATTCGGCATCAGTCTCAACCCTAATGCATCGTAGGAGATACCTTATACTGCGTTGGAGTAGATTCGGTGCTCCGTCGGTGCCTAACCTTGGAAGAGGCTGAAAGGGTCCTAAATGACTACCACAGTGGTGCCTGTGGTGGACATATGTCTAGATATGCTACTGCCCATAAAATTCTGCGAGCAGGTTACTTCTGGCCGTCCATATTCAAAGACTGTATCGTTGCAGTCCGTAAATGTCACGCGTGCCAGGTGTTTCAGTGCAAGATGCGTGCGTCACCTCTCCCTTTGCATCCTATTATTACCGTCGGACCTTTTGCGAAATCGGGCGTGGAATTTATGACGTGTAACCCTCGTTCGGCTGGGGGGCATGCGTATATAATCGTCGCTATCGACTACTTCACTAAGTGGGCCAAAGCGATGCCTACACTTGCTGCCGACGGTAAGACGACTGCTCAGTTCATCTTCAACCACATCATTGCACGTTTCAGGGTCCCTCAAGCCATCATTACTGACCATGGTACTCATTTCTGAGATTATATGATGGCCGAGCTGACTTCAATATTGGGCTTACGCCACGATAGCTCAACGCCATATTACCCTTAGGAAAATGGCCAGGTTGAAGAAGTGAACAAGGTTTTGCTCACCATGCTTCAACGAACAGTTGGTATTCACAAATCCAATTGGCATCTCCAACTGTTCTCAGCTCTATGGGCATACCGGACGTCTGCAAAGAATGCAACTGGATTCACACCATTTCAATTGGTATACGGTCTGGAAGCAACTCTTCTAGTTGAATGCGAGATTCCTTCTTTGAAATTAGCTGTAGAACTTCTACCCGATACTTCTGCTGAGGAAGAGCGTCTTTTGTATCTGGAACGGTTAGATGAAACCCGCCGTTTAGCTGCTTTAGTCATTGAAGCACAAAATAAGCAGGTCAAAGCTCACTTTGATCAATCAGTTTCTCTGCGTTCCTTTATCGAAGGAGACCTCGTCCTCCTATACGATCAAGCGCATGACAAGCTTGGGGCCGGTAAGTTCCAACCTATGTGGCATGGGCCCTACATAGTAAAACGCGTTTTGAAGAATGGGGCTTATGAGCTTATAGATTATGAAGGAGTTCCGCTGGCGCAGCCCAGAAATGGGTTGTACCTCGAAAAATACTACGCCTGAAGTGATTTTTTGTGTAGTGTGTGTACATAGGTGTGTTCTTTTCATTTGTGTGCATGTGTGGTGTGGTTTGCGATGTAAACATATTTTTGTTGATAAGGTCTTCCTGATTGTGCAGATGTCCATCAATCCGTTTGTTGGTTTCGTGGATAATGCCTCCTGCAGTACCAGGAATCTGTCTTCGGCGGCCTGGGTAATCTACGATCCTGCTGGTGAGTTGGTAAACCTGCAAGGTGTGTGTCTGGGACGTACTACAAATAACATCGCGGAATATAGTGCTGTGTTAGAATTATTAACCGAGGCGGTAAACCTCGGTATCCGTGAATTGCTTGTGTATCTAGACTCGCAACTTGTAGTATCACAATTGAACAGACGCTATTCAGTAAGAAACCCATCCATTTTACGTCTGTATTTGCATATTCGTTTACTGGAGAGAAATTTTGACTATATTACATATCAACATATACCCAGGCATATGAATACGTTAATTGATGTAGTAGCTAATTTTGTTCTAGATAGAAATTTACGCAATTTGTAAATCATCATCACATGTAAAAGGAAAATCCATCCAGAAATAGATATGTATATATATAGATATCGAATGTTTGTGTCGTGTGCATCACATTAAATAAAAAATATACATGTTCATCTTAATACGTCTGGAGACGACATGTATCTCAAAAAATATTCATGATAAAATCCCTAGGAGTCTAATCCGCATGGTGCTCATGATAACAAGTGACTGCACGCACTAAGCATCTCAGAAGTCAATGGAGGCGACTAGGCACTCCCACCGTATGTCTCTGGTACGCCATCGGTACATCTGCCAGTCGGGCGTAGTCTGGGATCCCTCGGGCAATACCCTAGAGATTTTGGATCAACTCCCCCCCCCCTCTGCACCCTCTGCCTAAGGATCAGGTGTGGGAAGAGTCCTCCCCGTGATAGGAGACATACCGGCTGGACTCTCTGGGCCCACATCTGCATACATATAAAATGTGTCAAGACAGAGATGTATTACCAAAAAAAATCATAAAACATAAAAATCAAAAAGAGAAGAGATCATACCCAACTCCTCGTCCCAATCATCTCCCTCTGGCAGTGGGAGATTTGGGTCTCCAGTGAAATCAGTTCCTACATATGGCTAGTCTTCCAATACAATCAACTGACGCCGCAACCACCCAAAAAACTCCGGCCTCCAGGGCATCTATTGGCCTCCTCCAGCTCTGGGCATCAGTGCCGCCCAGCGAGCCATTCTTGGCTCTCGTGGAATGGGCTCAGCTACTATGGCCCCTTAGCCCTGGAAGATTGGTAATCGTTCCAGAATGAACGATACCAGGATAGAACAGTAACCAAACCTTTTCAGTTTGGCCTGCTTACACTTCATGAGTTGTCTCTTGATATTTATTGTCACTGTTGTGGCCCAATCGAATAATAGGGGACTCATGCACTTTGAGGCCAGTAAGAGTTGGGCCTTTGTTGCCTCGTGCGGTGCCTGCGATCCCACGGCCCACGTGATGGTATGAAGCACTACCCTCAGTGCTAGATAAGGAATAGTATGGATGTCTACCTTTCCACTTCCTAATCCCAGTCGTGCCCCTCGACACACTCGTGCCATCACTTGCTCCATCTTCTCACCAGACGGTCTGCTCCCTGTCAATATGGGCACTGGACCTCTGCGCGATAGTCCGGTTATGAAGTACACGTTAGAAACCTCCAGTTCTAATACTTGGTCCCACAACTTGAACACTTGTTCATGTTCGTCCCATATGCTGATCAGGTACTGTAGCAGCTCAGGCTGAGCTCGTAAGCAAGGTGTCAGGAAGAACTTCTTAAGCCCACAGTTCTTGAGGGCATTCATGCAAGTTTCATTCTCCATGGCCTGTTCATCCTCTTCCCCGTGCTCCCTCTCTTTCCACTCAATGACCATTTTGATCGGTTGTCTGCATTCACATGGTCCAAAAACTTCAATTAGACCTCTGCTATCCTTAAAAATTCATGTAATTCATTCGTTGTGTGGAAATTTTAAACGGAAAATTGGATTGTGCCGCTGGCACGACTGTTTTCCTAACAGTCGTGCCAGTTGGCGCGGGCCCTTTGGAAATAAAATGCCATTGGCGCGGGTCCGTGCCGGATACCCGCGCCAATGGGAGGAGCCCTAAAAATTCAAAAATTCCTCACAGAAGTCTAATATGCTAATAAAATTCATGAAAAACGGATTGAAATGGAGTACAAAGAAGTGCCTCTTACCTAGAACAGATGGGAATCTGAATGGTAGCCTGGATCGGTCGCAATCGCCGTCAGAAGTTTGCACACAAAATGGACCATTGCTGCTCTTCAGTGAGGTAAATAGTGAAAATTAATTTTATTTTTACCATTTGACATATTTATAACTTTTTGAACTCAAAATAGGTTTTGAAAGTTATTTTTCTAAATATTTTAATATAATTTGTCAAAAATGGGTTTTACACTTGCTTTTTGTGCAGCAAGAGGTTTTTTACGCGACTTAAACGGTGAAATGAGTTGTATTTTATACTTTTTCGGACTCGGTAAATACATGAAAAAGTCACTTTGGAGTCATATTTTAGCTCTTTTCTGACTCTCTAAACATGAAAAGATTTCCGAGGCCCTTGTCGTTTCAATCTCGTTAAAGTGGACACGAATCGACATCTACCCAGTATATGTTTACCCCTTTTTCGGGCTGGGATGGATTATTTACGAAAAAGGAATACCCTAGAATATTGCGACTAGGAGGTTTTCTCGGATATTGTTTTCTACCTTTTCGGGTCCGAGGAACTATCTACGAAAAGCGACCGCTGGAGTTTACTTTTCTGCTGTCTTTTCAAACTCTCTAAATATGAAAAGATGTCGAGTTCTTCCTTTGTTAGACTCGTTAAAACCTGATGACATTGGATTCATTTGAAATGACGTTCTCCGAGTTTCTGCTTCCTAGGGCTCGTTAAAAGTACTAGGATAGATTCGCCCGAAGGGAAGAATTATATTACAAGCATATTCTATCCCCTTCAAGCTTGTTATCAAAAATAATTGGGGTAGTCGCCAAAAATGGTGGGGGAAAAATGGAACCAGCATCATTGTCGTGTCGGCAGTATGTCGCTCTTGAACATGGCACTTGTCTGCATTCGTGTCGGGTTGGGGACATGTCATCTCATTCTTCACTTGCATCCGTGGGTTTGGATAATCCATTTTGACCTCTCATCTACTTGTTGACTCGTCACCATGACCTCTGATCCGTTGATGTCAAATACTGCCAAATCCACTATCGTGCCGTTATATGTTCAAGAGAAGTTGACCTCTACAAAGTGTCAACCTTCCTCTGATTCTCATATGATCATGATTCACAAAAAACATCATGTTCCTCTGTCTCGTGTCGATGATGTGGGAAACACTATGGCCCACCTTCAATTAGGTCACTTCCTGTCGACTTCAGCTCATTATCCGGGAAGCTGATCTAGAGACTCCCTTATGGTACCTTGGAGCCTGCATGCCTCAATGGCAGTTTCGTCGCATTCGACGTGAGGTTTTCATCATTGGCCTCTGATCGAGTGATTCTATGGGTGTTCGACGCCAGCTCATTGATTCACATGCCGTAGATTGTACCTATAGAACCTTGAGGGCCATTATCATTATTGGTGGTTCCTCTCGCGTCTGTTAATATCTTTCATCATTGGCTGGTAATCATACGATGTTCTTGCATGTTCGACTTCAACTTACATATTCGCATGCTTGAACTTGTACTTTGTTTGGGTCGAGATGGAGCGCAAGACCCTGGGTTTTATCTGTTGGAATCCAGGCTGCGATTTTGTGGACTATTATTACATGACTCACTGATTGGATGGCTGCGACCATACCTGAGTCTATTTATCGATCCTCTCTAGATGGCCGCGTCCATGCCCTGGATCTCGATTATTGTATACTCTCTTATGGATGGCTGCACCCATATCACGCATATATATCATGTATCTGAGACATCAGTTGTACTTCGCTTCGCAGGTTTTCCGATGGTAGTGTTTTCAGTCGGCATGTTCTCGTAAAGCATTTCACCCCTCTCTCTCTCTCGGGCCTCATGCTTTAGGGGGCATATGTTACACAACAGTTTGTCACCGTCCCTGCCATTCCCCATCCCACACATTGGATGGCTCATTCTGTGACCTGTGAGCAGAGACAAGACTTGAAAATACTTTCATTGCATCCCTCTGAAGATGAGCTTTCATTGCCCTGAAGACATCTCCCTGCCAAAAACCCTAAAAATAGCTCTTTTTCCATTGGCGCAATTCCACAGTTTAGCCCTCGCGCCAAGGGGGAAAATCCTCCAAGGAGGGCGCGCCAATTGGCGCTCTGTCGTAGAGCTGCACCCACGCCAACCATATTAAGAGGTGTTTTTTAAAAATAAATGGCGGAAGTTTCATCCTAACAAATTCCTTGACTAATATCTATCTTGAGTTGGGAGGTTTGGCTACGGATTTCCATAGAGAGGAAGTGGTTTTCCACCTCTCATGGAAGCTTCCTTGATGATAGGGCCAATCCCATAATTATAGGGATCCCAACTCCCCTTCCTCCATCTATAAAAGCTTGCTCATCTCCTTTGCAATCTAGTTCCCAAGAGCTTTCACATCCTTATGCTGCAAGAGCCTTCTTGATTCCCTTAAGGCCAAATCCAAGCAAGGAGACTATTGCCAAGTATCCGGAGAGAGAGGCTTGTCCCATCCTTGACAGGCTTTATTGAGACATGTTTTGCTGACGACCCGCCAAAGGAGAGTGCTGCGTCGAAGCTATGGTTGTATTCTTCTTTTGGCTCATTAATGATAAGCGACTATTGGTTATGGTTCCACTCTTGTTCTTGATTATGTTCATGAGTTATGTCCTCTTCGACTGACATATAGTTGTATATACTGGATTTTATGCTTGCGTTTGTGTTTTTTATTTCATGTGCAGGTGTCCGATCACGGAGATCGTGAGGATTGTGATCTGCCAGGGCAAAGGAACGGGAGCACCACCTCTTCTAGAAACGACAGCGTTGGATTCCAGGTAAGCCTTCGCAAGTCAGTTTATTTGCAATTAGGAACCTGCACTGTAGCGTGTTTGATTGTTGCTAGACCCGATCTGGGCTAGTAGGGATCGCCTCTGTCTGCAGAGGGGATTAATCTCTTCAACACATGTTGTCATTGGATGCCAATGAAAAGGGCACCAAGTGAACCTCACAGGGACAACTCATCCCATTGGACATATCTTGGTTTTTTATTAATGTATCACAAGTGAAATATTTAGAATGTAAGCATGGGGACATGTTTCTGATGACAATGCATAGCTGCAACCGATTGGAGAAGCATTGGGCCGTCCCCACTAGACATGTCAACCCTAAGGTATGACCCTGACAGGTGAGTAAAGGGGCACATAAATGAAAGTGTCGGGATAAATGGGGTTATGGGCAAACCACTCACACACGGTGCCATGCAACAACTGAAAACATGGGGCACAGACATTATGAGCTACGAAGGCTTTGGAATGGCTAAGCTCTAGTTTCTTGGCTTGTTTCCCCTAGAAACAAAACTAGGGGTGTGACAAAATGAAAGAGTCGGGATATAGAGAGTTTTAGCCTTTGGGTTGGTGTTTGGTTATTTAGTGTAGAAATAAAACAATGGTGCAAAGGAATTAGTACGGAGTTTTGGCCCATGTAGGACTTAAAAGGGCTTAATGCCTGAGACCTAAGCTGGTGGTTATGCAGACCCAATTTTATGGAAAAAAAAAGGAAGGTGCTAAAGAAAAGGGGCTTAAAGGAAAATTTGGCAACTACATGATCAACAAATCCTTTTTTATTTAGCATGAACAGTCAGTAACATATTAAAAGGCCATATGGTCTGGCATGGAAATATTAGTTGGTACGATTAAAGCCCGATAGCAACATGAACGGGAAAGTGTTACCTCAAGTGGCACATTCAGAAGTTAGAGCCAAACCCGGTAGAATGAAAATGGATGAATAAGTTGAAAGCTTTGGTAAGTAATAGTTAAGTGGCACAAAACACAACAAAGCACTAAAGTGCATGAATGATTTGGCAGCAGAATTGGAAGTCAAGCCAAAATAACTGCAGACAAAAATAGAAAACTACAACTAAAACCTATTAAGAACCATAATTGCAAAAATAAGCAGGAAAACAACAAAAAACTCAAATTTTGATTTTTGAACAATAGTAGTGGAATAAAAAACTTGGTGAAAATTGATAGGACTAAAATTAAGAGACAAAGGAAAAAATATTAATTCATGCAACAAATTTGACAATAAGATAACTAAAGATCAATTCAACAATATCAATGTAATATTATTTAAAGGCATAATTCATGAACAATATTGGGGGTGCAGGAGGAATTAGTGTATGCCACAAATTGTTTTGAGAGCACCAATGTGCTTCTAGGTTGTTTTATGAGGCAAAGTTGTTGGTGTTGGTGTTGTTAGTGCATGATTTGTTCAGTAATCAGAAATTGTTAAAGGTGATCTTATTGGTGGTTGTATCAACAACCAAAGATTGCTAAAGATGTTTATGGTGCCTTTGGTGAGTAGTTGTAGTGGTACAATTTTTTTTATGATATAAGTGGTCTATTGGTTCTAGTGTGAATATTGATGAAACATGGATTAACAAGATCAATAAGTGGTAGGTTGCATACCAAGGGTAGTAGCTCCTTCTAGTGGTTGCTAGTAAATATTTGGAGAAAACAGTCCCTTTCAACATCTACTGATAAATGAGTAGGGGCAAGAGTCCCTTACAATGGGTACTCATAAACAAGCAAGGGTAGTCGTCCCTTTGAGTGGTAGCTGATAAAGGAGCAAGGATAGGAGTTCATTTCAGTAGCAGTTGATAAACCTACAAGTGGTAGCTTGTGGGGCCATGATGTAATCAAGTTGAGTCTTATAATATAAAGGAATATTGGTCTCTTCTGTATATGTTTCTTATGTGCTTGATTTTTATGATGTTATACATGATTGAGTTTTGTTTTTTATCCATGAATAATTGTTAAACAGATTAAAAAGAATTTGTGAAGAATTGTGTAATTTTTCCACAGTACTAATTCATCCCCCTCTCAGTAATGTCCTTGTTTAAATTTTTTCTAACAATACAAACAAATAAAAATTAGGTAAGAGCATTTACCACCAAGGAATTTTTTGTTTATGTTTGGGGTTTTCAGAAATCATTGCAAAATAAGAAAGGATTGTGACCTGGTTAAGACTAGAACATCGACAATTCCAATTTCATCTAAAATATCTAGAAAATTACTCTCACATGGCTTTGTCTCATCCTTTCCAATCTTTAGCTCCTTTCTATGAATGGATTCCAACTCATGGCATTGATTGTCAATTCTCATGCATGGTCCATAAGTGACCCTCCTTCAACATCATGTGTAGCTACTTGCTCAACTATCCTACAAATAAGAAATATTTTCACAACCCTATCCTTCGAAGTGTATCTACCACAATTGGAAACTTCATTGTAGTTTCAATTGATTGCCATGCTAAATAGGTAAAATTTCCTATAAATACATCAATCCTTGTGTTGTCTCAAAATCAATCTATTTCATTCAGTATCAAAAATCTGCAACAATAAATAATGTGACCTTTGAACTTGATCTTTCTATATGCCTCATTTTCCTTGTCACCCATTAATAAAATCTTCTCCACTTTACTCCTACCAAAGAAAAAATAACGATGGTTGCCTTTCATCCCTTGCACTGTCATGGCTTCATTCTCACCTACCAAGTTCCTTATGTGGCTCCTTCTAGAGGGTGACTCTCCTCTAAATGGAAATTTTCTTTGTTTTAGTCATAGTGTTCAAACAACTCCCTTTATAGTATAAATTCATGTCCTACAAATATGATGGACATACAAAAAAATTCACAACAAACATCTACTCTCTATATGTTCCTAGGCCCACTCATGAGGGAATCCAGCTAAGAATATCTCTAAACCATGTTGGAAATGGGAGATTATACATTTATAACATGCAAGAATGTGTGGATTTCTTTATTAAAACGTATAACAACATATATAAATACATCAAGAATTTCTCAAGATAGACAACCTACCTTGACCTTACAATCGACTAGTTGAACAAAAATCTCAACCATAAACCAATTTAAGAAGCTAATTAGTTATAGAATGTCTCTCAAATCTAATTAGACCTACCCACCTTGTAAATATTAGGAATGGACTCTTCTCATAAAGACCAACTCTACTTAATCATGACCAATAATAACAACAACCACAAATATGAACACACAAAAAATAAATAGGACTAACGTATTCCAACAAAAGGGTGATTATACACATCTCTTAAAAATTGCGTGGAATATTGAGAGTGATAAAGATTATGTCAATTATACTCCAGCAGTATATCACTTGACAATAGATCTAAACATGTTATGTAAAATATTATGAGGTCATTGATTTGATCCCGAAATCAACTCATCACCACATTTGGGGCATGTGTGGTGCAAATGCTGGTTATAGTGGTAATGGACAGAATCGACCCCATGTCACATGGGTATAATACTATGCCAGTTGTCAACTCCACTAGGCATTAAAAATATAAAAGGATAAATTTTATACCCATTTTTCCATTCAAATGTTTGACCTCTAAAATTTCTTTGGTACAAGTCCACTATGCTATGATCAATAACTCGCTCACTATCACTTGGGATGGAAAAATTCTTAGTGAATATAATTTTTTTTATCACATTAGAATCCAACCACTTTACTAAACACCCCACCAACTATTGAAAATAAGGAAGACACAGATTCCACGTGTCATTAAAAAATATAAAAGGATTAAATTTATGCCCAAATTTCCATTCAAAGGTTTGGCCTCTACAATTGCGTTGGTATAGGTCCTCTAGGCAATGACCAATGTCTCACTCACTATCACTTAGGAGGGAAATTGTTCTAGTAAATCACTTGGGAGTGAATCTAGTTTCTATTATCGCATTAGAACCTAATCGCCTTGTTAAACACCCCCCATCTAGTACAAGAAGGCCATCTAAGAACACTCGAACTTGAAACCTCTCATAGCCTATACGTGTTTTGAAGAGAATGGATTTTCCAATCTACCTACAACTCTAAACGAATGTGCCCAAATGCTTGTAAAAATATAAATTTAAAAATAAAATTTGAAAAAAAAAAAAAACCAAAAATGTTTTATGCAGGAGCATCATGGTTCCAAATTTTGTACATTTAATAGAATCTAACAGGTCATATATTTTCAAGGGAGTTGGTTCCCTAAGTATTTAATTATGAATTTTTCAAATGTTTTGAGTGATTTTATGTGAGACATTTAGAATAGGATTTAATTAAATATTGTGAGGCATATTTGTAAATGTTCTCAAATGTAGGAGAACATGAGGGATTTGGGATAGTTGAGATTTCAAAGGGATTGTGAATCCTAGACTTAGGAATTAGTTGATGATTTTGTGGATTTAGAGGATTCTTAGGATTTAGTTGAGAAGATTGAGGATCTGAACCAGAATTGGTTGCAGAACCTTTTGTATATATTTATAAGCTTCAAAGCCATTAAGGGACCATATACTTAGAAAAGTAGAGTAAAGAGGAGAGAGCCAAGAACAGAGAGGGTTCTGTTGAAGAGAAAAAGAGCCAAGTAAAGGTGCATAAGGCCAAAGATAAAATGTAAATAGGCTTTTATTGTATATGCACAATTTATTTGATTAATGAGAAATTGAGTTCATTGTGGCTGTGTTTTTGTCTCTCTTACGAGCTGAGTGATCCGTAATTGAGAAAATCTGATTTCTGTGTAATAAATTATTGTTGCATGAATTCTAATGGGTGTATAAGTATTTTACACTGTGAAAAGGGACTTAATGTAGAAGAAGTTGGGTAGAATCACTGTGTGATTCCATTTCTAGAGAAATTGGCTGAGAGTGAAGCTAATGGGAGTGAGTAAGAGAAAATAACCTTTGAGTAGGTCAGAAGTGAAAAGAATAATATACTTGAAGTCAAAGCCAATGATTCGAAGCACGCATGTGAAGGATTGGCTTGGAAACAGTGTGCAAGGGGTTGTGGCGAGTGTGATAATTCTGGATAAGATCCAATAACAAGAAGAAATATCAGGGGGGAGTTAATGTGTGGATACATAGATAAGTTACAGTAAGGTCGCAGTTGACTAAGACAACAAATGTTAAGTTTTCCCTAAACCCTTAAGAATATTTCTGGAAGGAAAAGCATGGAAGGTGGAGATTAATTCGCAAAGTCTAGAACAAAGATCGACGACTCGTATTACTTCACAAGATAAGTTAGGAAAGTTGCGAAAAGGACACGGGTCAGCATGTGATTCCTGCACATATTGCATAGATCATGCCATATGGGGGAGCAATGAACTGTGTAACTATAAAAGTGGTGAAGTGTGATAAGTATAAAATTGCCAAGTGCCTAATAGGTTATATGTGTGACAAGCCGAGGAGCCAATGGGTTAAATTCCACAATCATGCGATAAGCTATGGGTTACGAATTGTGATATATTAAAATCGCCGATATGCAAAGTTTTATCTTTGTCGATGTGTGAAATCGTTAAAGTTGCAAAATAGCGCTATAGTTTGGGTATTGAGCTGTAATGTATGTGCTATAATATGTTGAAAGATACATGTGATATGGAAGCCTCAATGCCAAAAGAGAGGATATGCAATGTCACAGAGGAATAGTTGAAGCCACGTGTTGAGAGGTTCATTGAGTAACGTGTTGCGGTCGGGGATGAAGAGCCAATAGAAAGGTAAGGGTAAGTATAAGTGTTTAAGGATAAATGTGATTATTGTTAAAATGGGTTTTTAAAGGTCCTTCGAGATATTGTGAACCTATCGGAATGTCTCAAATTCAGAGTGTATACCCTTTTATGAGTATTAATCATGGGGTAAGAGTGGCATTAACCATAGCCCTGGATCATTTGGTATCAGATCAGGTTTTCTCTTTTGGAAATAGACAGAAGGTATGTATAGGAGGTTTTGTGAATTAAAATATTTTATATTTAGGAGCTTAGAGCTTAAGAAGGACAAGAAAAGATACTTTGGGAGAAGTCGTTACATGTAAGGGAAAGAGGTTAGATCAGCTAGAGATGGAAGCTGAAAAGAATCATCTAAAGTGGCCATAGAAATTTGGAAGCAGCAAGCTTTTGAAAGCTTGGAATGGTCTTTGTTTTAAATATCATTGATATGCAAGTAACAACAATTATTGAGGCATGTAAGAAAGAAGATCACAGCCTTAAGAGAAGTGATGAAGGAAGCCAGTAAGGGTTTCTGAGAGAGTGTGGCCAGAACCTAGTATTTCAATTGTGATTGAAATACAAGAGGACAACTGTGTTCTCAAATGTAGATGAGCTATGAATATGAGCCTAGAAGGAGCAGAGAGAAATTCTCAAGGAGATTCCTGACAGAGGACGAGTGCTTACCAAAAGACCAAGTACAGAGGCAAGCTTGGTGAGGTAAGTTGTAGCAAGTAGAACTTTTTATTGCAGAGGCTTTGTGAAACTCATAGTGAGTGTGAGAATCTGATGAAGATGAAGAAGAAGATGACTACTGATATCCATAGCAGAGGTTCAGGAAGAAAACACAAAGTGAGGAAATAATATGCCAAAGTTAATGGCATATGGAGACATATGAGTGATGAAGAATGTGAGAGGGAGAAAGCTGAGATAGAAGTCTATCTTGAAGTATTGATGGAGTTGTTATGGAGGAATAAGGAAGACCAAAGGTTGGTTCTCTTATGATAAGGAAGATAAGGTGGCATAAGCTACAGAAGAGGAAAGAGCAAATGATAAATGCTCGACTGAAGGAAGTATTACTCATAATAAGTGGGTATCTAGGAAAATAATTAACAATTGAAACTCCAAGTGAGGCCAAAAGGTCTCAAAGTATTAAAATTGATATTTTGTATATGTTTTTAGGTACAATGAATGGAGAAAGAAAATTCGCTAATGTTTTCATAAAAAATGAGGAGAAGGACAAAATATTAATCATGTTTTGAAAGTAGCCTTGAGATAGTCGAGTCTCATGTACATGCACATGCACAGTTGATTGAAGGTGATCTTTTTCAGCATGATATGAAGGCTGAAAACATAAAATATTTGGCTTATGATGATGGCCAATAAAGGAAAGAAGAAAAAGAGGATGTCAAGCCTTTAACTGATATGCTTGAGGAAGCTAGGAAGAAAGGCAGTGAAGAATTTCTGAGTCCTAAAAGAGACTTAGAATAGCAAGAGGATTATTTGGTGACTGGATCATCAAATGATACCATTGGGTTGTGATTTTGAGATTGATAATTTTACTGTGTTTGCAGGTGTTGCAGAAGGAAATCCATCTCTTGGAGTCGTCTTGAATGAAGTTGAGATTTTTCAAGCAAGGTATGTTGAAGAGTGTCTTTCTGATGAAGACTAAATTGAGTTGTTGCAGCAGAAGGAGCTCATAGATTCCTTACTTAATAAGGACAGAATCTCCAAGGAAGGTGAGACAATCATGTCTCATATGAAGTAACCTGTTATTGTTGAGGACATGGAGGAATTGGCTTATCTGATTGTCCAAGAGAAGAATGTAGGATAGACCATTAGAACTATCATAGTGGTCGAGAATTAGAATTCTATTCTGATAGAGGATGAAGAAATAGTGTCATAGAATGATTGGACTTGTGACAAAGAAGAGGAAAATTGTGAACATTGTACAAATTTTTCAGGAGAAATTCCATGTGAGATAACTAATTTGTGGATTAATCTAAGTCTTTTGGAGGATATACTAGCAAGTCATAGAATGAATATTCTGAATGTATAATTTAATTTGGATGAAGATGAGGTAGAGATGTCTCAAGTTAAAGGAGAGTCAGTTTTAGAACTGAAGAAGACCAGAAGTTTCCAGGTATTGAATAATGATGAGGGAGATGTAAAGCATGAAGATACGATGTTTGAAGAAGATGAATTGACTGTCAGAATTAGTCAAGGAGGTGAAGGAGAATCACTGAATGTTGTCAAGGAATAAGAAGAGGGTTATGCTGAAACTAAAATGCAACATATTGATGATTTCTTTTAGATGTTACAAGTACAAAGGGAATGGTTGAAATTCTTGCTGGAAACATTTGAGAAAGAGAAAGGAATTGCAGAAAATGATGTGGAAATGTCTCAATTTGTGAAAGAGGTAGGAGAAGATACTAGTTTTCCAAACTTGATTATGTTTGCTAGTATGAAAAGAAGAGTGAATGAGTATATTACTGCAGTCAAAGAATCAAAAGACAAATTATTTTTTGAAAGTAAATTTGCAGGTAGTGAGAAGAAGAGGGATGTTGCAGAGGGAGATATCTTAAGAGATATTTAGGAATTTTGGTGGGTAGCAATGTCCAGAACAATATTTGCAGCAATAAATGGAGTAATTCCAGGTGAAAAGGGAAGAAATTGAAGCAAGAAGAGCTGAAGAAAGAAATCAGTAGTTTACTGATGAATGGATAAAGTGCAGCAAAATATAATGGAAAAGTCAGGAAATTTACAAAATTATTTTGCAACAGCAGACTGAATTGCAAGAAGCCAAAGATGAAATATGGAACCTAATGCAGATACATAAGATGAGCTATAGCAGAATGAAGAAATCATCCAATGTGGAATATTTTGGGAAGTGAAGAACAATGAAGGTAGAGACAGTGGAGCACTACAACATAAAGTATGGATACCTAGAGAACAACAACAAACAACAACAATAGAAAGGAAGACAGGCAACCAAAGAGAGATTACAAAACTAAATCTGGGATCCAGGAGGACATAAATTAAAGACACATGATTTGGAGATCATGATTATTTTCTACCTTGGGATTTTGATGCAAGAGCATCATGGTTCCAAATTTTGTACATTTAGTAGAATCTAGGGGGGTCTTATATTTTCAAGGGAGTTGGTTCCCTAAATATTTAATTAATGCAATTTTCAAATGTTTTGAGTGATTTTATGTGAGACATTTAGAATAGGATTTAATTAAATATTGTGAGTCATATTTGTAAATTTTCTCGAATGTAGGAGAACATGAGAGATTTAGGCTAGTTGATATTTCAAAGGGATTGTGAATCCTAGACTTAGGAATTAGTTGATGATTTTGTGGATTTAGAGGATTCTTATGATTTAGTTTAGAAGATTGAGGATCTGAACCAGAATTGGTTACAAAACCTTTTATATATATTTGTAAGCCTTGAAGGCATTAAGGGACCATATTCTTAGAAAAGTAGAGTAAAGAGGAGAGAGCCGAGAATAGAGAGGGTTTTGTTGAAGAGAAAAAGGGCCATGTAAAAGGACATCAGGCCAAAGACATAATGTGAATAGGTTTTTATTCTATATGCATAATTTATTTGATTACTGAGAAATTGAGTTCATTTCCACCGTGTTTTTGTCTCTCCTATCAGCTAAGTGGTCCGTAATTGAGAAAATCTAATTTCTGTGTGATAAATTATTGTTGCATGAATTCTGATGGGTGTATATGTCTTTTACTGTGTGAAAAGGGACTTACTACAGAAGAATCTGGGTAGAGTAACTGTGTGATTCTAGTTCTAGAGAAATTGGCTGAGAGTGAAGCTAATGGGAGTGAGTAAGTGAAAATAAACTTTGAGCAAGTCGGAAGTGAAATGAATAAGATACTTGAAGTCGCAGGCAGTGATTCGAAGTGAGCTTGTGAAGGATTGGGTTGGAAACAGTGTGCAAGGCGTTGCAGCGAGCATGATAATTCTTGATAAGATCTAGTAAAAGGAAGAAATCTCAGGAGGGAGTTAACACGTGGATACATAGATAAGTTACAGTAAGGCGACAGTCGACTAAGATATAAAATGTTAATTTTTCCACAAAACCTTAAGAATATTTCTATAAGGAGAACCATGGAGAGTGCAGATTAATTCACAAAATCCATAACGGGGATCGAAGATTAAGATTACTTCGCAAGATAAGTTGGGAAAGTTGCGACGAGGACACGTGTTAGCACGTGATTCGTGTGCATATTGCATAGATCATGGATATGGGGGAGCAACGAACTATGTAACTATAAAAGTGGCGAAGCACGATAAGTATAAACTTGCGAAGTGCCAACGAGGTTATATGTGCGACAAGCTAAAGAGCCGATGGGTTAAATTCTGTGACATGTGATAAGCTATGGCTTGTGAATTGTGATATATTAAAACTGCCGATATGTGAAGTTTTATGTTTTCCGATGTGCGAAATCGGTAAAGTTTCAAAATTGCACTATAGCTTGGGAATTGCGCTATAATGTATGTGCTATGGAATCAGACTATTTTGAAGGATACATGTGATATGGGAGCTTTGATATCAAAAGAAAGGATATGCAATGCCACGGAGGAATAGTTGAAGCCACGTGTTGATAGGTTCATTGAGTGACGTGTTGTGGTCATGGATGAAGAGCCAATAGAAAGGTAAGGGTAAGTATAAGCGTTTCATGATAAATGTGATTATTGTTAAAATGGGTTTTTAAAGGTCCTTCAAGATATTATGAACCTAACCAAATGTGTCAAATTCGAAGAGTATACTCTTTTATGAGTATTAATCCTGGGGTAAGAGTGGGGTTAACCATATCCTTGCATCAACGTTAGTGAATTTTTATAACAATATTTATAAACTTTATACAAAATTTGAAAAGAAAAAAAAAACCAAAAACATGACTGAATGTTTATAAAAAACTTATAAACTTTATATATTTAAAAATAAATAAATTAATAAGGCATAGATCAAAATATACACGATATCTTTATATTAAACCATAAATATTTTAATTACGTCGATAGGAGTATATATTTTAACTCAGGGTGGATGTATCCTAACATAATTTTAAATATTTTTACAATCAATGGACATGATTTTATTTCGTATAAGGACATTGATGGTTGTGATTTGATGAAACTTCGTGTGAGGTGGTTGGTATGTGAAAGTGGAAGTGTTGTCACTTCATGAATTGTGTTTGTTAGTGGAAATGTGAAGCGTTTCTGTTCGCCATCATCGGTCACTTATATTGGTCATAATTTTCCTTGTGTGGAGGTATTCTATTCAATGTATGGTGTTCATGAGGACAAAACTTTTTTTAGCCTCTCTCATAAAACAATAATAAATCCAAAAATAAAATAAATTAATTAAATATTAAAAGTTAGGAATTTATGCCTAACTCTCTAGATTGGGTTGTTCCTCTAAGATATGAGTTAGTTTAGGTAGCTCCTATATTGGTGTGTGTATGGTTGAGAAATTATCACAACCAAGGTGTCCAAGATAGCACGCACTATCTTGAGACACAGTCTCCTCATCTATTTAATTGTAATCCTACATTCTTTTAATCATGAGAAAATATGTGAGGAAGCCATGAGGCTGAAGCCTTTTCTGCCAATGTTTTGTCTCTGGCTTTTATGTGTGTTTTATGTATTTTATGAGGTGATTTGATTTTCAATATGTGGTATCAGAGCATGTGGTTTTTTGTGGCCTGTTTGAGTGTTTAGAGTCATACAAGTGTTGTTATAAAGAATTCATGACATAAGATTTTTCCTGCATTAAGCGTCGTTGTCGTTGAAGCTGAAGGCACTGTCTAAATGGGCACTGAGATCGCCGTTGAAGGATTTGAGGAATCTTCCTCTGGAGCAGTAGTAAAATTTAAAAAAAAAAAACACAAGAAACCATAGTGGAAAAGATATAAATCGTAAGCTCTCATGTTGGTTTTTATTTTATCCTGAGAAGTGACTTAGTGAAGATACATTATGTGTGGTGTAATTTCTTTTTGATTTGATTCAAAATAACGTTCTTGACAAGTGTAGAAAGCCAAGACTATTTTTATTAATTAAGGCTTTAGAATAGCATCCCCACGTTCATTATTTGCAGTGGAATTAGTAGATTACAGGTTCTCCATCGATCCAACTATGTGAGAAGTCGCTTCAAGCCAAATATGTCGATGCTGAACCAAGATGATAGTGTTTCTTTTAACAATATTGGAGTCATCGGGTTGGAGATATTTAAAGGTTTGCACCGTTAAAGAGCCCAAATTTCTGTATTGAATTTGTATATTAGCTTTCATATAAAACCATTTCATACCAAATCCTGCTGGTGGTGTTTTCGAATCAATAGAGCACCATCTGTGTGAAGAAATGAATGGACACCGTATGCGTTAGAATGGATCGAATATGTGGAGGCCTAGATTTTGACTACAAGAGGGAGATCTATGTGAAATTTGAATTCTACTAACAGTATTATATCTCGACCTCCATCGAATAGTTGTCACCCATGTACTGATCGAAGCGCCTAGTGGTTTAACTATCTCTATGCGCCAAGCTACAAAAAAATCCAATGGCTACATTCAACGCCAAATACAAGTGCCTGCACGTTGGACATTTAAAATACTAGGAACAGTAGCAGCATCAGCAACCTTGAATGCTACGTTAGTGACTTAATCTACAGCTTCAGGAGGCTTGAAGAGGTGGAATTCCATCGATATGCTATGCAGCTCATGGCTTGTCTCAATCATTGGAGTGTTGAATTGGAGATTTAACTCAAGTAATTATCTATTCGATCATTCTCTGTTACTTACTCCCTGGTATGCATCTGAATATTATAATGAATGATTGTATATTTTTATGGTTTGGTCCTTTCTGAAATACGCAATTTGTTCCGCGAAGAAGATTTTGTGGCCTTTTAGGCTTTCAAACGAGTCTGCATGCAAAGGATTTTGCAGTGCACAAAGGTGCATGGAAACCATTGCCAGCCGCAACCTTAGGTGGAGAGATGTGTGTATAGGGAGTCAAAGTTTGGCATACATTTGTGTAGAGATACTATCAGTGGTGTCGTTAATGTTTTAAAAAAAAATGTTGAAAGACCTGTATGTTGAATGTTGTGAAACCAACTCCAAAAATAGAAGAAAAGAGATATCAATGCCTTAGAAATAAGCCACTTCGAGGGGGAAACCTCCAATACATTACATGAATGAACAATTCTTGGATGATACAAATGAAAACTTCCTATATATATGAGTCCATTAAAATAATCCTAGCCGACTTACCTAACAGTAAATGTAAGGAAACAATAATAACAATAAGTTAGAGGCTACAATAATAACAATAAAGGGGCTACACTAATAAAATTAAGGGGCTAACCATAGTAACAGGGACCTAACATGCCCCTCCTTAAAAATGTTTCACGTAGTAGGTCTGGGTGCTTTTGTATAAAATTCTCATCCTCCCATGTAGAATCTTCAGTGGGCAAGTTCTTCCACTTGATGAGATACTCTGAAATTGATCGATTCCGTAGATATCGAGTTCTTGTTTCCATGACCGCTTCGGGTTCCAATATGATTTTTCCTTCCTCATCAAGTTCTGGAAATATTGTTTCAACTGGAAGATTTTCACCTATAACCTTCTTTAAGCATGAAACATGGAAAACTGGATGTACTCATGAAGAAGCAGGGAGCTCCAATTTGTATGCCATAGTACCAATCTTTGCAACACCTTGTAAGGACCATAGTACTTTGGCGATAATTTATTATCCTTCTTAGCTTGCTTGAGGGACATTTGTTTGTATGGTTGTAGCCGTAAAATACCCAATCTCCTACATCAAAACTTCTCTCGCTGCGATGTTGATCTGCCTGTTGTTTCATTCGATTTTGTGCCAAATTCAGGTTATCCTTTAGGAGTTGGAGAACTTCTTGCTGATGCTCGATGTGATCTTCGACTGCTTGAACCTTCGAATTTTCCCTTAAAGATGATGTAATCGATGGTGGATGATATCCATAAAGTGCCATAAATGGGGTCATTTTTGCTGCAGTATGGAAGGAAGTGTTATACCACCATTCAGCGAGAGGTAACCACTTGACCTATTGTGTTTGTTTATCAGATACAAAACAACGAAGATATCCTTCCAAACATTTATTTACTATCTCAGTTTGACCATCAGATTGAGGATGATAAGATGAGCTATGAGCTAATTGAGTACCCAAACAAGAAAATAACTCCGTCCAAAATTTCCAGTAAAAATGGGATCTCTGTCGCTCACAATAACCCTTGGGCTTCCATGTAGCTTTTGAATTCTATCCATAAATGTAGTAGCAACTGTACTTGCTTTAAATGGATGAGATAATGCACAAAGTGTGCATACTTGGTAAGTCTATCAACTACCACCATGATGACACTCTTTCCTTCAGACTTAGGTAAACCTGTGATAAAATCCATTGAAATCTCCTCCCAACATTGACTTGGAATGGATAAAGATTGTAGAAGACCCAGGGTCTTAATTGTATCAACTTTATTTTGCTGGCAAACCAAAAATTCCGCCACAAAATTTTAAATATCAGATTTAAGGCCATCCCAAAAAAAATCTTTCTTCACCCTATGGTAAGGATTTAAAAATCTTGAGTTTCCTCCTAAAGGAGAAGTGTGCAATTCCAAAAGAATATTTTGTTTTAGTTGGGAATTCTTACAAAGTTATAAGCGATCTTTGTACCATAAGGAATCATTTTTCCAAATAAATGTATCAAATGTACTAGGATCTTGCTGCAACTTTTGAATGAGTGTCCACACTTCTTCGTCCCTCTTCCATTCATCCCTTGCTTCGGTTATCCAATCTTTTTTTATAATATAAATGGCAAAAAGCAATGCTTCCACCTCTTCATTTTTTCTTGAGAGTGCATCTACAACAACATTTAGCTTCCCTTTTTTGTAGATTATTTCAAAGTCATAACCCAACATCTTTGTGACCTAGTTTTGCTGCTCTTCTGAAGATAGTGTTTGTTCCAAAAAGTGTTTAAGAATATCATGATCAGTTTTTACCTTGAAGTGTCTTCCCATTAGGTAAGGTCTCCATTTCCTTAGTGCATGTAGTATTGCTAACATTTCCTTCTCATAAATAGTTTTCTCTAAATACTTTCTTGTGATTGGACGAATTTCAAAAGTAATGGGTCCTCCTTCTTGCATTAAAACATCACCAATTCCATTTCCTATGGCATCACATTCCACAATAAAGGTTTTTGTGAAGTCTGGCGTAGCTAAGACCGGTGCTAGGAACATTGCCTCTTTAAGATGTTCAAAGGCCTTAGTTGCTTCAGGAGTCCATGAAAATGCATATTTCTTCAATAATGTTGTTAGAGGTGCTGCTATTCTCCCATAATTCTTAAAAAACTTGCGATAATACCCTATTAAACCGAGAAATCCTCACAAAATATTTATAATTGTGCGGACTTTCCATTCCTTAATGGCTTTAATTTTGTTAGGGTCTACCTTAACACCCTCATGAGATACAATATGACCAAGATATTCCACCTCTTGTACTCCAAAGAAACATTTGGGTGATTTTGCATATAATTATTTCTCCTGCAATAGTTTGAGCACCCTGTCAACATGTTGAACATGATCCTTCCAAGACCTGATGTATATTAGTATATCATCAAAAAATACTAGCACAAATTTTCTAAGGAAGGGTTTGAAAATGGAATTCATCAACCCTTGAAATGTAGAAGGTGCATTGGTAAGGCCAAAAGGCATGACCAAAAATTCATAATGACCCTCATGAGTTTGAAATCTTGTTTTCAGAATATCTTCAGTCTTCATTCTAATTTGATGATATCCTGAATGAAGATCCAACTTAGTAAAATAAATTGCTCCATGTAATTCATCCAATAATTCATCAATCACAGGAATGGGAAATTTATCTTTAATGGTGAGCTTATTGAGCTCCCTATAATCCGGACACATGCACCATGATTCATCCTTCTTGTGTACCAATACTATAGGAGCAGAGAAAGAACTTTGACTAGGTTGAATTATACCCGCCTCTAACATTTCTGCAATCATACGTTCAATTTCGCTCTTTTGGACATAAGGATATCTATAAGGCCTGATGTTTGGAGGAACACTTCCCGGAATCAAATGAATAGCATGATCATGATCACGAATAGGTGGGAGTCCTTTGGGAGTTTCAAACACCTTGGAATGATTGTCCAAGACTTGTTGGAGATCTGCAGAAATAGATGATTTTGATGTCGGAACTTCTAGTTAGCATAATTGTGCAATTACGCCTCGTTGTTCTTTCTTTAGAAGCTTTGTCATGACATTAGAGCTTATTATCCTTCCTGGCTTCCCTTCAATACCCCGTAATTCGACTTCCTTTCCTTCTGAAAAAAAATTCAAGAAAAGTTCTTGAAAATTAAAAGTTACCATCTCCAAAGATTGTAACCATTGTACTCCTAGTACAACATCAGCACCTCCCATAGGAATGGAAAGCATTGGACTAGTCAATACATATTCCCCCATGGTTAGTTTGATATTATGGCATTTTCTAGAGCAATTTATAGTTCCTCCATTTGCAACCATCACTTGACATTCTGGTGCTGGGTATAGGAAACAATTTAATTCCTTGGCTACCTTATAATGAATAAAATTATGGGTGCTACCTGAATCAATCAACACTATTACCCTTTTCTTCTTTATATGTCCTTCTATCTTGAGAGTCTGAGGAGTGGTAATTCCTGCCAGTGCATTACACGATATGGTCGGGTTCATTTCTTCCTCTTCTAGGGGTGGTTCCTGGTGTATATCCTCTTCTTGTTCATTTTCTTCTTCTTCTTCACAATCTATGTAAAATAATTTCTTCTCAGCACACTTATGACCTTTAGTGTATTTTCTATCACAACTGTAGCAAAGCCCTTTTGCTCTTTTTCTTCCAATTGTTGTGGTGTCAACCTTGTAGGTTGTGGAAATCTAGGAGTAGCAACACTTCCCTCTTTATAGAAGTGAGTGGTAGGCTTCCTTGTCGCCATAATTTTACATTCAATTTTTCTTGCCAACCTGAATGCCTTCTCCAATGAATCAGGTTCCAAAACGTGAACTTCATGTTGGATGTTATCTTTTAAAGTACTTATGAAGAGATCAATCTTGTGTTCCTCTAGAATATCAGTTACCCTTATATTCAATTTTTGGAAGTCCTCAATGTGTTCCCCCATTAAACCCTTTTGTTTGAGATTTATCAATTGGCTAAAGAAGGTGTTGCTCTTTGTATCCTCATAATGTGCTATCATTTCCTCCGTAAAAATTGACCAAGTGACAATTTTTTTGTGGGAGAAAAGCCATCGATACCATAAAAATGTATTTTGTTCTTCTAAATGTAAAGTTGCAATTTTAATTTTGTGTGTGTGTTTTGTACACATGGAAAGATCAAATATTGTCTATCAGAGCATCCATGTTACGGATCTCATCAAAATTCCTCATATCCATCTTTGGAATATGGTGGTTCTTCCATCCAACATTAGAGTTTATGAAATCATGATTAACATTTATTTTTTTCTCATCATGAGTTTCCTCTACTATCTTTTCACCATTAGGAATCATTTCTTGTATCAACTTTGCCAAACCTTCGATTTCTACTTTTATGTTTTCCATTTTTTCATCGATCTTAGCTTCCATGCCATCCATCTTAGCTTCCATGCCATCCATATTAGCTTCCATACCATTCATCTTAGCTTCCACGCCTTTCTTCAAACCATCCATCTTAGTTTCCATGCCTTTCTTCAAAACTTCCATTTCATTTTTTGTTGCCCTTTGCGATAGCAAAATTTGGTGCACTTGCTCTTGTAATTTTGATATCTCATGTTGTGTTTCTTCATCTTCATGAGTCATAGTAGAGCCTTTCGAAGACTTAATGGGTGTTGAATTATTTTTAGGGGCCATTTTAGAACCCAATACTAATATCTATTCTTCAATATGTCGTTGGAATAAGTTCCAACTAATTTTTTTCAAACGAGACTTATGTAATTCAAAAAAAAATACACACCTTTTTCTTGCTTTTGAGGAGTGCGATATTGAAACTGAATTATCTCTATGATTTCGGATCTTCAATATCTGAAATTTGGTACTAAGATAGCCCTCTGAATCCTCTTTCAAATGCCACAAGTCTGACCTGATTTGGATTCTTTAAGACAAATTTGTGCCCAATCTCCTACGATGACCTAATTATGGACTGGTTCAGTAGAGCGAAATTGTATGACTTGCCACGTGTCATTGCTTCCTATTTAAGCTTTGAAATTGATAGATAGGAAACTAAATTTCGTGTGCTTGCATCCATTTTTTATATAATTCCAATCCGATGCTCAGAGCGAGAGTTATGAATATTTTCCCACGATCACCTCTTTGCGATGAAATTCGGGAGCCTAAAAAAGTCCTAACTTCCACAAACCATATCTCCGAAATATTGCGAACCAAGATCTAAAATTTTGCGATGATGTTTCTCAATAGGTCACTTTGCACTCTAAAACTTTTAGATTCCGAGCCTTCATAGAAAAACAATTATAGTGAAAATACTGTGATGACCTGTTTAGGTTAAATTGAGGAGCCTGCAAAAAGACCTAACTTCCACAAATCATATCTCCAAAAATATTGCGAACCAAGCTCTGAAATTTTGCAACGATGTTCCTTAGGAGTTCGGCTTCACATTATAAAAATTTCAGCTTCTTAACCTTCATATAAAAAAAGTTATAGCAAAAATTCCACGATGACCTGTTTGGAGCAGTGAAACCCTAGAATCCAAAGCTATGATACCAAATGTTGTGAAACCAGCTCCAAAAATAGAAGAAAAGAGATATCAACGTCTTAGAAATAAGCCACTTCAAGGGGGAAACCTCCAATGCATTACATGAATGAAAAATTATTGGATGACACAAATGACAAAACCTCCTTTCTATATATAGGAGTCCATGGGGCCACAATGTAATCCTAGTGGGGCCACAATGTAATCCTGCCGACCTAACAATAACAATGTAAGGGCACAATAATAAAAATATTGGGGTTATAGGCGGCTATAATAATAACAATAAGGGGGCTACACTAATAACAATAAGAGGCTAAACTAGTAATATAGGGACCTAACATTGAACCTCCACAAGTCTACGACAACCAAAAAAATATTGAAGCCTTGACCATTGAGCTTGGAGCCACTTGGAAGTCTGAGCATATATCCTGTCTGTATTGAACTAGCTAATGTAGGTCAAATTAATTGTACTGCAAGAGAGATAAACTATGAGAAATGTGTAGATCGATGTCTATGTGACAGTGGTGAACGTTTTTGTTGCTTGGATTGAATTGAGTAAGTATGAAGTATGTTAGTTGCAACCAGTGTTGGCCTCCAGATTTGAAACCATGCCTTGAGTTGCATATCAATTAATATTATTTTAAAAAAAAGGCCGCTTACAATTTTCGAGTCTACATAAGCAATCATTCCTAAAATCAGGTGTAATTTTAGAGTCGAGCATGGCTTGTTGACCTGCGTGTGAATGGGAAATCTCTTTTTCCTATAGGATTATTTAGCCTTCCATCTGGAGAAGGCCGAGTACTATGTGTGTGGATACTACAAATGGAGATTTGTGTGAATGAAACCAGCGTTGGAAGATCCACGTGATACTTGCGGTGGTTGTCGTTGTGAAAACTGCATTAAAAAAAAAAAGGTGAAGTGCACCTGCTCGACCTGTCCCAACAAATAGATACAAATTTTTTTGGAAAACTTGGTCTCAAACACCTGCAATCCTATGCATCACCGATCTCATAAAGTGATCTCTTAGACATCCACAATTGCTTCACCCATTGAATAGCGGCATCATGTCGTAGTTGTCTGCAAAGCTGGTTGCAAGAGAGACATGTTGCATTGTCAAGTAGGTGGTGAAAATTTCATGAGCAGTGGAATTTGTTCCAACTACAGGAATTTAATTACTGTAAAAATTGTAATTTGGTTGAAGGTCAAAATTCTTCTTCGCAACTGCTAATTCTTACCCTGTCCACCTTGTGCTATCAAAATGAGGTTTCAATTTTATACTCTCGGGGATCATTAGAAGCCTGATGAGTAGACGATGCCACACCAAAATACTGTGTGGCGAGACTTCCAAGGAAATTAGTGGCTCTCCTATATATCCTTCATAGGCTCTTAGAATGCGTGTGGAATTTTAGAATTGATTGTGGGTAGAACCAACGAGTACTTGCATGGAGTACTTGTGTCTTCAATGAGGTCCTTTTATTTTTTTATGGTGCGTAAGTCATCTCTCAACCTCTTAACCAATTACATGCATGCCTATGAATATCACGAGCATTCACATTTGAAACAACAACTCATTTTTTATAAAGTAATTGTTTTTTTTAATGGAAGTTGAAAAGAGGTAATAAATTGAAAATTTTGTAACGGAGGGATAAGGTGGATTACAAAGGTGTGCTACAATTTTTAGATTGTGTGAGAGAATAAGTGGATAATATATTTTGGGAGTTATAAGGATAAAGAGTGTAATTAATTTTGTAATAAAGTGAAATCATTGTTTTTGAAATTTTGGAGCGATAAGTGATTTTGGAGTGATAAGGTGCATTACATTTTTGTAATATTTGTGAAGTTTGGAGTGATAAGGCGTGGGATTTGAAAAATCATTTTGGCAGTTGATGTCATCCAAAGTTAAACGTCTTGTAATTCAAAGAGGGTAGATTATCCTTTGAATAATTTCTTGTAAAGAGTCAAGGTCAATCAAGTCCATTCCAAAGTCAAGTCAAACTAAAGTTGTAATTTAGTAGTCACAATTTCAAGTGAGCCAAGTGAGCAAAGTCAGGGTTGAGGTGAAAGATAAGTAAAGTAGATATTGAAGTTACCTTTGAAGCTAGAGCCTGGCATTATCATTTCTTTAGATGAAAGATGATGTACTCCAATAATTAATAAAGGCATATTTTTTGGTACTTGTGTCCTAGATCCACTCAAAATTGAATAAGGGGATCTTAGGTACACCATGTGTGTGTTTGTGATGGCGAGTATTTTTATGGCTTCATGATGTTGCTTATGATTTGTGTCTAGTTTTGAAACATAAATGATCTCATTTAACACACACATAAATTTCAATGCAATCAAGCACAACACTTGTAACAAAGTAGCTGCAAGGAAGGATAATTAAACTCAACACATGCATTTGTGCCACTACAACAAATACTCATAGTTGTCAACATCAAAATTCTACCTCAACAAGAAAATTCACTCAATACAATCAAGTTAATGTGTTTCAAAGCACAGTCTACATCAACATTATTGCACGTAAATTTAAGAATTTGTAATCTGAGTTGGATTGTAAGGGTGTACTTTCGGTTGAAACCGACACCCAAGTTTTGAATTGATAAGAAGTCAAGAGCATAAATTCTCTTCAACTAAGTCAAATTAAGACAAGTGAATTCATTGTTTTATGTGAGTCATTAAAATCATTGTAAGCTTTTTTGGGTGCATTTTCGACAGTGTTCGACACCCTTCATTTAAAACACAATCAAGTGAGTACCTCTAATGGGAAAGTTTTAACTCTAAAACAAACAACAAGTTCACATCACAAGCAAATGTAAGTATTCACTAAATTGAGCATGAAGTAATAAAGAAAGTCAAGCAAGCATTCAAGAAAATCGATCATCATCAAGCGACCATAAATTAAATATTTCAAGCAATAAAGTTCTACAACTCTAGCATGTGTTCCAAGCAAGCGCAATAAGCAACAAATCAAGCGAGCATGCCATTCAATCCACATAGCGAACGAGCCTGTCATTCAAGTAACAAAATCAAGTGAGATAGTTCAAAGCACGACATATACGACAAGCAATCCTAAATTCAAGAGAGCGAGTTCAAATGGCGCAACACATCCAGCTGATAGAAGTTCTTCACAAATTGATCCTATAAAGTGTTGAAGACATGGTGCAAATCAACAAAGACATTATTGTTGATCTTTCATGGCATCTACAACAGACAAAAGAAACCATTGAGTTTATTGAACTATATTCGCAACTAAAAATAAATGAGTTGCAAGAGAAGAGTGATGCTTCCAAGTCTTTGAACCATCCAAATGATAAGTCATTCATCCAAACATCTTCAAGTGTCGAAGTTGTTCCAGTTCAACTTTCTTCCAAGCCAATCATCAAGCCATGGGAAGAAATACAAAGTAACAGAAATTGACAAGGCTTAGGATATGTCAACAATGATGCCAACTTGCATATCCCCAATTATTCAAAGGCCATTAAGTTTTTGAGTGCAGGATTTCTTGAAAAAATCACCTCAACAAGTTCTAAGAAAGTTGTAGACAAACAAAAATGCATGCAACCTATAGTTATAGTCAAACTGAAATTTACTCATTTTCATAGAACCGGTCATATAAAATATCAATGTTTTGATCTCCATCCTTGTCATCATTGTGGCAAGCCCAATCATTCATCTGAGAAATGCTGCAACCAAAAACAATCAGTCAGTTTGAAGATACATTATGAATGGATCAATCCTTGGGAATGGTCATCCACAGTCAAAATATTGTCTCAGTTCTACAACCGAATACAATCACACATAATGCAATCGACAGTGAAAATAATATGGTACTCTCATGCAGTTGAACAAGGGAGTACACTAGTGCAACACTCCTACACCTGAAGGGGGGAGTTCAGGAATACTTTCCAGAGAATTGTCTCTCCTTTCAGCTGAAAAAGGGGGGAAAATATCAATGAAATTGACGGTGGTTGTCAGACTGAAAGTCTCAACAAAACCAAAAAAATCATCCAGTGGGAAGCTTCTGTAGCCATTGGGCATCTCCAACAGCCAGTGGGCATAAAAAAATTCACTAGTGGGCAGTCGACAGCAAACCAGCAGTGAGCAGTTTTCAACACAACAAAAGCAACAGTGAGTTATTTTTGACATCATCAGCCAGTGGGCATTAAAAAAAAAATTTCAGTGGACAAAGGATGTTGATTTCACGCAAAGGAAAAATGGATAATTTTGCAACTTGGCACGTGATGGAGTTGTCAAGAGAAATTTAGATATGAATCAGACATGCAGCTGACTCATGGTCTCGTCAGACTATAGTTTTTTCAATATCCAGATTTGGCGGTTTTTCAGGCAATGTTTTTGAGGATCAACATGAGAACTTGGAAGATGGTTCCTCGTTCTTATTTTGGATTTATCATTGAAGGGGGGAATGTTAGCCTCTCCCATAAAAAAATAATAAATCCAAAAATAAAATAAATAAATTAAATATTAAAAGTTAGGAATTTATGCCTAACTCTCTAGATGGGGTTGTTCCTCTAAGATAGGAGTTAGTTTAGGTAGCTCCTATATTGGTGTGTGTATGATTGAGAAATTGTCTCAACCAAGGTGTCCAAGATAGCACGCAATATCTTGAGACACAGTCTCCTCATCTATTTAATTGTAATACTACATTGTTTTAATAATGAGAAAATATGTGAGGAAGCCATGAGGCTGAAGCCTTTTCCGCCAATGTTTTGTCTCTGGTTTTTATGTGTGTTTTATGTATTTTATGAATTGATTTTATTTTCAATAGCTTTTCAATTTATTTTTAATGAAAAATAGGCGATCAAGCTTTGGAATTGAGGATATCAGGAGATCATTGTACTCGCATTACTTGTTTGTTTCATTGTAGGTCATTCTCCTCACACTAGTTGTTTGTTTTTTTGCCATTATAAATGCAGATGAACACCATTATACCTTCGGTGTAAGCTAATTTAGGATGCCTAAAACATTTTATGGTTTGAATGCTTGTACAGATTGAAAAGAGCCAAGTCAAGAAAATATTTGTGATTGACAATTCAACTTTGCATGATGTAGGTGTTGCTAGAAAGTCAACTCTCAATAGAAAAATGTTTTAAATGGCGACACAATGTGTTGGTGCAACTTGCAGAGCAGATGTAGTAAAATAGTTCTAAAAGTACTATTATTATAGCAATGAAGGTGGAGTGAATTTAGTGTCGACAGTATACACAAAGGGAATAGCCTTGGAGTGAGGATAATTGGCACTCTTTTCTTGGTTTACATGGTTTTCTCTGTGACATACCCCAAGCGTAATGTCCATGATTCCTACATCCCTATACAAAAAACCAATCCACCAATGCAAAACATGCATCTATATAATGCCTGTATTAGCTACCCTGGACTCTATTATATTTTGCATCTATATAGTTCCTGTATTAGCTACCCTAGACTCTATTATATTTTCCATCCAAAGTTGTTGTGCATGTTTTCTGTATTATAAATCAAGATATCATAGAGTAATAGGTTATGTAAATGTCTTGGAATGTAGTGTTTTCTTACAAAACAATATTGCAATGTAATGGTATACCTGACGAAATAGGACACTATTATCAAACGTGTTCAAACATGTTCATATTGTTTGTATGAATGAAACCAACAACAAATATTGTTCATATTTTCTGTATTGGTATTAGCGTTTGAAATTTATGGCAGTTTGAATTGGTGCAAGGCCCAACCCAAATGAATAATACCCATCCACTAAATGAATATCTATGGAATGGATAACTCCAATGGTTTACCCGAAATGACTTCAAAACTGTAAAAACCACAACTTTTTACCCAACATATGGAAAATTCACCAAGTAAGTAACTGTCTCTTTCCTTTAATGTAATAGGCTTCATGAAGCGATGATCTATAGGACGAAGTTTATCGTAAAAATTATGCCATTTATGTTAACGGAGTGAGTTTTATGTGGCACAAATCTATGACTTCCAACTAAAAAATATCAAAAATATATTCAACAAAACAATCCCAAAGATACTCTAAATGGTATCTAACACTAAAAGACCTGAAAAATTCCTGGTGAAAGACCTAAAAAAATAGTTATACATGGATGGAATATATATATATATATATATATATATATATATATATATAGATATAACATTTTATTCTATTTCTCACTTAATATAAAGAATGACAGAATTAATATGTAAAGTGTGGAGATAGGAATTTCTTGGACTACCAAAAGCTAATGTATTTGTGAAGTTGGACAAAGAATACTACCCCTTAAAGTTTTTGAAAATTATTTCAGTAAACATTGATATCAATGTAGACGTGTGAGTATAATTTCTTACTAAAAATGTCACATCTCAGATATGATGTAGCAATAAACTTGATATTAAATTCAATTGAATTATAAAAATTAAGAATAATGCATAAACATATAACATCAACTAAGAAAGGAGAAATATCAGTACGAAACTAAATGATAATAAGCATATAACACCAACTAAGAAAGGAGAAATATCAGTATGCACCCAAATGATAATAAATAATGTTGTGTATAAAAAAATAACATATAGTAGTGGGTTTTGGTGTACAATTACCAATGAAGGAGGATCATTGTTAAGTTATCTTCATATTTTAGAATCCATTCAAGTGTACAAGAATTATAAGTGTGTAGGTAGTGGAGGAAGGTATTTTCTTATTTTAGTTGACTATCATAGCACATGAGGATGGCGGATGGCCCCAATCTTACATATATCACACCATTGTGATCCTCCAACAGGAGGGAACATATTTGGCTCACCTGTGGAAGCAATATAAAATACAAGGTGTTAGTGTGAATTCTAATAGCAAGCGTACAAAAAAAACTCACTTTAGTTGTGCATAAAAAACAACCCTAACATCAAATTTGGTTTTCAATTTCCTTAGATCTGCAGTAGGTTATTAGAATAAATTCTAGAAAAATCCAGATCTATGCATTTAAAGACATTAAAGAGAAAAAATAAACAAGAGTTTCCCCATACATTCAATGGACAAGACAATGATTTATAAAGAATTTTCTGTATTATGACACCTGGGAAGGGAACACAAAAATATGTTACTAGTCCCCCTCAATGGGATGGGTTCTTGTATGTCCTCAGCGCTTCAGATCCAATATCCCTCTCTCTTGATGGTGCATAAAACCCAGACAAAAATAGAACTTAAAGGGAGCTCAGAAGAAAAAGTAGAAAAACTATGACAATGATGGAGGATCAAAGTGAGGCCAAAAGTATAGATAAAAATGTGATCAAAAGGTGACAAAAGGTAGTGAATGAATGGAAACCCCTTCTATTTATAACAAAATATTGAGTTAGTCTAGATATTGGTGCATAGTAAAAATATTATTGACCAAATCTAGATCTAACTTACTTGGAATATTTTATTATTTTTGGTGGAGGGAAGAGGAATTTAGAATTGGTTAAATTCCTTTATTTATAAATAATAAATAAATAAATGAATTATTTATTGTTTCAAGGATGAGGTTAAGGAATAATTAAATAAATAATTATTTATTCAATTATTTATAAATGATTTAGTCAAATTTAACAAGGAATGTTATTAAATGATTATTTAAATAATGATTCCGAGAGAATAATAAGATAAATAATGATTTATCTAATTAATTCTCATGTTTTGAGTTAAATATGACCAAGAATATTGATTAAACAATGGTTTAGTTAAATATCCCTAGAGGAAAATCAAACAAATAAGGATTTATTTAATTATTCCTCATGGGGTTTCCTATTTAGACCAGAAATAATTTAATAAATTATGGGTTATTAAATTATTTCTCATAGTGAAAGAAATTATACTATGGTAAAATTGGTCTTACATGGTGTATTTTAGTCCATCTAATTGTAATAGGTTAGATGACTAAAAATTAGTGTACCAAATTCCCCCCCAATGTGTGAGCATTAAGAGCTTATCGTATGACCGAAGTACGTTGTAAGAACAAAATTACTAGACACCGAAGGGTAGTCAGAGAGAGAGAAATATAAGACAGACTGAAGCGAGAGAAGACAAGACCCTGAGGAGGCGAGACTTATAGGTGCGACAAGTCTCTTTTATGAGTGAGGACCTATTTTGAATGAGGCGGGGGAGGCATAACTATGCCCACCGAGATGACAAAGTAAAAAGAATAATGGTGTGACCAACAAACATGGGACTAAGCTATATAGTACATGTTGGTGTAAACATAGGCTAGATAAAAATCATAATGGATCCCACATACATATTGTGCCTGGGACAACAGCCAAGAATTATACAATAATATCTGAGTACATGAGATATAATAACAACCAAAGAGGCCCTTTAAAATAGGAAAGGGCTCTGAAGATTTGAATGATACATGAAAACTGAAGGTGTTGCAAGTAGTTAAGGCTGGAACCATCAAATCTATGGAGTTGCATACAAGGCTATAGGAAAGAGGTCATCCATGTATGTGGGGGGCTACCTGAAGGGCCACCCCCTCATGAGGTCTAAAACATCTCACACATACCCAGGAATCACTGACACAATCTGTTGCATCACTAAAACATCAAGTATACAGATCTCGATCATGCCATAAGGAGATGGAATTGAGAACAAATCAAGTCAAAGGGAAATAAAGGGTACCTTTTCTTGATCTAAGGCACCAAAAAAAGTGGAAGCTAGAACCAAGGTACACGACCCTCTAGACATGTCTTCTAGAATGAATAAGCTGATGTTGATAGAAGGAGGTCCGCCATAGGTGAGGCAATGAGGAATCCTCAACTAAGGCACAAGAGATAATAGTAGATCATCTGATAGACTAACATCAGGGATATTGGTAGAATGGGGGGTACTGAGTAGCGGGTTGAAGACTTCCCTTGTTAGAGCATAAAGGGATTGAATGACCTGGCAGCTACTAACTCAATTCTGGAGGGGATAGAGGACAGTATGAGTGAAGGCCAAAATTTGCGACATCAGAGAGGTACAAAGTAATGAAGGATGGAAAAATGTGACGAGAGACAAAAGGAACTCAGGACAGACTCCATGGATGCGATGATGAATCAACTTGGATGCTCTTAACAAGGGTGAATCGATGATGCTGCCACATAGAATAGGCCCAGTGGGGACCATAAAAACATGAGTAAAATATGGTTACTCATGGCAAAAATCAACATGAGCATCGACAAGTATGAAGGCAAAGTGGTGCCCCAATTACAAGTGTCGCAACTGAAGAAATTAGATTTTGAGAAGTGGTGAAGTGACCCTTCTTATAAAAAAGGCTTCAAGGTGAAGTATAAAATGACCAAAAATTAAAGGATAACCATTTGACTTCTCGGTGAGAGCATTCCAACGGTGCTAACGGTTCGTCAAACCGAGATACAGTTTGGTCGTAATTGGCGAATGAAAAATTTGGGGTTTTCTTTTAATAAGGCAATTTCCCTCCAATTTGATTCATTTGCAAGTGTAGTTGTGGGGAATATGGAGAGGAGGAAAATTCCCTAAATATTGTGGTGATCGTAGCAGACAAACCAACTTTTGGAATCAATATCTGTGTATTTCAAGTAGGAGACATTAGTTGTCTAAAGGTGGCTTTAATGCTTCTTGGAAAGGTGGTTCCTGGTGAAGAATCAAGGGAAGGAAAGAATACAAGAATGAACTACTAGAGAAGGTCTAAAATCATGCTTGCCCTCAAATTCAAACATAGGGACCAAGTGGTAAGTATGGTAGCACATAAAGTAGAATATTTAAATAAATGGTATCAAGCATCTACGATATATGGCTTGCCGGAGAGGCCAGTAGGACAAAATATCCAAGGAATGGGAGGATAATCAACCATACCTAAATCGGTGGGATCTAGGCTGAGACTTATGAAAATCAAGTGAGAAGGTGGCCATGGGTGCCATCAATATGCCCCCAAGCATGGGATACTTCCCTCAAGCATAAGGGATGGAGGGGATTGATCTGGTATGCAAAGGTGGGAATGACGCCCCTAGCAAGAGGAATTTATGGAGCACCATACATGGTTTCACTATACCAAAGGGTGCCTTCAGAGATAATGAACTGGTTCTCACTGAGAAAATGTAGAGGTTAGTCAATAATAATGTCTAAGGGACTTGGCTGTTGATGTAAGATGAAAGAATGATGGAGTGGATCATCCCTAGAATGATTTGAAGTGATATGGAACTATAGAGGTTCTTATAAATGAGGAAGAATAATGGTACTAGAGTCAACACTACCAGATGCACTAGGAGGGTTGTGGAGAATTGCTTCTCCTGGACTCTCCAAACCCACTGAGGCAAGTGAAGAATGAGATGAGATGTCCCCAACCCAACACGAATGCATACAAGTGCCATGTTCAAGAGCGACATACTGCCGACACGAAAATGATGCTGGTTCCATTTTTTCCCCACCATTTCTGGTAAGTACCCCAATTATTTTTTATAACAAGCTTGAAGGGGATAGCATATTCTTGTAATATAAATCCGCCCTTCGGGCGAATCCATCCTAGTACATTTAATGAGCCCTAGGAAGGAGAAACTCGGAGAACGTCATTTCGACTGAATCCAATGTCATCAGGGTTTAACGAGTCTGACAAAGGAAGAACTCGACGTCTTTTCATATTTAGAGAGTTTGAAAAGACAGCAGAAAACTAAACTCCAGCGGTCCCTTTTCGTAGATAGTTCCTCGGACCCGAAAAGGTAGAAAACCATATCCGAGAAAACCTCCTAGTCGCGACAGGCTAGGGTATTCCTTTTTCGTAAATAATCCATCCCAGCCCGAAAAAGGGGTAAACGTGTACTGGGTAGATGTCGATTCGTGTCCACTTTAATGAGATCGAAACGACAGGGGCCTCAGCAATATTTTCATGTTTAGAGAGTCGGAAAAGCGCTAAAAGATGACTCCAAGTGACTTTTTCGTATATTTACCGAGTCCGAAAAAGTATAAAATACAACTTGTTTCACCGTTTAAGTCACGTAAAGAACCTGTTGCTGCACAAAAAGCAAGTGTAAAACCCATTTTTGACAAAATATATTAAAATATTCAGAAAAATAACTTTCAAAACCTATTTTGAGTTCAAAAAGTTATAAATATGTCAAATGGTAAAAATAAAATTACTTTTCACTATTTACCTCACTGAAGAGGAGCAGTGGTCCATTTTGTGTGCGAATTTCTGACGGTGATTGCGACCGATCCGGGCTACCATTCAGATTCTTGTCTGCTCCAGGTAAGAGGCGCTTCTTTGTACTCCATTTCAATCCGTTTTCCATAAATTTTATTGCATGTTAGACTTCTGTGAGAAATTTTTTAATTTTTAGGGCTCCGCCCATTGGCGCGGGTATCCGGCACGGACCCGCACCAATGGCTTTTTATTTCCAAAGGGTCCACGCCAACTGGCGCTACTGTTAGAAAAACAGTCATGCCAGCGGCGCAATCCAATTTTCCGTTTGAAATTTCCACACAAATGAATGAATTGCATGAATTTTTAAGGATATCAGAGGTCTAATTGAAGTTTTTTGACCATGTGAATTTTGGAAACCGATCAAAATGGTCATTGAGTGGAAAGAGAGGGAGCACGGGGAAGAGGATGAACAGGCCATGGAGAATGAAACTTGCATGAATTACCTCAAGAACTGTGGGCTTAAGAAGTTCTTCCTGACACCTTGCTTACGAGCTCAGCCTAAGCTCCTACAGTACCTGATCAGCATATGGGATGAACATGAACAAGTGTTCAAGTTGCGGGACCAAGTATTAGAACTGGAGGTTTCTGATGTATAATTCATAACTGGACTCTTGCGCAGAGGTCCGGTGCCCATATTGACAGGGAGCAGACCGTCTGGTGAGAAGATGGAGCAAGTGATGGCACGAGTGTGCCGAGGGGCACAAATGGGATCAGGAAGTCGAAAGGTGGACATCCATACTATTCCTGATCTAGCACTCAAGGTAGTGCTTCATACCATTACGCGGGCCGTGGGATCGCAGGCACCACATGAGGCAACAAAGGCCCAACTCTTACTGGCCTTAGAGTGCATGAGTCCCCTATTATTCAACTGGGTCACAGCAGTGACAATAAATATCAAGAGACAGCTCACGAAGTGTAAGCAGGCCAAACTGAAACAGTTTGGCTACGGTTCTATCCTAGTATCGTTCATTCTGGAACAATTACCAATCTTCCAGGGCCAAGGGGCCATAGTAGCTGAGCCAATTCCACGAGAGCCAAGAATGGCTCGCTGGGCGGCACTGATGCCCAGAGCTGGAGGAGGCCAACAGATGTCCTAGAGGCTGGAGATTTTTGGGTGGTTGCGGCGTCAGTTGATTGTAGTAGAATACTGGCCATATGCAGGAACCGATTTCACTGGAGACCCAGATCTCCCACTGCCGGAGGGAGATGATTGGGACGAGGAGTTGGGTATGATATCTTCTCTTTTTGATTTTTATGTTTTATGATTTTTTGGTAATACATGTCCTTCCTGACACAGTTTATATGTATGCAGACGTGGGCCCAGAGAGACCAGCCGATATGTCTCCTATCGCACGGAGGACTCTTCCCGCACCTGATCCTCAGGCAGAGGGTGCAGAGGGGGGGGAGTTGATCCAAAATCTCGAGCGTATTTCCCGAGGGATCCCAAACTACGACCGGCTGGCAGATGTACTGATGGCATACCAGAGACATACGGTGGGAGTGCCTAGTCGCCTCCACCGACTTCTGAGACGCTTAGTGCGTGCAGTCACTTGTTATCATGAGCACCATGCGGATTAGACTCCTAGGGATTTTATCATGCATATTTTTTGAGAGACATGTTGTCTCTAGATGTATCAAGATGAACATGTATATTTTGATTTAATGTGATGCACGCTATGCAAGCATTCGATATCTATATATATACATATCTATTTCTGGACAGATTTTCCTTTTACATGTGATGATGATTTACAAATTGTGCAAATGTCTATCTAGAACCAAATTAGCTACTGCATCAGTTAACGTATTCATATGCCTGGGTATATGTTGATATGTAATATAGTCAAAATTTCTTTCCAGTAAACGAACACGCAGATACAGACGTAAAATGGATGGGTTTCTTACTGAATAGTGTATGTTCAGTTGTAACACTACAAGTTGCGAGTCTAGATACATAAGCAATTCACGGATACCGAGGTTTACAACCTCGGTTAATAATTCTAACACAACACTATATTCCACTATGTTATTTGTAGTACGTCCCAGACACACACCTTGCAGGTTGACCAACTCACCAACAGGATCGTAGATTACCCAGGCCGCCGAAGACAGATTCCTGGTACTGCGGGAGGCACCATCCGTGAAACCAACAAACGGATTGATGGACATCTGCACAATCAGGAAGACCCGATCAGTAGAAATATGTTTACATCGCAAACCACACCACACATGCACACAAATTAAAGATACAAAATTATGTACACTAAAGACAGGCATGCCCCCTAGCATGGTGTCTCAATTCAAGGTGCATCCCCCCCAAGCTTCAGTCCATAGGAAATGGAGTGAAGGTTGAAAACAAAAGAGATTTGAACTAAATCTATCAAAACTCGAATTGAACATGCTCGTGTTTCATTCTTTTAACAAGGTTGACACACTTAAAAGAACTATCCTCGTAGCATCTTGTTTCATTGTTTTAGGAGCTTGGCACAAGAGGAAGAACTGTGCTCCGACGAGCTCAAAGGAGGAGACTTGGGAGGGAGATGATCATGTATGCTCTCAACGATCCCCGGTTTAACGAAGATGTTGATCGGGATGGTTTGAGTGATATTGCTCAAGTTTCCCTCCGAAAGAACCTCATGCGTCAAGATGGGCGTTTGGAGGGGAGGAGTAGGAACCTGAGATGCATAACGCTCTAGACAATCTGACATTGCCCCCAAGCTGGGCATGAAAGAGGAACAATGATGTCCATCACTCCAAGGCAACTCCTCAAGAGACATTGTTTCAACAATGGCTTCATCGGAAGGAAAAGTCTCCTTGAGAGGATCAGGTGAATCGGCCTGACCAAGCCAGGGGGATTGAGAGTAGACATCTAGAGCCATGCTCAAAGGAGCATGCTGAGGAGGCAGAGGATTAGATGCAGCAACAATTTCATAGTAGCTAATATCTACTAGAGTCAAGGGCATTGATTCTCAAAACTCAAACACCTTCTCAGGCGTAGGGATGAGCCAGGGGTCATCAGATCTGGAAATCATGTTAACTTGAGCGGTGTGTGGTGGTGGTGCGGGAAAAATACCCATGAGGACGGGGTCCTTGAAGAGACCGGGTCCTAAACTGTCAGGGGGATATGGGATCTGATCAATGTATGGAACGTTGTTCTCGGAGGTGGAGGTGAAGAAGGACAACTGATCCACCGTAACGATTTTGCCCTCATGAGGGAACTTAATAAATCGAAAAATGGTGGATGGCACGTATAGCATGGCATGAGTCCAGCTGCGGCCGAGAAGTATATTGTAGCCGAGCTTGGTGTCAACTACTTCTACTTCTACGTTGACAGTCTTCCCCTGTAAAGTGATCGCTAAACTCTCGGAAACACCCAGGGGTTTGGATTCTCGACCATTGAATGCCTCTAGGGAATTGGGAGATGATGAGAGGGCCGGAGAGCCAATGGCCTTCCAGCAAGTGGACGACATGACGTAGGTAGAGGCACCTTCATCCACAGCGGCCCGATGGATGTTAAGACCATTGATCCTGACTTGAATAACAAGAGCAATCTGATGTGGAATTCGGGGGGTGAAATTCTCTAAATCGAAGGTGAGAAGACTCGAATCGGCAGGATCAATGCCACCGATTGTAGACAATAAAGCCTTTCGTTGCGAAGGACAACTTTGAAGAACTTCTAGTGCATACATAGCAGAAGGCACCTGTGCCAAATCCTCAACAATACTGTAGTGCTAAGCGGCGCGGGCATTCGGATTATAAGAAGATCTTCGTAAAACACCTTTAGAAGGTGGCTTCACAATAGGTTTATGAGTAGGCTTCTCGATTTCCAATGAACCAGAGATAGGTGGGGGAGGTGGTCCATCCGCAACTACCTTCCCAGGTGCCTGCTGCGATTCATTGTAATCCTTCGAACGAGTGGCAATAGAGATAGGTGCAGCACCATTCATCATAAAAACCTGGGACCCAAATGGTGCAGATGGTGAAGGCTGTTCAACCATCTGGGTCTGCTGAGACGGGAATGGTTCTTTAAGAACTGCTGGAGTCCCTTTAGAGCCTTTGAGAAGTTGACTAACTTCAGATCGTTGTGGAAAATCCTTGGTATAATGGTCTCCTTCACAAATGAGGCAGGGGTACTTCGGTTTACATTGAGAACCATCCTCAGTACGAGATTTGGATTCTGGCTTTGGGGCGTCGGATTTGGATTTACCTTTGCCCTTCTTTTTCCCTTTGGAGGCTTTATCTGTAGGATTGGCCTCGACGACGTTAACCTCTGCAATTTTTCCAAAATCGGTAGGGGTGGGAGGAGCAAAATTATGGGACGAGTTGGACTTCTGCTTCCCATTCGAAGATTTCTTCGAATTCTGAGACATGGAACCAATGACACCATCCACTGCAGGGGTAGGTGGAGCCTTAGAGGTTCCAGACCATGGAGCATCATGCAAGATATCATAAAGGGTGCCGGACTGAGAATATACAAGATCCAGATATTGGGCACGCGCAATGGCTTGTTCCTCCGCCACACACGCTCCCATCGCAATATCTTGGGCGATTTTGTTCACGAAGGAGGTGGTGAACCAGTGAGTTAGTATCTGATCAGGTATATGAAACTTGATCAGTCTACGACGGCGCCACCACTCATGAATGTGATCAGAAATGTGAGTGGCTTTGTCCTGTTTCAAAGAAGTCAAGAGGTGCGTCCCGGCTTCATAGCGAACCGGTAACTGAAAGTGCGTCAGAAAAGCCATGGCTAAGGAATTGAAATCTTGGAAGATGCCACGGGATAACTCGATATACCACTTAGCATCAGCTCCAGTAAAAGTGCATTGGAAGAGGCGCAGACGAATTGAATCATCGACCCAAGAGTTAGACGAACACCAAAGATGATACGTCATCACATGCGCTTGGGGGTCCTCCCTAGATTTACCCTCAAACTTGGGGCAATCACCTGGTATCTTGGTAGGAACTGGAGGCCAATAAGGATTATGCAAATTTGGATCATTTGTCAATTTTGAAACATCCGGCAACTCCAAGGTGGCCAGGAACTGCAATGGCGGATTGACCGGCATGCCAGGCCCAGGATGAGGACTGGTACCTGTACTCCACGCTGGTTGGGAATATCCTTGCCCCCATGGGTTCTGTCCCATAGGATTATGACTGTAGGGGGTGTAGGTCGTATAACCAGACTGATTTGGCTGCTGGTAACCAGTGTGTGGGGCTTGATAACCAAAGTACGGACCCTGATTATATGTTGGCCCAGTGTAAGCAACATTTGGATTTGGCTGCTGAGTATAGGTAGAACCGGGTTGATGAGGATAATACTGAGAACCTCGGGGCTGGTTATAATTCAGTTGAGATTGACCATGAGGATAATAACCGCCCTGAGGATGAGTCGGTTGTTGATAGGTGGAATCCTGCAGAGCCTGATAACTAGGGCGCAACTGTTGATTTGGCTGCTACATCGAATGAATCGGCTGCTGGGTAGGGTTAATGGAATGAGCGGGCTGCCCTGAGTGAACAGGTTGACCCGGCTGAGAGGACTACCCTGAGTGAATAGGTTGACCCGGATAGACAGGCTGCGCCAGTTGCGTAGGTTGACCTGGCTGTGAAGGAGCCCCAGGTTGTGCCGGATGGGCCGGTTGGCCTGGAGGCAGAACACCAGGTTGTACCGGATGGGCCAGTTGGCCTGGTGGAGGAATAGAGCCAAGTGGTTGCGGGTAACCGGTTAGACTTGGAGCAGGACCATAGGATGGTCCTGGCTGATATGCAATGTTGGAAACAATAGGATACTGCGGTTGCATAGGTTGAGAAGGCTGGATTTGCCCCCCAGGACCATAGACCGGTCCCGGTTGGTACCCCGGTTGAGGTTGCACAGGTTGACCGGAAGGGTTTTAATACTGTCCTTGCGGACTGTACAATGGCCCTTGCTGGCCAGCAGGATAGCCTTGCACGAGCTGCCCCTGTGGGTCATAAGGATAGCCAGGTTGGCCCGAAGGTTGGCCTTGGAAAGGTTGCCCTTGCGGGTTATAAGCCTGGTTATAAGGTAAACCTTAAGCATGCAGGTGAGCCTCAGGAGCGGGTAGACGTAAAATGTCCCCGTGCTCATCGTACTGATCTGGAAAAGCATACACGGGTGTACCATCCAGTGCATAGTGCGAAAAATAAGAGCGGTTGGGATCTTGGGAGGATGGTCCAACCTCGGGGTTCCGCTGTTGTAGGGACAACCGATACTCCTCCGGAGAGATGTTCTCTGGTATAGCAGTCGCTAAATAAACGTCTTCAGGAGGCAGCATAGCCCTCGCGGAGGGTGCCGTGACAGCGGGTGTAGAGGTGGCCACACAGACAGTGGGCCAAGTGGGTACAGAAGTGACGGGTGTCCAAGGAGACACCCCTAATGAAGGAGCAATCGGCCTCGTAGAAGGAACTGACACTCCCATAGAGGCTGCGACGGAAATGATCTGACCCAAGGATCTATACCATGCTGGCAATGAGAGACCGGATGATGACATGATAGCAGGTTCAGAGTCGTCTCCTGGAAATAATCTCCAAGGAAATAATTGGTAATCTTCACCGGACGTTGGGATTTCCTCACTGGAATCACTCATGTTTGAGCTTGCCGCTAAATCTCGTAATAGACGGCGAGGACTAGGACGAAAAACAGCAGCTATAAAAGGCAAACCCGATGTAAGTGAAAGAAAATTAGCTCCTAATCTCAATTTAGACAAAGGGTCGGAAAAGGGCCAATTGAACTGAACTGGTCCCCCAAAGGGTTGCTCAGAAAGAATCGGTCCCCCGTCAGGAAACTCGGAAACAATGGGCTACTGTGGTTCAGCAGAGGATTGGGAAACCTCTGATGAATCGTCCGTATAAGGACTACCAGTAGACGAAACCGAGGGTTCCGCCATTGTGGTAGTAGCGACAAGAGAAAAAGATCAAACACACACACGGGCTGAAAAAGAGTCAAGACACACAATCAAACGGTCAACAAGCAGAATCTAACAAGGCGTGTGATCGTGGGTGATTAATTTTTTACCACATTGAAAAATAAGAAACTTCACTGTTTCATGTTTTAAGAGTCGAGAAACGGTCGAAAAGGTGACTCTATCTCTTTCAGATTTGACACAAGCGTGAAAGGACAAGCGCTTGGTGATCCTTTCAAATTTATGGAGTCAGAAAAGATCAAATGAATACTCAAGAATACTAGGCAAAAGGGTGTACCAAATAACCGTGAACTGCAATATACACCTTGGTTCCAATAATGAAAGAGAAATCAACCAAGGACTTTCCGTACGTGCAGGCAATCTCCCCGAATGCTGTGTCCAAACCCACTGAGGCAAGTGAATGCTGTGTCCAAAATGTGTTGCGTGTTTCTTTTAACAATATTGGAGTCATCGGGTTGGAGATATTTAAAGGTTTGCACCGTTAAAGAGCCCAAATTTCTGTATTGAATTTGTATATTAGCTTTCATATAAAACCATTTCATACCAAATCCTGCTGGTGGTGTTTTCGAATCAATAGAGCACCATCTGTGTGAAGAAATGAATGGACACCGTATGCGTTAGAATGGATCGAATATGTGGAGGCCTAGATGTTGACTACAAGAGGGATATCTATGTGAAATTTGAATTCTACTAACAGTATTATATCTCGACCTCCATCGAATAGTTGTCACCCATGTACTGATCGAAGCGCCTAGTGGTTTAACTATCTCTATGCGCCAAGCTACAAAAAAATCCAATGGCTACATTCAACGCCAAATACAAGTGCCTGCACGTTGGACATTTAAAATACTAGGAACAGTAGCAGCATCAGCAACCTTGAATGCTACGTTAGTGACTTAATCTGCAGCTTCAGGAGGCTTGAAGAGGTGGAATTCCATCGATATGCTATGCATCTCATGGCTTGTCTCAATCATTGGAGTGTTGAATTGGAGATTTAACTCAAGTAATTATCTATTTGATCATTCTCTGTTACTTACTCCCTGGTATGCATCTGAATATTATAATGAATGATTGTATATTTTTATGGTTTGGTCCTTTCTGAAATACGCAATTTGTTCCACGAAGAAGATTTTGTGGCCTTTTAGGCTTTCAAACGAGTCTGCATGCAAAGGATTTTGCAGTGCACAAAGGTGCATGGAAACCATTGCCAGCCGCGACCTTAGGTGGAGAGATGTGTGTATAGGGAGTCAAAGTTTGGCATACATTTGTGTAGAGATACTATCAGTGGTGTCGTTAATGTTTTAAAAAAAAATGTTGAAAGACCTGTATGTTGAATGTTGTGAAACCAACTCCAAAAATAGAAGAAAAGAGATATCAACGCCTTAGAAATACGCCACTTCGAGGGGGAAACCTCCAATACATTACATGAATGAACAATTCTTGGATGATACAAATGAAAAAACCTCCTTTCTATATATATGAGTCCATGGGGCCACAATGTAATCCTAGCCGACCTAACAATAGCAATGTAAGGGCACAATAATAACTATATTGGGGTTAGAGGGGGCTACAATAATAACAATAAAGGGGCTACACTAATAAAATTAAGGGGCTAAACTAGTCATATAGGGAGCTAACATGCCCCTCTCCTTAAAAAAAAGTGTTTTCCTCAATGCTTGAGTAGCTCTGGGTGCTTCTGTATAAAATTCTCATCCTCCCATGTAGAATCTTCAGTGGGTAAGTTCTTCCACTTGATGAGATACTCTGAAATTGATCTATTTCATAGCTGTCGAGTTCTTTTTTCCATGACCGCTTCAGGTTTCAGTATGATTTTTCCCTCCTTATCAAGTTCTGGCAATATTGTTTGAACTGGAAGATTTTCACCTATAACCTTCTTTAAGCATGAAACATGGAAAATTGGATGCACTCGCGGAGAAGCAGGAAGCTCCAATTTGTATGCCATAGTACCAATCTTTTGCAACACCTTGTAAGGACCATAGTACTTTGGTGATAATTTATTATCCTTCATATCTTGCTTGAGGGACATTTGTTTGTATGGTTGTAGCCGTAAAAATACCCAGTCTCCTACATCAGAACTTCTCTTGTTGCGATGTTGATATGCCTGTTGTTTCATTCGATTTTGTGCAAAATTTAGGTTATCCTTTTAGAGTTGGAGAACTTCTTGTTGATGCTCTATGTGATCTTCCACTGCTTGAACCTTAGAATTTTCTCTTAAAGATGATGTGATGTACGGTGGTTGATATCCATAAAGTGCCATAAATGGGGTCATTTTTGCTGCAGTATGGAAGGAAGTGTTATACCACCATTCAACGAGAGGTAACCATTTGACCCATTGTGTTTGTTTATCAGATACAAAACAACGAAGATATCCTTCCAAACATTTATTCACTATCTCAATTTTACCATCGGATTGAGGATGATAAGATGAGCTATGAGCTAATTGAGTACCCAAACAAGAAAATAACTTTGTCCAAAAATTTCCAGTAAAAATGGGATCTCTGTCTCTCACAATAACCTTTGGGTTTCCATGTAGCTTTTGAATTGTTTCCATAAATTTAGTAGCAACTTTACTTGCTTTAAATGGATGAGATAATGCACAAAAGTGTGCATACTTTGTAAGTCTATCAACTACCACCATGATGACACTCTTTCCTTCAGACTTAGGTAAACCTGTGATAAAATCCATTGAAATCTCCTCCCAACATTGACTTGGAATGGATAAAGATTGTAGAAGACCCAGGGTCTTAATTGTATCAACTTTATTTTGCTGGCAAACCAAAAATTCCGCCACAAAATTTTAAATATCAGATTTAAGGCCATCCCAAAAAAAATCTTTCTTCACCCTATGGTAAGGATTTAAAAATCTTGAGTTTCCTCCTAAAGGAGAAGTGTGCAATTCCAAAAGAATATTTTGTTTTAGTTGGGAATTCTTACAAAGTTATAAGCGATCTTTGTACCATAAGGAATCATTTTTCCAAATAAATGTATCAAATGTACTAGGATCTTGCTGCAACTTTTGAATGAGTGTCCACACTTCTTCGTCCCTCTTCCATTCATCCCTTGCTTCGGTTATCCAATCTTTTTTTATAATATAAATGGCAAAAAGCAATGCTTCCACCTCTTCATTTTTTCTTGAGAGTGCATCTACAACAACATTTAGCTTCCCTTTTTTGTAGATTATTTCAAAGTCATAACCCAACATCTTTGTGACCTAGTTTTGCTGCTCTTCTGAAGATAGTGTTTGTTCCAAAAAGTGTTTAAGAATATCATGATCAGTTTTTACCTTGAAGTGTCTTCCCATTAGGTAAGGTCTCCATTTCCTTAGTGCATGTAGTATTGCTAACATTTCCTTCTCATAAATAGTTTTCTCTAAATAATTTCCTGTGATTGGACGAATTTCAAAAGTAATGGGTCTTCCTTCTTGCATTAAAACATCACCAATTCCATTTCCTATGGCATCACATTCCACAATAAAGGTTTTTGTGAAGTCTGGCGTAGCTAAGACCGGTGCTAGGAACATTGCCTCTTTAAGATGTTCAAAGGCCTTAGTTGCTTCAGGAGTCCATGAAAATGCATCTTTCTTCAATAATGTTGTTAGAGGTGCTGCTATTCTCCCATAATTATTAAAGAACTTGCAATAATACCCTATTAAACCGAGAAATCCTCCCAACTGCTTTATAGTTGTGGGGACTTTCCATTCCTTAATGGCTTTAATTTTGTTAGGGTCTACCTTAACACCCTCGTGAGATACAATATGACCCAGATATTCCACCTCTTGTACTCCAAAGGAACATTTGGATGTTTTTGCATATAATTGTTTCTCCCGCAATAGTTTGAGCACCCTGTCAACATGTTGAACATGATCCTTCCAAGACTTGCTGTAGATTAGTATATCATCAAAAAATACTAGCACAAATTTTCTAAGGAAGGGTTTGAAAATGGAATTCATCAACCCTTGAAATGTAGAAGGTGCATTGGTAAGGCCAAAAGGCATGACCAAAAATTCATAATGACCCTCATGAGTTCGAAACGCTATTTTCGGAATATCTTCAGTCTTCATTCTAATTTTATGATATCCTGAACGAAGATACAACTTGGTAAAATAAATTGCTCCATGTAATTCATCAAATAATTCATCAATCACAGGAATGGGAAATTTATATTTAATGGTGAGCTTATTGAGCTCCCTATAATTCGGACACATGCACCATGATCCATCCTTCTTGTTCACCAATACTACTGCAGCAGAGAAGGAACTTTGACTAGGTTGAATTATACCAGCCTCTAACATTTATGCAATCATATGTTCAATTTCGCTCTTTTGGACATAAGGATATCTATAAGGCCTGATGTTTGGAGGAACACTTCCTGGAATCAAATGAATAGCATGATCATGATCACGAATAGGTGGGGAATAATTGTCCAAGAATTTTTGGAGATCTGCAGAAATAGATGATTTTGATGTTGGAACTTCTAGTTAGCATAATTGTGCAATTACGCCTCATTGTTTTTTCTTCAGAAGCTTTGTCATGAAATTAGAGCTTATTATATTTCCCGGCTTCCCTGCGATACCCTGTAATTCGACTTCCTTTCCTTATGAAAAAACTTTCAAGAAAATTTCTTGAAAATTAAAAGCTACCATCCCTAGAGATTGTAACCATTGTAAATCAGTCACTCAAAAAGCCCAATAAAATGATAGACAAGTGTCAAACGAATGTAAGCAAGCAATCCAAAAGTCGACAGAACGAACGAAAACCAAAAAAACTCCCAAGGGAGGCTCGACTCACAAAAGCACCTAGATGCCCTAGGGCTCGAATGCAAAATCGAAAGAAATAGGAAAAAATCCAAAGGATGGAGGTTACAATCAGTCAAACTAGGCTCCAGTGCACTCAAACATCCGAAAAAACAAGATCAAAATCACCAGTCAGTCCCAGAAAGCATAAAACACAGAAAACCCTAATAGCTCACAGGATTGGCGCGATTGTGAGCTTGAAATTAGCGCCAAAAAGGAAATGGCGCGGGTGATACACAAGTAACTTGCGCCAATTGGCACAACTGTCACACTGAAAAGCGCGCCAGCCGAGTTTACTATGGGAAAATGAAAAACAAGCAATCTCAGACACAGACAAGTGATGACAAGGCTAAAACAAAGCTAAACAAACAGAAAAAACAGTCCAAAGAACTGACCAAGCAAGCAAGGCCAAGAAGTTGACCGGAAAGAGAAGACAATACTCCAAGTTCTTCAGTCCGTAAACTAAACCGGAGATTGACTGAAGCAACGCTGATCTACTCTGCTAATGCAGAGCAAAAGTGTTTCGAAGGATATCTGGCTGCACTTTAGGCTCCGTCTATAGCTTACAAATCAAACAACAAGCTGAACTCCCCAGCGGAGTCGCCAAATTTTTGAAGAGGTTAATCCCCTCTGCGGACAGAGGCGATCCCTACTAGCACATATCGGGTCTAGCAACAATCAAACACGCTACAGTGTAGGTTCCTAATTGCAAATAAACCGACTTGCGATTAAGGCTTACCTGGAATCCAACACTGTCGTTTGTAGAAGAGGTGGTGCTATTTTTAGTGTTTTTTGCAGGGAGATGTCTTCAGGGCAATGAAAGCTCATCTTCAGAGGGATGCGATGAAAGTATTTTCAAGTCTTGTCTCTGCTCACAGGTCACGGAATGAGCCCTCCAATGTGCGGGATGGGTAATGGCAGGGACGGTGACAAATTGCTGTGTAACAGAGGGTATTGTATTCCGGATGTGTATTGTATATGTGTATTCTCAGAGTGAGAAACAAATAGGGAGACGGTGAGAGAGAACATAGGATATTACAAAAAAATTGTTGTAGGTTGTGTCTCTTCATTTTGCTGGATAATAAAGAGGAAGGACTCTTTGTTCGGGGTGGACAGAGCCCAAACTGGGTGAACCACGTATATTTGTGTCTCTCTGGTTTTATGTGTTTTGTGTTCTTGCGTTTTCCATATATCTTATGTGTCACATTTCTCTGTAATATTTAATTTTCTAACACAAAGGGGTCTTCCACCGTGGATCTCATATATGATGATAGGTAGAGGATAGTGGTCGAAGACTCTGTCATCTCTACATTGGGAGGGGGTATGTCAATGGGAGTGGATGTGTCTTCTAGTTCTGCCAAAGCAAAACTCACAAGTAAGGGATAAATGGACTCATTGCGCTTGGGCTCGAATCGGAAAACTGCTTCTAACGAAACGCGAAAATCATCGAGGCGGGGACAACGTTCATTTGGGTGCAAAGTATTGATTTTCTTGGTTGATGTCGGTAAAGTAACATGGAATTCTAGGATATTAGACTCAATAAATGCTTTTTTGACCATGGGTTTGAGACGAGGAAATTTGGAACAACTGTGGGTAGCATGACCGGCAACATCACACAAAGCGCACGAAGGTGTGTGCTTTGGAGGCTTAGGAGGAGCAGGCGTTGTCTGGGAAGCCTTGTCCTTAGGTGCATTTTTTCGGGCTTTCCCCCCTCACCTGAGGCTTTTTCAACAAGAGTATATTCTTGTTGAGGTGGGTGAGGCACAAAAGCAAAGGGAGGGGTCATAGCGACTGGTTGGACAGGGTTCAAAGTAGTGTAAGGTTTTAGTTGACTAGGCGGGGTATTGGCTGGGGGATTAATGTACCAGAATGGGATCCCCAGGGTAATGTCGGGAAGGGTCAAGGTAGCCATAACAGGTACTAAAAATACTCCGGAAGGGGGAGCAAGAAAAAATATCTGACCAGAGGGGTAATGGCTAGGTGGACTGGCTCCCAGATGGTTAAGGCTAGGGGGACCTGTTCCATGAGGAAAAATAGGGTAAGGGAAACAAGCTACCGATGAAGGGCCTTGAGGAGGACATCCCGAAGGCTAAGTCGAAGTACTAGGAGCAGGTTGCAAAGGGCGAGGATGCTGACTAGTCGAACCAGTCTGTTTGAGGTCAAACCAAGACGATTGTATCATGTAAACATTTGACAAGATAGGGTCAGTGATAAGAGGGGGGAGACGAGGGAATGAACAAAACAAAATCGAATCTTTATATACTCCAGGTGAGACACTAGTAGGAGGTTCAGCTGTTTCTATATTTGCCACCGAAGAAATAATGGACTCTAGAGAGTTATGAGACTTCGGTTCGTAATATGTCAACTAATCGATAGTGATGATCTTTTTGTTGTGAGGAAAGCACATATTACGATGAACCGCAGATGGGACAACAGACATCTCATAAGTGTATCTGCGACCCAATAGAATTTTGTATTCTAAGGGGGCATCAATGACTTTAATGTCAACACAAACATTTTTTCTCGCAAGAGTAATAGGATAGTTGTGGAACATGCTAAGGGTTGGGAAGAGTGTTCATACCATGCACGAAGGGTGATTGTGGAAGGGGATAACTTGGGCATTCTGAGATTTTTCCAAATATAAGTGGACATCACGCAAGTGGATGCCCCCTTGTCAATGATACATTGGGAGACGTTTGCATTCTGTAACTTGACAGGTATTTGGAAGGCGACGGATGTAGGTAAGGGCGGATGCTTTGACTTGTCAACATCGAAGACAATCAAACGATAATATGAAGGATCCACGATGCCCATGGAAGTTAGTAGAGCTTTACGTTGTGAAGGGTACGATTCGAGGACTTACAATGTTGCCATGTTAGCAGGGGAATGCACCAAGTCGTCCACTATACTATAGGTGTGGGTAGATTTACCGAAAGAAGAGTTTTGGAGTAATGGTCCTTTAGGGATCTTGGTATGTACCTCTGACATAGGCTAAGGGATCTGTAAAGGACCATTCGGTGTCAAAATTGGCTCTGCGGGACTTGAAGACTTAGGCTCGGTCGCAGACATAGCAGGAGGCTTAGCGTATTGGCAAGACCGAGTTTGAAGGTTGAGATCAGCAGTATTGGCCTGGTGAGAGTGCGTCATGAGGATCTGGTAATCAGCGGTACTAGACGGAGGAGGTTGAGCGACTAGCTAACCTTTAGGGCATTGGGCAGCCACATATCCTTTCTAGGGGAAAGGATTGGTAAACACAGTCAATTGAGTAGGTGCAACATTAGGAGGAACCAAAGTAGAGGCTTATTGTCCTCGAGATGCTGCTTGAGCTTCCCACAGTTGATGCATCTGAGGTAAAAGGGGACAATCATGGGTATAGTAACCATGGACACTACAACAAGAAAAATGCTTATTCGTGCAAAGAGGCATGTTCTACTTGGGCTTATCACCTTGTTTCTGAATTGTAGTGTTAGAAGTAATCCCTTAGCGATTGTTTCCTTAATTACCTAGAGCGGGTTGGTTTTGGTTTCCTTTCCTCTTATTTTTTGAAGTGGTAGGATTATTCGCACTCTTCTGCACGTACACCTAACCCTGAGGGAGGGTGGCTGCTACTGTGGAGCTTGAGAAGGCATGGGAGGTAGAGGTGATTGTGTTGGAGGAGTTGGAACACCAGGCTGTGGATACAGATATTAAGGAGGTTTAGAAAAATTGGGGTAAACAGGTTGGGCAAAATCATTCCCTGGCATCGAAGGATGTGGTTGGGCAAAGTCGTGATGCATGTCGTGTCTTGGATACATACTGTCGGGAGGAGGAAAAGTGCTAAAGGATCTGGCCCCTCCTTGAGTGAAACCATAACCCATAGGAGGATGGGTGTATGAATGTGAAAGGTGTTGATATTCAACAAGATGATGAGCTTAGTGAAAAGAGTCGCCTTCACTAGGTGGGCCTGCAGGCTATTTTTGGTGCAATTCTATTTTTCGATTATGTCTATTTTTAGACATGGTGATCAAATTTCAGAAGTTGTAGGATGTTATTTGTGGATGGTTGATAAAGTTGGAAAAATATATGAAATTATATTTTTAGAATATTAGGCAAATTCTATTTATAGGTCGTCGATCTAAAAATAGAAGTGTCGATTATTATTAGCTCTTAATAATAATCCGACAATAAACGTCAACTTATTCTCTTGGAGCACTTAATTTCAATGCATAGATTTGGAAAATCAGTGGGCTAGAGGAATTATGCAATTCCTAGGGTTTACTGGTGGTTCATGCATGGAGGACTCAGTTAGAACTGAAGTGGAAAAGTTATGACAGAGTTGGAAGAGTATTTCATGGAGTTATATTCAGTTTAACTCAGTTAAAGTGAGTTAGACTCAGTTGAGCTAGTTGTATCTAGTCTAACTGAATGATACACCAGTGAGAGTGGAGTGAATTAATTATTTAATTAATTCACAAAGAATAACTCATTAATCAAGTGAACAATACAGCTGTTAACTACAGTGCATGTCAGTTTCAGTGGAGGCCCAATGGAGAGATAGGTGAAAGGGAAATATGGACTATCTGTTGTGACTATAATGATGCATTGATTGAATCACACACACATTGGAGTTGCCAACTAGGATTGCACAGTCAAGACAAGGGTAATTCGAATTAATTCATAGCTATTCCTCAGCAAGGATCGTGCAGTGGAGGAAGGCTAGTAGGAGGGCAGAAATTAGTGCATGGATTTGCAGATTTCTTCTGATCAGTGTGTGACGATTGATTGTACTGAGAGCTTGATGTACTAAGCTTTGTATGATATTGTTACATGATCTCCATGATACATAATATATGATACTTGGGGTTTTCAGCTTCAGGATTTCCCGTTAAACAACTGTGTTATGTGAGATTGTTTTTATTTATGCTTCACATGTGTTTGTAATTAATTTTCCGCAAAAGATTAAAAGTGGAATGATTCTGTATTTTGCAAGAAGTTAAATATTGTGAGATCAGGGGAATCTAGATGTATGCATGCTTAGTGTATACTAATTTCTACATGGTATCAGAGCAGTGTTAATTCTTGAATATTTTAATTGTGAAGAATTGTTGAGTTTGCGCTGGTGGACAATTTGAATTTGCTACATAAAATTCTTGGTGCAGAAGTTGAGTATACATTGAAATGCCTTTCAATGGGTTGCGATTGGAGTATGCCCTTGATGGGAGCTCGAATTACATAGCCTGGAAGGATAGGATGGAGGGGGTGTTGGAGGATAATTGACTGAAGGAGTTCATCGATAGCGATGTTCCTAAGCCGGGATCTAGCGATGCTGCATTACTTGACTCATGGAAAAAGAAGATAGAAAGACAAGAATAATTTTGTTGGAAGGTGTGAAGGACCATATTGTTTCTAGCCTTCATAGGAAAGCCACTCAATTCTTAATGTGGAAGGATTTGACAGATTTGTTCCAAAGCAGCAGCGACTAGAGGAAGTTGGCGCTGAAAGACAAGCTCAGAAAAATAAAAATGGAGAAGGGCGACAATATTCCAAAACATCTCACGAAGTTTGACCACTGTAGGGATGAGCTGGGAAGTGTGGGGATTATTGTTGATGATGAAGACTTGGTGAGCTTGGCTCTCCTTGGGCTTCCAAAGAGTTTGCATAGATATGAAGACTTTATCAATGGACGGGAGAAACTTCCGGGATGGGAGCGACTTTGGTCGGATCTTGTGAGGAGGAGATAAGGCGAGGTACCAGGGATGGCTCTTCATCGAAAAATGAAGATGAAGAGAATTACGCTTTGGCTACCAAAGCAAGGAAAGGGAAGGGGAAGAAATTTCCTTCAAAATCTGAAGCTAAAATCAAGAAGCAGGATTTGTCCAAGGTGAAGTGTTTTCACTATCACGAACATGGGCATTTCGCCACTAACTGCTCATAGAAGAAGAAAAACAAGAAGGTTGTTGGAGCTGCAGCTGGAGAGGCCTTAGCCTCGCAATTTTAACTTGATTTCTCTTTGATCGCATGCTTGGTTTCAAGCTATATGGGATCGGTGTGGTATCTTGATAGTGGTATGCCTTTCCATATGACGGGAGCCAAGGAGTTGTTTAGTGAATTGGAGGAGAAGGACCTCCAGATGCATATAGAGATGGGCGACGATGGTCGATACAGTGAGATTGGAATTAGGACCATTACCTTTTAGAGGGATTCCAGTAATCCATTCTTGTTGAAGGATGTTATGCATGTTCCAAGTTTGAAGAAGAATTTGGTCTCGGTCACAATGTTGGAAGACAAAGGTTATGATGTTTTTTTCAGTGAGGGAAAATCTTTCGTTTGACATAAAACAACGGGTCAAACCAAGACGATATGGATTTGAGTTAAGAATCTCTAAAAGCTAGAGGTAGATGGCTGCTCTGCAATGGTGGGCAAAGAAGAAGAAGTGGTGAGCCGGGATGAGGGCGAATTATGGCACAGGAGATTGGGCCATCTTCACCATGGCGCTTTGAATTTTTTGCAGCAGATTTCTATTGGACTTCCCAAGGGTACTCTTGCACATTAAAATTAGTGCAAGGGATGTACTATGGGTAAGTTTGTGAAGACCACCTTTCCTGAGAATGAGAACCGTGCTTCGGTGATCCTGGAGAGAATTCACACAGACGTGTGTGGACCTTTCTCGGTTGCTTCAACATCAAAACATAGGTATTATGTTATTTTTGTTGATGAATTTTCTCGTAGATGCTAGATATTCTTCATGCAGAAGAAGAGCGAAACATTCTCAAAGTTCTATGAGTTCAAAGCATTGGTGGAGAAGGAGTCGAGGAAGCAAGTGAAAGCTCTACAGAGCAATAATGGTGGTGAATACATCTCGGGCGAATTCAAAGACTTCTGTAGCAAAGAAGGAATTCGAAGAGAACTCATAGCGCCTCATAAACCACAGCAGAATGGGGTCGCAGAGAGGAAGAACAAAATGATCGTGGGTGCTACACGAGCGATGTTGCATGACCAGGGCCTACCGATGCACTTGTGGGAGGAAGCATGCAACACTCCGGTTTATGTGAAAAATCGTTGTCCTCATAGAGTACTTGGCATGAGTACACTTGAAGACGATTTTACTGGTAAGAAGCCTGAAATTTCTCATTTGAAGATTTTTGGCTCATCTGTTTACATTCATGTAACAAAGGATGCCAGGAAGAAGCTAGAGCCGACTGCAGAAGTTGGGATATTTTTGGGGTACACAGAAACAGCCCATAATTATCGTGTTTATTTGCCAGACATTTGGATGACTATGGTGCGACGGGATATAAAATTCAATGAGGTGAAAGCCATGAAGTTTTCGCTAGAGAGGGAGCAACACTTGCATGTAGACGAGGAACTTCTTGTTCCCAAAGATGAGCCTCTAGATGTGGATCAACCACAGGAGGAGATTCATGGAGTGGAGGAGTCCACTCATGAAGAACCAAACATCAGATAAGGCAGAAAGCATACCACAAAAGCTGAGAGACTAAAGCTTGATGTGGCACAGAATGTAGGAGTCCCTACATCACAACACAGACAGAGATAGTCACTTGACCGATTTACTGGATACATGGCTCTAATGAGAAAATGTATCATGACAGAGCCGTCTTCTTTTGAAGAAGTAGTTCAAGAGCCAAAATTGGTAGATGTCATGGTGGAGGAGTATGACTTCATTGTCAAAAACAGTGCTTGGGAGATTGTTCCAAGGCCGGTGGGAAAATTAGTTGTAGGATCAAGATGGATCTACAAGGTAAAGCAAGCTGCTGATGGGAGCGTCGAAAATTATAAGGCAAGATTTGTTTCCTGGGGCTTCTCACAGATCGAGGGGATTGATTATGAAGAAACCTTTGCACCTGTAACACGGTATTCTTCCATAAGGACCATCCTTTCTCTCTTAGTGCAAATGGGTTGGCACATTCATTAGATGGATGTGAAGACTCCATTCCTTAACGGGATCATTAAGGAAGAGGTGTACATTAAGCAGCCTAAAGGATTTGAGATCTTCAGTAGGGAGTCGCATATGTGCAGGCTCAAAAGAGCATTGTATGTGCTGAAGCAAGCACCTCGTGCTTGGTACACACGGATCGACAGCTATTGCACTGGACTTGGCTTCACCAAGAGTGAGGCAGATGCAAACTTGTACCAAATTGTGGTGGAGGGTAAGATTTTAATCATTGTTCTTTATGTTGATGATTTAATACTAACGGGTGATGAGCAATTGATACACTCATGCAAGGTAAGTCTTGCAAAGGAGTTTGAGATGAAGGTTTTGGGCCTCCTTCATTATTTCCTTGGATTGGAAATATGGCAGCGGGAAGGTGAATTGTTTGTGTCTCAAGGAAAGTATGCCCGAGAGGTACTGGAGAAGTTTCACATGCAAGGCTGCAAGCCTATCAAAACTCCTCTTCCAGGAAATTGGAGGAAAGAGGATGCTACATCGGCAGAGGTAGTGGATGCCACTGTTTACCGACAGTTGGTGGGTTCACTCATGTATTTAGTTAATACAAGAATGGACATATTCTATGCGGTGAAAAAGCTTTCACAAGCGATGGTTAAGCCTACCAAGCTCTTTTAGTGGAAAATTTGAGTATGGTTTATGGTACAGACAGACGGATGAGGTGAAGTTGCATGGCTTCACAGATGCAAATTGGGCAGGCAGCCCAATAGACAAAAAGAGAACATTAGGAGGGATTTTCAGTATCGGATCTACGACGGTTTATTGGTACAATAGGAAACAAATATCTGTGGCACTCAGTTCAGCGGAAGCAGAATACGTCGCAGAAAGTCAAGCTACATGTAAGGCTATCTGGATGAGGAAGATCCTGGTCGGTTTGTTCGGTTCACATTTAGATCCTACAGTGATACATTGTGATAATCAGAGTTGCATTAAACTTTCGATTAATCCTATGTTTCATGATAGATCTAAACATATTGATATCTGGTATCATCATATAAGAGATTGTGTGCAGCGAAAGATCATGTTGCTTCAGTACATTCCTGCGAAGGATTAGGATGCAGATATTCTGACGAAGGCGCTCACTAGGAGCAAATTCAAATACCATAGAGGCAGCATCGGGGTGAAAGATAATCCCTCTCTTGTTGAGAGGGAGTTTTGAGATTCAATAAGATGATGAACTTAGTGAAAATATTCGCCTTCACTAAGTGGGCCCAGAGGCTATTTTTGGCGCAAGTCTATTTTTAGACTATGTCTATTTCTAGACATGGTGATCATATTTCAGATGTTGCAAGATGCTATTTGTGGATGGTTGATCAAGTTGGAAAACTAGATGAAATTCTATTTTTATAATATTGGGCGAATTCTATTTATAGATTGCCGATATAAAAATAGAAGTGTCGATTATTATTAGCTCTTAATAATAATCTGACAATAAACATCAACTTATTCTCTTGGAGCACTTAATTTCAGTGCACGAATTTGGAAAATCAGTGGGCTAAAGGAATTACGCAATTTCTAGGGTTTACTGGTGGTTCATGCATGGAGGACTCAGTTAGACCTGAAGTGGAAAAGTTATGATAGAGTTGGAAGAGTAGTTCATGGAGTTGTATTCAGTTTAACTCAGTTAAAGTGAGTTAGACTCAGTTGAGCTAGTTGTATCTAGTCTAACTGAATGATACACTAGTGAGAGTGAAGTGAATTAATTAGTTAATTAATTCACAAATAACAACTCATTAATCAACTGAAAAATACAACAGTTAACTGCAGTGCAGGTAAGTTCCAGTGGAGACCCAGTGGAGAGATAGGTGAAAGGGCAAGATGGACTATCTATTGTGACTATAGTGATGCATTGATTGCATCACACACACATTGGAGTTTCCAATGAGGATTGCACAGTCAAGGAAAGGGTAATTCGAATTCATTCAGAGCTATTCTTCAACAGGGATTGCGCAGTGGAGGTAGGGTAGTAGGAGGGTAGAAATTAGTGCATGGATTTGCATATTTCTTCTGATTAGTGTGTGACGATTGATTGTATTGAGAGCTTGATGTACTAAGCTTTGTATGAGATTGTTACATGATCTCCATGATACATAATATATGATAGTTGGGGTTTTCAGCTTCAGGCTTTCCCGTTAAACAATTGTGTTATGTGTGATTGTTTTTATTTATTCTTCACATGTGTTTGTAATTAATTTTACGCAAAATATTAAAAATGGAATGATTCTGTATTTTGCAAGAAGTTAAATATTGTGAGATCAGGGGAATTTGGATGTATGCATGCTTAATGTATACTAATTTCTACAAAAGGGATCCAACGATACCGTTGGTGGCATGAGATGCCCCGAGTGCGTTGGCACCACCAAGTCTAGGTAGATCAGGTAAGTTGGTATAAACATAACCAGATTGCATGTAGATCAAGTCATATTTCAATGCAGCTTAGAGGGCAGCTTCTTCCTCAGTCTGAGGAAAGTGAGATGTGATATATTTACTAATAGAGGGAAAAATGGATTTGAGAAACCACTCCATGTAGACACGGTCTTCAAAAACTGGAGCTTGGCATAAACTCTTCCTTCTACGCCATTCTTGAACATGGTCAAATAGGCGAGTGGTAGAAGTTTGACGAAAAGTAGTCAAAATTTCAGAATCGGTGTCATAGCAAAGGGGAAGCTGGAAGTAGGACAGAAACACCTTTGCAAGAGTCTCAAAAGTAGCTTGAGAGGCAGCAGCCTGGTTGACATACCACTTGTAAGCTTCTCTAGTAAGTGTATGATGGAATAACCGAAGACGGATAGAGTTGCATGAACACCACATGCTGAAAGAACGAACATGGTTGGTAGGATCCTCTCCATAATTTCCTTCAAACTTAAGGATGTTTGAAGGAATCCTGGTTGGCATATGAGGCCAACCTAGATCATGGTGTATAGGGTCATTAATCAACTGGCTTAACTCAGGAAGGCTTAGGCCCAAAATATAAGGAAGCAAGGGAGTAGTCATAATCGTTCTTATTGCGGCTCCACTAGTAGCAGTTCCAACATTAGAGTCGGGGCCACAACCAATGGTAGGTCTTGCACCAGACATGATGAAGGTGAAAGGTGGAGGAGAACCGGTGATGGAAAGACAAGGGGAACTCAATGAACCTAAATCAGAGTTGGAATGGGGACTTGACAGAAGACTAACTCAGACTCAACCCGATGGAGTAAGTCTTCCTAACTGAAACTGAGGATGAAGGCCTTGGAGTCTTTAGGATAAAAGCATTGGGGGCGCAATGATGGAAAAGATACACAAAACCCAATAAGGAAGAGAGGTAAACAAGGGCATGGAGGTGCATATTAATTAATTACAATGCTTAATTCTTGGCCTGGCAGTGTAAATCAGATGTTCTTTGCTTTAGGTGTGCGTGTGTGTGATAAGTGTGTTAATTTTAATTAATCCCACGCATGTGTATAAAAAAAACAAAAAATATGTTGTATAGTTGTAAATAAAATTGAAAGTAACAGTAAATGAAACTAAAAGCGACAGTAAAATAAACAACTAAATATGGATAAATTTAAACCCAAAAAGGAGGGCTTCCCAACAACTAGTCTAAGGGTGGGCGAAATCTACTCAAAACACACAATATGGCCAATAGATCTAAGGTCAAGAGGGACAAGGATCTAAAGGTCAGATCTGCTGAAAAGAGGTGTAGAAAATAGAAAGAAACCAGAGGGAAAAATGCTGAAAAATAGGTGGCAACCTAAAGAGAAATGTAGGGGACCCTAAAGAGAGGACCAAAAACAACTGAAAAAAAGTTGTTTTGGATGGAAAAATAATCGATCTAAAATGGATCTAAAAAGATAAGTTCAGATCTAAAAAAAATGGCTGAGAAACACTAAAATATTAGAAGACCTGCTTCAGCTAAACTCCTAAAAAGGTGGAAGTGTACTAAAGCTCTAAGGGGCTTGGTTCCTAATTCAGTGAGTAAAAATAAGAAAGTATAGGTCCAAAACAGGTAAATATGGAGTTCATAAAACCCTCAACAATGCCCTCGACAAACCCTGAAAAATTCCAGAAAAAATTCCACAAAAAGCTGCAAGTCACACGTATTGACCTGTTTTTTGCTGAGGTCATAGTTTTTGTGTAGATATCTACTGCCTGAGAGATGAGGTTGTAGGTTTTGGGTTGAAAAGTTCGACTTGGACTTCCGGCTCTCTCAGGGGCCGGTTTCAGAAAAAAGTGTTATCTTTGTCGCGATTGATACCTATTACCTACGCAAATGGCCTAGAAACACACAGAAGTTAGAATTTTTACTGTTTTAGGGAAAAAAAGGTTTAAAACAACATCAAGGAATGCAAAATAAGAAGGTAAAGAAAAACTCTAGTGGTTGAAGCCGCTGGTCATGCAAGGATCTGAAAAATGAAAGTTGTCGTAATTAAAATCCCCAGTGGAGTTGCCAGTTGTTAGTGTGAATTCTAATTGCAAATGTTTGAAAAAATATCACTTTAGCTGTGCATAAAAAATAGCCCTAACATCAAATGTGGTTGTCAATTTCCTTAGATCTGTAGTAGGTGATCATAATAAATGCTACAAAAATCCAGATGATATGCAGTTAAATACATTAAACAACAAAAATAAACAAGAGTTGCTCCATACATCCAATAGACAAGACAATAATTTATAAATAATTTTTTGTATTATGACATCTAGGAAGGGAACACAAAAAGATGTTATCAGTCCCCATCAATGGGATGGGTTCTTGTATGTCCTCAGTGCTTCATATCCAAGATCTCTCTCTCTTGATGATGCAGAAAACCCAGACAAAGATAGAACTCAAAGGGATATCACAAGCAAAAGTAGAAAAAATATGACAATGATGGAGGATCAAAGTCAGACCAAAAGTATAGATCAAAAGGTGATCAAAATGTGACGAAAGGTAGTGAATGAATGGAAAGCCCTTCTATTTATAACAAAATATTGAGTTAGTCTAGATATTGGTGCATAGTTAAAATATTATTGATCAAATCTAGATCCAACTTGGAATATTTTATTTTATTTTGTGGAGGGAAAAATAATTTAGAATTGGTTAAATCCATTTATTCAGAAATAATAAATAAATAAATGATTTATTTATTGTTTCAAGGATGAAGTTAAGGAATAATTAAATAAATAATGATTTACTCAATTATTTATAAATGATTTAGTCAAATTTAACAAGGATATTATTAAATAGTGTTTTAAATAATTATTCCTAGAGAATAATAAGATAAATAATGATTTATCTTATTAATTCTTATGTTTTGGGTTAAATATGACCAGGAATATTAATTAAATAATGGTTTAGTTAATTATCCTTAGAGGAAAATCAAACAAATAAGAATTTATTTAATTATTCCTCATAGGGTTTCCTATTTAGATTAGAAATAATTTAAGAAATTAAATTATTAAATTATTAAATTATTTCTCATAGTGAAAGCAATTTTACTATGGTAAAATTGGTCTTACATGGTGTACTTTAGTCCATCTAATAGTAAAAATTTAGATGACCAAAAATTGGTGTAACACAAGGATTTGGTATTCATACCTGTGGTGTCCTTATATTCTACATGTAGTGCATAAAACCTGCTCATGAACTCTATCCCCTTAAACATCTCCTACAGTTGGTTAGTCAAAGTATCTAGCTGGGTTTGTACGTGTGCCAAACCCACAAAGCCTCTAGCAAATAAAAAAGAAATGACAACTAGCTAGATGAAGTTTGAATGTTATAGAAAACATGCGAGTTTAAATTATAACTGTGAGGAAAAATCCAAGGAATTACCTCTAGGGACTAGAGATAAAAATTAATATCAATCACCAGGCCTACGTTACCTCCACCAACTTAGAGACCATAATGAAACATTGCGAATACAAATAATAATAAATAATAAATAAAACTGTAAATTAAAAAATTTAATAAAAAACAATAACAAAAATAATAAACATATTTAAAAAAAAAACATGAAACATGTAGGGTTGACATGAGGCTTGCATGTCTCCCACATGCCTAGGCGTGCCGCCCCTACTTCATAAGAAAGCTAACCCATGTCGATCATTTTCATTCTATGCATCACATCTCAGGCTTTTAGACTTAGAACTGTGTACAATGAAGTTGCACTCATCCCTGTTTTTGCCCTTAATATGCTTGTTTTCAGTGTGGATGCCTATGATCTTGCCCCCATGTTTGGATATGCACCTGGAAGGTATGAATCCATGTTTGAATATGATATACACTCGAAAGGTATGAATCTGGTTCAATCTCTACCAATTCAAGAGACACTCCTTCCAGGTAAAATGTTTTCGACTCTACCTCTATTGATGGGTAGACCTGGACCATTTCTACACAAAATATAGCGTGAAGGGATGCATAGGGGTCTTAAACCTTGCATATTCGAGTATGGACCTATGCAACATGTGAGTGATTCAATGACTTAATAGCGATTAGTCACCGCAATGTCTTAATGGTATATGGACAATAGATAGTTTAAGAGTCTGGCTTATTGCAGGGAATGTTACATCCATGCGTCATCAACTCATATAATTTTTAATCCTTTCATGGGATATTAAAATATTATGTTTCCTTTCAGGTGAACTGAATCACTAGTTCTCCAAATCTAACCACCAAATTCATGTTCTGCTCTTCAATCTCGACCTATACATACACCGTCCCACTATAAAACTAAGTTTAATCACAATATAATATACATATATGTATTAGTCTCTGCAACTTACCTATCACATGACATTGCATCCGTCATTGTCGAATCACATCCTTGAGATGAATGAGAGGAGTGCATAAATTAACTAAAATTTAAAACAATGAGACTATGCCTATCATGCCCGATAGCAGTTGGCAGTTCTTAACAAGAATAATGAGGATAGCAGCTGGCCGTTCTTAACAAGAATAATGAGGACTGCAGTGCTCCATTTTTTCTCAACCTCGATCTCCAAAGGTATGGATTATGCAAAAAAGTGAATTCAAATTGGAAAAAATCCCAAATTGTTAAACATCCAATGCCCTTAATTTTTATTTTTTAATCATGTTTTTGCTATTCTCTCTCCTATTATGAATTTATTAAAAAATTATTAAATCTGTGTTCAAAGGTATGGATTATGAAAAAATAAATTCAAATTGGAAAAAATCCCCAATTGTTAAGCATCCAATGCCCTTAACCAATATTTTTTAATCATTTTTTTGTTATTTAATCTCCTATTATGAGTTAATAAATCTGTGTTCAGTGATATCCTCAAGCATCTTTGAAATTCAGGGTATTGAAATTTTTTTATTTACTCATGGTAGAATTTTATTAGGATAGGGGGAGAACGTTGCTATGCTCACAAGAGGAAATTGCATAGTTGAAGGTGAAGTCTCTGTTTTCAAAGTTGCATATCAGGGCAGAGACTACGGTTGCAGTAGTCATTTCAAGGACAATTGTAATTGCTAAGAGAGAATTCTTTTCATTGGTCAACAGTGGGGAAAAAACAATATCAACAGTGAGAAAAAAGGGTTCCATCGGCCTCTATTTTATAGAATTTACAGGATTTTTTCAAGAGGATGGAGCTGGTGATGCAATGAAAAATAAGTTATTTACTAAAAAAAAATAGGTAATTAAGTCATTTACTTAAAAAAAAACTATTTTATTTGTTAATGTTCATAATCCAGATTTACGCTGAAGCCAAATAGCATACGTCCCTGTTGAAAGAGCTGGACTCTATATTACTCGGAATGAAGTTTCCACTTTCTTCTTCGATCGCAGCTGCTTCTGGCCTTATGAAGAGCAGTTCCGCAGACAAGACCAAGTGAATCTCAGTGTTTATAAAAAAAAATATTAATCTCTACAACCAAATAGGGATTGAAACAAAACATGTGGAGATGAGTTGAAAACATGTGAAGGACAATTGGCTTCAGAAGAAGTGTCAACTTTCTTTGGCCAAAGTTTGGATAAAATCCTATATTGATAAATGCACTCAACAAAGCCTTCACGAAACTTTGGATAAAAGTTTCAAACTGCTTCCTTCGCAGAACTTTGGATAAAAATTTCAACTGCTTGCTTTACCGAACTTTGAACAAAAATTCTCAAAGTAAACTTTAGATAAAACCTAAACCACGAAATCAAAACTTTGCTTAAAATGAAAAATCGCAACAAATCCAAATCAAGGTCAGCAATAAAACCCCAAAGATGAATGGTCAATAAAAAGCAATTAAATTCAATTAAACAATTTTCAATATTCGTTATTTTGAAGGACTTTAGATAAACCATTTGATATTTATAAAGTCAACAAAAATAATGCCAGGTCAAAGCGATATCGATCGCTATATACCTGCTACAGCAGGTATAATAAGTGTTACCGCCCATCGTGTTTGATTGGCAAGGTTTCTTCCTCTGAAATGGCTGCGAATAATTTAGAAGTTTTAAAATCATATCTTCAAACAAAATTCAATGGATGCACACATGCGAAAGGATTTAATAAGTTTTAAAAACAAACTTTAGAAACCAAACACAATGGACCATTGTTTTGTGTGGGAGAGATTTGGTACCCACTGGGCTACATTCGGCTATTGTATTTTAGATTGTGAGATGCCATTCATGTTTTCCACATTATAAAATTTGACATGTTTGTATTTTAGATTGCTAGATGTCATTCATGTTTTCTACGATATAAAATTTGAGATTGATGATGATATATTTTGAACTATTTTGGAAATATATAAAAACATGGGTTAAAAAACCAACCTAGATAGACAAAGACATGTGAAGTTGATACTAATATTTAAAATATTTTGGAAATATAAAAAACATCTGTGAAGGAACAAAACCAGATAGAGGCATGCGTGTGAAATAATTTAAGTTTTAAATCAACTTTAAAATTCAAACATGGTTGGTGCAGATTCAATACCCGCTATACTGCACCACACTTGCATTTTAAATTGAAAGGGGTTATGCATGTTTTTCGCTTTATGAAATTTGAGATTCTTAATTATAGAATATTTAAGAAAAATTCTAAATATTTTTAAAATATAAATAGTTGAGAGATAAACTAAAAAGTTTAACTTATTATTATTTATTAATTTTAAAATATTTATTAAATTAATTATTTTTATTTATCAAATTTCAAGATATATGGAACATGATACAAAAATGATATAACTATATTAGTAAATATAGTTGATATATGTCGAAAGATATATCAATAAATAATTAATTAATAATTAATAATAAGTTATTACTTAATTAATTAATTAATTATTGTAAATAATTTATAGTTCACAATTAATTAATAAATAATAATAATTAAAACTAATTATTATTATTATTATTATTTATTAAATAAATATTTTTTTATAACTTATATTAATTATTGTTGATTAATAAAATTAAAGGGAATTATACTAAAAAAACCTAAGTTATTTTAAACCCAAGGAAATATTATTTAACCCAATGGATTAATATGATAAACTCAAGGTATATTAAACCCTATGATAAATATTATATACCCTAAAACAATTATGGTTGAACATGGTTGACCATAGGAATATGAACCCCTAGATTTATAAACCGAGGGGATTGATATTATAAACCTAAGGGAATAATACACCCAAGGTACTAATACTAAAAACCAAATGTATTATAAACCCAAGCGAATAATGTTAAACCCAAGGGATAAATATTATAACCCCAAGGTATAAAAACATTAAGATAAATATTAAAAGCCCTAAAATAAACATGGTTGACAATGGTTTACCATCATTGATTTTCATATTGAGACAATCTTTGTCACAGTGCGATGTTGAACCATGGCTAACCATGGTTTCCCATGGTTAATTTTCATATTGAGACAATCTTTAGCACAATGTGACATTGGACCATCGTTGATTATGAACCCAAGGGAATAATATTAAACCCAAGTGATTAATATTATAAACCCAAAGTATATAAATCCTAATATAAATTTTGTAAATTTGAAAATAAGCATGGTTGACCTTGGTTATTTTTCATATTGCGACAATTCTTGTCACAATGCGATGTTAGGGCATGATTGATTTTATAAAACATGGTTAATGTTTGACTATGATTGACCATGGTTGACCATGATTTATATTATAAACTCAAGGGATTAATACTAAATACCTAAGGAATTATAAACCCAAGGGAATAACATAAACCCAAAGTATATAAACCCCAAGATAAATGATATAAACCCTTGAATAAATATGGTTGACCAAGGTTGATTTTCATATTGAGACGGTATTTTCCAAAATGTGATGTGGGACCCTGGTTGACCATGGTATATTTTCATACTGGGACAATCTTTCTCACAATGTGAGGTTGCACCATGGTTGACCATGTTTAACCATGATTGAACATGATTGATTTTCATATTGACCATTATTGACCAACCCAAGGTATATAAAACCTAAGATAAATATTATAAACCCTAAAATAAGCATGGTTGACTGTGGTCTATTTTCATATCGAGACTATTAATGTCACAATGTGATGTTGGACCATGCTTAACCGTGATTTATTTTCATAACAAGACAATATTTGTCACAATGCAACGTTGGAGTATGGTTGACCATGGTTTATTTTCATATTGAGACAAGCTTTGTCACAATGTGATGTTGGACTATGGCTGACCATGATTGACCACGGTTGGCCATGATTGATCTTACAAAACATGGTTGACCTCCGTTGACAATGATTGACCATGGTTTACACTGATATTATAAACCCTAGGGATCAATACTAAAAACCCAAGGGATTATAAAGCCATGTAAAATTATTAAACCCAAAGGAATAATATTAAACCCTAGGATTGTGAACCCTTAGATTAATAAAACCAAGGGAATAATATTAAACCCTAGGAATATGAACTCTGATATTAATAAACAAAAGGGATTGATATTATAGACCGAAGGGAATAATAAATTCAAAGGATTTATACTAAAACTCCAAGGGATTATGAACCCATGGGATTAATATTATAAACCCAAGGTATATAAATCGTAAGATAAATATTATAAACCTTAAAATAGACAATGTTGACTATAGTTGGCAATGATTGACTTTCATATTGAGACAATCATTGTCACAATGCGACATTGGACCATGGTTATTCATGGTTGACTAATATTCATCTTCATATCGACACATTCTTTATCACAATGTGACATTGGACCACGGTTGACCAAGGTTGATTTTCATATTGAGACAATCTTTGTCACCATGTGAAATTGAACCATGGTTGGTCATGATTGACCATTTTTTTATCATGTTTGATTTTATAAAAAATGGTTGACCATGATTGACCATGTTCGACTATAATTGACCATGGTTGACCATGATTGATTATGATTGGTCATGATTGATATTATAAACCAAAAGGAATAATATTAAACCCAAGAGAATAGCATAAACCCAAGGTATAAAAACCCTAAGAAAAATTATAAACCCTTAAATAAACATAGTTGACCATTGTTGATTTTCATATTGAGAAAATATTTGTCACAATCTTTGAAACTCTATGAAAAAAAAACAAAAAACTCCTTTTTACATGCCTGGTTAAGTTTCAACAATCTAGCAATACGATTTTCTACATGTACATGGCCTCGATTTTCTAGATGCTTACTTTTAACATGATGGAGAATTTATGTAAATTAAATCTATTTAGTTTCATTGTTCTTGGCATAATATTGTAATATACTCGAATTAATACTTTCTATGATTTAGTTTGCATAATATTGTAATATACTGCCATCAATACTTTCAATCTATTTATTGTACATAATATTGTAATATACTCCCATCAATACTTTCAATTTATTTATTTTTTAATAAGTTACTTAATTTTTAATAGAATTTTGGCTTCTGTCATCCATCAATAAATTATAAAGAAATCTTTCAGTAATAATCACATTATAATGAACAAAGTCGACGTGTTTCGAACCAACCAGTGTGGTTCATCATCAGGATTAGGTGAGAGATCAGAGCAGTCGTTGAGTTTAAATAGATGTAGGAAAGGCAAAGAAAACCGTTAGAATAATAGCTAGTTTGACTTTGAAATCCATAACGATTAGTTCTATTAATTTAATTATTTAATTAAAAATCGTAACGGCTAGTTTGAATATTGAAATTAATAGTTTAATTATATATAAAAATTATTTAGGTCAATTTAACAGTTTAATTATATATATAAATTATTATATTTCTATTAATATGGTTAATTTATATTAATTTGAATAATCAATTAACGATATTAATAGAAATATAATAATTTTTATATATAATTAAACTTTTAAATTGACCTAAATAATTTTTATATATAATTAAACTATTAATTTCAATATTCAAACTAGCCGTTACTATTTTTAATTAAATAATTAAATTAATAGAACTAACCGTTATGGATTTCAAAGTCAAATTAGCTGTTATTCTAACGGTTTTCTTTGCCTTTCCTACATCTATTTAAACTCAACCACTGATCTGATCTCTCATCTAGTCCTGATGATGAACCACATTGGTTGGTTCGAAACACGTCAACTTTGTTCATTATAATGTGATTATTACCAAAAGATTTCTTCATAATTTACTTAATTTTTTTCACATGCTTACTCAAATAAAATGTTAAGTAAAAAGTTATTATAAATTTTCTAATAAATTTAAAATCAGAAACAACTTAAATTTCATGTTATAAATTTTATAAAAAAATTGATTTTAAACATTTTCAAATTAACATATCAATTATTTATACTATAAAATAACATAAAAATATCATAAAAAAGAAACATTAAATATTTATTTTAACATTATAAAAAAACCATTTTAATATTATTTTAACATAATATAAAAGTAATTAGAAACAAATTATTTAGCCTAATAACTATCGTATACATTCTGAAAAATTACCACTACAGCCTTCTCACAAAAATGACATTGGGTTCCAAAGTGAAATATAAATCTTCAGACCATACAATGATCCTTCACAATCGGATGACTTTTCTATGAATTTCGGAAGCTCTTTTCAGTGTCGCTCATACGATGACAATGGCGGCTATAAAAGTGACGCATTCTGCTTCTCTAAGTACAAATTTGATGCATTTTCCTGTAAAAACAAACTCAAAATTAGCCCAGCTTCAAACCCAACAGATCTCCCTGCATTCTCTACACAAAAACACGTAAACTTGCACCTTCCTGCAACACAAAACACAGAATATCAACATATTCTGTACCAAACCCCCCAGAGAAGTAGCATCTCAATCTTATGGTGCACCCAAAGAGCCAAACAACAAAAAATTTCATGGAAAATGCTTTGTGGTAGACGACAACATAGACACTGATCAAATCATCCCAGCAGAGTATTTAACACGTGTCCCCTCCATACCTGAAGAATATTGAAAGTTGGGAAGTTATGCCATGATTGGCCTTTCTAGATATGGACAATTCATTGAAGATGAGCAGATTAAAATCCATTGATGAAAATGATGATGGTGGTTAACTTCTATTAAGACCAATTTTTGGTCTATTAGACCTAAAGAAAAGAGTTATTTAGTTTGATTTAAGATTTTATTCCTATGCTCAAAAAGTTTGGAGAGAAGCGTCGAAGGGTCCCCAGCTCACTATAGTTTTGGCATTTTAAAAAGCTCGGAAGGTCAATATTGCAACAAAGATTATGAAATTGAGCTCTAATGTGGTTGTACCCGGGGCACTCTAAGAGGAAGTGATTTTCATCATCCATGTTCATATTTCTACAGAGATGGCAGATCCTTACTGGAGCCAATTTTGGATGTGGGTCATCCAGAGAGCATGCCCGGGCAGCAGGAGTGAAGGTTGTTGTGGCAGAGTCTTATGCCAGGATGTTTTTCAGAATTTTGTGGCCACTACTGAGATTTATCCCTTAGAGAGCATTGTCGAATTTGCAAAAAATACAAAACTGGTGATAATTTTACTATGGAGATTGAGGTAAATAATTTTGTTAGATTTAAGATTTTTGTGATTTAAAATAAGTAAGTATGATAAAAAATTTTGGAAATTTTTATGATTCGATAGAAACCAAGTAATGTATTTCATCCTTAAAAACAATGTTGTAAGAGAATATAATCATATTGGAGATGTCCGACCTGTGATCAATGTTGGCGGGATGTTTGAATATGCGGGTAAAACAGGGATGATTGTATTTGCAGGTCCCGACGGAACGTATCGATGAAAACAGTTGCAGCCGTTTCTACATCCTCTTCATACACCGCATGAATGCATAGTTGGAAAGTACTCTTTTGTTCATAACGATTAACTGGGTGCCCATGGTGTGTACGGCGATTCACCAGGCCACGTAACACGGCCCCAAATTTTCCACAGCGGATTCAATTTTCCTCACCTGGTCGCTTCATGCTCTCTAAAGCCTGAGCCGTCTATCTGTGACTTAAACAAAGCAAAGATTTGAGAATAAATCCAGGCCATCCATTAAAAAAATAAAATAAAAAATGTGAGCGTCGCCTCTCCCACGTAATGTAGACATAGGAACGCGTTGGGGTGAATTACATTTAGGAAATATTAAAGACAAAATTGGTCATTTCCAAAATATATTAAATACGAAATATTTAGGAAATATTAAAAACAAAATTGGTCATTTCGGAAATATATTAAAAAAGAAATTTGTATGTGGATTTTTTTATATTGAAATGATTTTTATGAATTAAGGGTGGTGATTATGAAAGTATTCTGCAGCTACTTTGGATTATAAAGCCAATAAAATACAAAGCATAATTTCATTGTCATATAGGTAAGAACCGATCCATCGAAAAATAAAAATATAAAATGAAAAATAAACCAAGTAAATGCGTGTTATGCAAATTTATGGCCATCAAATAATTTTTGTTTGTGGAAATTTTTAAATTAAGATTATTACTAAGATTAATATTAAACCCTCAAAATATAAACCTACATTAATATTATTAATTTAAATCAATCATTGTGAACTTTTCACTCACAAACAAGATTTAAAAATGTCTAATAATAAAAATAATAACAAAGTTAAATAATAATAATAATGATAATAAAGTTAAATAATAATAATAACACTGTGATGCTCAAATAGTATACAACTGTTTTTATTGTTGCAATGTCACAAACATTGTCGCTATGTCATAGTGATTATGACAATATTACATTAAATTGCAATTTGTGCAACATTGCAATGTGATATTGCAAAATGTGGTCAATAACATTTAATAATTTGGGTGACTCTTCGACTATTTGATTAATATTATAACGTATTGGGTTTAATAAACTTGAAATATTATTTATATTATATACACAATATATAAATATTAAACCTTAGGATTAATATTGAATCTTGAGAATATAAACCCACGGAGTAATATTATATATCCAAGTCATTCCTTGTCAACCTCAGTCACCTATGGCCATCATTGATTGCTCAAGATCAAGATTTAAAATTGTTTAATGATGACAATATTAATATTAATAAAGTTAAATAATAATAATATTGCAATGTTCGAATATTACACAAATTCTTCCAATATTGAAATGTGACAAACTTGTTCCTCGATGGGGGTGAGGAACCAGGAGCACAAGGCAGCACGAGGTCCATGATGGTTAACATCTGCCAATCAGGCCGAGGGATAGCCTCCAGTTCCTCTCATATCACCCTGTGTACAAGAGGGAGTAATGACGATCGTGTGAAATATTTCACACCCTCGACAAGAGAGGGAGGGAAAGTTCTAAGGAAAAGTATGGTAGATGTAAAATTCATTTGTGTATTGTTCCGGCTCATAGCATGTTGTTGATATTCAACTCGTTGGAGTAGGAAGTGTTGATGGTTTGTGTGGGAAAGGTGGTGACCCTGACAATGACGCTCCTTCCCTGGATTTTGGATTTGTAGGTTGGTAACTTTCTTGTTCCATGTGTGTAATTATGTTTTTATGTGCAAGTGCAGAGTGTGATTTCTAAAGGAGCCGACCATTCAGAGGTTCTAGTGTGTATGGGAATTTGCTTCTTTGTGTTAGTGGTCCTTTGGTGGTAGGAGCGAGTAGAGATGAAGGCTCTGTGCCTGGGAGTGGTGGCGATTCTATTGGTGGTGCTCCCTCTCCATCTTCTGGGTCCGTAACTCCCTCTTTATCTTTTGGGTCCGTAATTGGGATGCCATGTTCTTTGGTGTGTGGTATTATGTGTTTTCGTGGTTGAAAGGATTATGGTTCTTGGATCTTGAAGTTTTCTCTTGGTTTTGGTTTTTTTGGGAGGGTTCTTATTAGTGTGTGTTGGGAAATTGGGCATTCCACCTGGACACCTCATTTCCAGATTATATGAATTATAGGTGATGTTTGTGCTTGAGAAGATGGTGGAAAGACCTGCGAGGTGGTGGGCTACTTGCAATTGTTCAACGTCGATTCGCGGGGGGGTGGCGTGAATGCACAAACCCATCTAGGTGGTTGGCATTTGAGGAATTGGGTGAGCGGGGTCTTTCTAGTGAGGGACAAGGGAGCCCCAAAGGTTGTCAATGTTATTTGTGTCCCTCTCAATTTCATTGTTCAAGACCTTGTCAGTCCTCCTTCCTAGCGAAGCCCAACCTGGTTGGCTGAGGGTACCAGGAGGTTCAATTGCAGCCAATGGCCATTAGGGGATTTTTTAGGTCTAAAATGGGCCTCCTAAGGAAATTGTAAAATAATAGTGGAAATAATAAAATAATATTTGATTATATCATCAAATTTTAGAGGGAAAAAAGAAAAAACTTCTTTTTCAATTCGTATTTTCGACATATCTCTCAAAGTTTTTACTCAAATTTCAAGTGGGAGTACTCATTGGATGCAAAATTTAATTCCTCACCCAAGGAGTACCCATGTTGCATATTTGCGATGGACCCTACTAAATGAAAATGAGAAATACATGAAAAAAATGATTACAATCATGTTTTTCATGTACTTCTAATTTTTCACATAGCAGGGTTCATCAAAAGTATGCAACGTGGGTACTCATTGGATGAGGAATTAAATTTTGCATCCAATGAGTACTCCCACTTGAAAATTGAGTAAAAAATTTGGGAGATAACTTGAAAATACGAGTTGAAAAAGTAGTTTTATTATTTTAATATTTTTTAATATTTTTACCCTTTTACTTAAAAAAGGGTGAATCATCCCCCATGGTTGACATCATTATCTTAAATCCTATTGGTACTTATAAAGTTTATTTTGGTTGTACATTTTTCTTAGGAGGCCCATTTTAGACCTCAAAATTCCCCTAATGAATGGAAGTGAAGTCTTAAGAGGCTCGTCGAGGTGGCAAGACGGTAGGGTACTCGAGGTGGATGGATTTTGAGGTGCGAGGTGGTCAAGGTTGTGGTGGCTCGGTGAATGGGCATGGGGGTCGAACGCTACAACCTTAGTAGAGGGGCACAACGAGGCATCGTGGCGGCACAGACCAATGAGGAAGTGCAAGATGTGCGGTTCCTAGTTAGAGGGAAATTCGTCAATGTTGTCTCGACAATTATAGAGAGTTGATTTAATCCCTACTAGAGAGGTTGGAAACAGTGGACCGGATTCGCCGAAAGGAACATGTTAAACTCATAGCTACTTTGCACAAAATACACTACTTTCAGTGCCATGTTCGATAATGAGTTGTGGTGGTTTGGAGAGGAAAAAAACCTATTAACTGAGAAGGTGGAGAAGCTGGAGTCTTGGGTGGATCCCTTTGAAGAACATGTCAAATGCTCTTTTCTCCCTCCGCCTCCTTCAGGAACAACCCCAGAAAACCCAGCCTTAATCACGTCAGATGATTAGCATGGTTACAGGCGTTATCTTTGTGTTACATGTCTATTCATTCCTTTTACCTTCTCAGTAATGGACGATGTCTTTAGTTTCATTTTTTTTGTTACATGTTGCATGTGATAGTCAACAAACTTGGTTAAGGTGAGACTACCTTATTTTTTTTTGCTACTACTGATGTATATATTTTTTCAAGAATTTATAGAATATTGAATTACAAAAAAAAAAATGTGAAAAACTTGTTGCTATGTCATAGCCATCGTCACAATGTTACATTAAATTGCAATATATCCAACGTCGTAATGCGACATTGTAAAATTTTGTTTAATTGTGGGTGGTTGTTCAACTATGTTTGGTTATGTTTGACAATTAATAGTCTTAAAGTTCATTCAAACATAATTGAATATTAATATGATTGATTTATATTAATTATCAAACATGTTGTGATATTCGAATGCTACAAAAATCTATTCATCGTCGCAATGTGACAAACATTGTTGCAATGTAACACTAAATTGAAGTTTATCCAATATTGCAACGTGAAATTATAAAATTAGTTAACCATATTTAATATTGTGGTTGACTATGTTAGACAACATTTTAAAGCTAACACATGGTCCTTCATGGTCAATGATGGTCAACCATGAAAAGCCATGGTAAACTAGGGTCTTTTATGGTTGAATATGGTCAACCAAGATCAACAATGGTTGAATATGGTCAATGTTGGTCAATCATTATCGACCATGGTTGAATATTGTCAACCATGGTCAACAATGGTTAACCGCGATGAACCACAGTTGTATATGGTCAACCATGTTCAACCATGGTCAATTAATGTCAACCATGTTCAACTGTGGTCAATCAATGTCAACCATGATCAACCATGATCAACCATGTTCAAGCATGATCAACCATGATCAACCATGTTCAAGCATGATCAACCATAATCAACCATGGTCAACCATCCATTATGAACCATGGTCATAATGGTCAATCAATGTCTATACAGGCATCCATGATCAACGGTGCTTAATCATGCTTAAATATGGTCAAACATAGTCAATGTCTCTATGGTAAATCATAATTAACCATGGTCAACTATGGTCAACCATGTTCAACCATGATTGACCATGGTTAAATTTAAACAACAATGGTCAAGGTCTCTTTGGTTGAATTTGGTCAGCCTTGATCAACCTTGGTTTTCCATCAAAATTTAACATCAAGCTTTGTCAACCATAATCAACCACGTTCAACCATTATCAACCATGGTTAAGAATCATTAACCATGGTCATAATGGTAATCAATGTCTTTATACTCAACCATGATTAACCATGGTTGAATATGGTCATCTTTTGTCAACCATGTTCATGGTTGGGTTTATTAACCACTTGGGTATATAATATTAATAATTTCTTGGGTTTATTGATCCCTTCAATTTATAATATTAATAATATCTTGGGTTTATTAATACCAAGAGTTTATAATATTAATCCCTTGGGTTTATTAATCCCAAGGGATTATAATATTAATACTCCCTTGGGTTTATTAATCCCTTTGGTTTATAATATTAATCCCTTGAGATTATAGTATTAATCCTAGGGTTTAATAAACTCAAGGGATTTTTAATATTATAAATCCAAGGAATTGATAAAGCCAAGAGATTAATATTATAGATCCAAGGGATTAAAAACATTTAATTGTAGCGAACCATATTCAATTATAGTCAACCATGGTTCACCAAACTCATTCATTGTAAAACTTAGTCAACTATGGTCATCCTTGGTCACTCAGAGTAAATATTTAAAAATGTTTAGTAATAATAATAATAATATTGTGATGTTGGAATCATATACAAATGTTTCCAATGTCGCAATGTGACAGACATTGTCATAATGTCACGTCGATTTCTACAATGCTACATTAAATTGCAATTTATCCAATGTCACAATGCAACATTAGAAAATGTGATCAACCGCATTTACTAATGTGGGTGATTGTTCAACTATGTTTGGCAATCAACATTCTTAAACTTCGGTCAAACATAATTACCTATTTTTTTATTAATTTTAATAATTAAACATGTTGTGATGTCTAAATAGTACAAAATTATGGTTTAAAATAGGCGTTTAACATCACATTGTGACAACCACATTAAGAAATGTGGCAAATAATCTCATACTCATCATCACAATGTTACATTACATTGCAATTTACTCAATGTTGTCTCTCCACATCACAAAATTTGGGTTAATTAATCCCTTAGGTTTATAGTATTAATCCTTGAGTTTATTAATCTCTCGTGTTTATATTATTAAGACCCTGGGTTTTAAATCCATTTGGTTTATAATATTAATCCATTGGATTTATAAAATTAGTTTGGTTTATTAATCTTTTGGGTTTATAATATTAATTATTCTTTCTTTTGATTAATTATTTGGGTATATAATCTTAATACCTTGGGTTTGTTAGTCCCTTGGATTTATAATATTAATCCCTTGGGTTTATAATATTAATTCGTTGGGTTTATTAATCCTTTGAATTTTTAAACCGTGAGACTTATAGTATTAGTCTCTTTATAATATTGTTCCCTTTATGAACAATATAATCGCTTGGGTTTATAGTATCAATTCATTGGGTTTATAATATTGATTCTTTTACAAACAATATAATCTCTTCGGTTTACAGAGGGGCTTCACTGCGAGAGCAATACCATAGCACGTGGGTTCATATTGGGGGATATATAATGAGGAAAAAATGGCATGATGTATTGGGAGATATATAGGGGATAAAGGGTTTTTATATTGGAAGGTATAAAAAGTGGAGCTCAAAGTTAATGAAAAAATATAAACGGGTATAAAAAATTTTGATGAAAAAATGGATACATATAATATATAGTGAACGTAGGGGCTTTTCCAATTGGGAATGTGTATTACTTTAATATTAGTAGGGGGTTAAATAATGTGATTTTTAGAGGTATTCTCCAATATGTACTCAAATTAAGGGTATTGTTTAATATGATATGATTGCACGTGATAGATTAGAGGTTCATTGAGTGAGGCCTTTGTGTCGATTTATAATCCGTTGGGCTTATAGATTTGTATGGCTTATAATATTAATGTCAAGGGTTTATAATGTTTATCCCTTTGGTTTATAATATTCATAATCCATAGGGTTTATTAATCACTTAGGTTTATAATATTAATATCATAGATTTATTAATAATATTAATAAATGTGGATTTAGCATAGCATTCTAATTCTAATATTAATAAATGTGGGTTTAACAATGCCTTTGGTTTCTAATATCAATCCCTTGGGTTTTTAATACCTAGGTTTTATAATATTAGTCTCTTAAGTTTATCAATCACATGGATTTATAAAAAAAATTGTTGGGTTTATAATATTAATAATTAGTTGGATTTATAATATTAATATTTTTTTGGGGTTTACAATATTAACAATTCATTGGGTTTATAATCTCTTGGGTTTATAATATTAATGTCAAGGGTTTATAGTGTTAATTATTTTGGTTTATTTATCCCTTATTATTATTATTATTGTGGATTTAAGAAATCCTTCTAATTGTCTATATGTTTGCAATATTGATATCTTGGGTTTCTAATATTAATTGGTTGGGTTTATAATCATAATCTCTTAGATTTATTAGTAACATTATTTTTTTTATTTTAGTCAATTGAATTTAATTAGTAATAATTAATTTTTTATTAAAATTATTTTAAAATAGTTATTCTTATTACTAATTAATTAGATTAATTATTGTGTAGTCTAATTGATAGACGAAATGAATTTTTTCAGGAATTTTTTTCTCATTAATTTTAACGAAGATACTTATGCATTCAAAAACGAATTTTAGACAACAAAAATTTACATTCCTACTAGAAATTATATCATCGGATTGAATTCAAAAAGAATATTCGTCTATAAGTTAAACTAGGCCATTAATTATTATCATTAATCACTATTTCTAGTATTATTAATTATTATTATTTTTATAAATAAATTTAATATCATTAATAATAATAATAAATTAATTAGTATTGATATTATTAATTAAATAATATATTTAATAGTCTTTTAATTAATATTATAATTTTTTCTACTATTATTATTAAATTAATAAGTTTATTATTATTATTATTTTTTCTACCATTATTATTATTATTGTTTATTGCACCTAGAGGACTCTATAGCCCAATATATGATGGAGATGTTGTAGGTAAGATTACATTAAAAAAAAAAAAAAAAAAAAACATAAATATGTGTAGACTAATATATGTATATGCGAGAGATGTTGTGCATAACATTACTTCAATATATATATATATATATATATATATATATATATATATATATATATATATTAGGTTATTTTAGAAATCAATGTAACCTATAAATAAAAAAACTTCATTTTCACCTTTATTTTACATCAAACTATATATAATGAGTGAAAGTAATTGAAATTAAAAATATATATATATTGCTCTTTTAATCGAAGGGATATATGTTATTTCTTCATTGACGTGATATCTAATGCTTATAGTAAGGTAGAAATGTCTAAGGATATGAACAGAGGTGGGAGAAATATTAGGAAAAATGTAATTATTACATTTTATCTAATATTTCTACCTTCCTCCATCCACTTTTTACTAGGTTATATTGGGTAAACTATAATATTATAATATGACCTTTTACCCAATATCCCCACTTAACCAGTCCACTTATTGTATTTTTTCTTTATATTTGATGTTTAAAAGTAAACACAACTCAACTATAAAATTAGGAGAGGTGGACGAAGTAAAATTTTAGTTAAAATGTAATAATATTACATTTTAATTAGTATTTCCCCTTACCCATGGACACTTTTTATTGGATGTGAGTGGTAATAAATATTGGGTATCATATAATATTGCAATATTATATTTATCCAGGATTTCTCATCACCCAATTCACTTTTTATTAAAACAAATCTTTAGGTTTTGAGGTTCATAAGTAAACTTAAGTCATATATAAGCATTTGATCCTAGTATGGTAGAGATGTTGTAATATTTAACATTTTGAATCGATAAAAATAAAATAATAATATTTCCAAGCTCTAAGAGGGATCCAATTTATTTTTACTCTAAAAGAGGCTTTTGAAGAGATTTGATCTCTCTGAGCCCTTGGTAGCTCCCCAGTTAAGATGAATCTATGCTAGTATTAATTAGTTATTTAATTATTTATACATGATAATATTTTTAATATAATAATAATAATAATAATTCAATACATTTGTGTTTTTTATTATTTATTATCTGATGTGGTTGGGTAGTATTTAATTTCATAATAGTATGTTTAAGGAGATCATAGATATCATAGTTTATAAGGCTTTGAGAGAGAGAATCAAACAATTTCAATTTTGGTTGGATTTTAACTCATGGAGGTGGCTAACACATCTCGCTTCCTTCGGGCAAGTTGAGGTCACCAAAAACATTATATGATGTAACTTGCAATATAATTTAACATGAATGAATAAAGACTCATTAAAGTAAAAAAAAAATAGTATTACTATTATTTTTATTAATAATATTAATTATTATTATTATTATTAATTATATTAATTAATTAGTAATTAATTACACCATAAATTTTTTCTTCTGAGAAAAACTCTCACTTGCCACTTTACAGGGTCTTGCCACTTTACACCACCCTGGATCTTCAGATTTAATATTGGATGATTGAATGAAAATCAGTTAGTTTAACTAGTGTGAAAATAATTTTAACTACTTCCCTTCACTGTGTTCATATCGAGAGAGAAAAAAATACAAGAGAAAAATGAAGATAATATATATTTTAATTGCAAGTGATGGTGGTTATGTGCACATGTGGAGCAACAACAACAACAATATATGTGACTCCCAAGCGAAACGCCCACACCAACTGGTTTTCCATCAGTTAATAGTTCATTTCAATCTGAAACTAAGCCATCGGTGCTCTTAGTGCACCTTTTGCTGCAGTTGTGTTCCTAATTCTTCTGGTTTTTTTATATGCTTTATGTTTGTACACGCGCAACCAGAGTTGTACAGAAAAAAACTTATTTTATGTTTTCATTGATTATGTATTTGGTTGTGTGGTGCTTTTATATTTCCAGTGTGTTATGTGTCTATAACGTCATACCACATACCACATACCACGTAAAACATTAAAAAATTACCATGAAAATATAAGAATAAAAAAAATAAAATTATATCTACCTTATATCATGATATTACTACCATGTCATTTGGTTAATCATAGTCTTAATGATGGGTTGCCAAAATATATACATATCATGATATTATCATTATGGCATTTATTTATCATATTTTATAAAATATGATTGCATAGTATAAAATTACAATGGCATAGCATGTAATTACAAATTTCGAATATCATAATACTATGCGACATTCCATTGATTCATTTTATGCTTGTTTAGGTTTTGTTCCTAAATTCATAGCTTGGAATGATTACATTTTGAATGTGCGTTGATTACCAGCCAACTAGTTGCAACCTTGAACTCGTGGCATGAGATTTGGAATTACTGTTATTTGTTTTTCTTTAACCCATGACTTGATCCTCCATATCATTGAGAATTACGATGCTCTCCATCGTTGGAGACTTGGGTTGATATTTGCCCTTGGTAGCTCAATGATCTGATGGTTGTAATGGAGGTTGTGCCGTTAGGGTAATACCTACCCTCCCGAACCATAACCACTTCCTCATTTTGTCATTGTGTTCTACCAAGCTCTGCAACTCTGGTATTGTGCTTATGCTTCTCTGTTGTTTGTTTCCAGTCAATAATAGAGGTAATACTTGTCATTCCTCCTCTTGTTCTTCCAGCTTTGTCCTCCAAAGTTTGATGGTTTGTTACTGCTCTCGCACAACGCTTCATTTCAGTGATGTTTGTTGTTTCCTGCTTGTTTCAACCTATGATGCTTGGTAGAGACTACACACCAGCTGCCATTGGGGTTTTACATGGTTTTCTCCAAAATTCTCTGACTTTCCTTCACCAAACAATGGATACCAATCTACGACAAGGCCAACATAGGTAAGGGTTCCTTTTCTCCATTTTTTTTTAGGTTTAGTTTTTTTTAGTTTTTTCAATGTAATCTCGTCCTCAAAGTTTGAGTTCGCTTTCTTTCCAAGGTATCATTCTGAACCCTTTACCTCTGAGAGGTAAATCTTGTTCAAATTATTTTTTACACATATTTTCTTTCATTGTTCTTAAACCTACTGGGAATTTGTCAATAGAAGTTCTCATGGTTTATTTCTATGCTTTTTGGCAGGCAAATTCCTTTGAACCCTAACTCCTCTACAACTCTGGCTTGTATGTGAACTGCCAGATATTAAAATTCCTTGCCCATATGTGTACAGGTACCTCAACTTCTTGGGTTGGCTCTTTTGAGACATTTTACTCTCTGTCCATACTTTAGTGCTCTCATTTGTTAATTGAAAAGGAAATGTCAGTCTTTGAATTCGAGCTGTAGTAATCTAAATTTACTATGGAATTTTTTTAGCCCTTTGAGGCCTCGTTGTAAACAGTATAATGATAAATTTTATTTTATGTTGAATTGGTGTTTTAGCTCTGAGTCCGAGCCATCAATAAACAACACATCTATATTGTGAAAATGGATTTAATTTACATTCTGACTCTCTCCATTCTCCATTACCTTGTATTAAAATGAAACATTTTGACTCTGTCCCTAATTATCAGAATCCTCTTGTATAAAAAGTTCCATGAATTTATTTATTTTTGTATGTTGTTTATGGCCATGACACCTTATAGTTTTGCTATGAATATAGTTTCTATTGCCACCCCCTCGTAGGAAGTGCGCAATTCCCAATCTCGTTCTACATTTTGTGCTGAATATTGAGCTCATGTGTAATGTTTACTATGCTTATATTTACATGTAGTATTTCCTTGTAGCATCCGGGAATTTATAATGTAGTTCTATACAATGCTTTTCTTTTCCATTTTATTCTTATGCTATCCCAAAAAATGTTTTACCTCTTCATGAAGGTTTCCCATCCATGGACTAACTTTCTCATCCATTCATTTGTTTTTCTATATAATCTCAAACTATTTTTACATGTTATTTATACTTAAATCTTTAAGATTTCTTTATTCATATAAATATGTACTTTTCATGGACTGGTATACTTCATTCTTGTACTAGGGAGATCTTTAGAGGCATCGGGATCTATATATTTAACCCTAACTTTAGTAGTCTATTCAACCATTCACTAACAAGAATAACTTCTACATTTTGTACTCAATTTTCACTACATACATAAATTCAATTATAGAGATTAACATAATTATAAATTCATAATAATAACTATTTATTCCAATCCATTCTAGGTTTATAATACTTATCTCAGATAAGTATCGCTGATGGTATCCTCCCAACCATGAGAAAGGCAATTACGTTCTCATCTCCCTCCATGCTCCTCACTAGAGTAGGATTAAATAGCAGTTTTTCTAGAGGTAGACCTCAAGACATCTATCCAACCTCTCCTCCAATTGTTAGGTTACAGAGTTTCACTGGTTCTTTCCAAATCTAGACACTCTCAACTTTCAGCCCTCTTGATGTCTTTCCCTTTGCACATAACCCCTTTTCCTCTCCAGAATTTCCTTTTTATTCCCAGAGGAAAAGGTAATTTTCAAATAATTGCTTTAATCTAACTACTCTGGTATCTTAGACACTTTTAACATCAATTTATGGAAAGCACACCATTATTAATCTCTATTCAAAAAATAAATAAATTTTGTTCATAATTTTCTACATATTTATTAAGCCCATTCAACTTAAACAATTCAAATGCATCAATTAAAATAGCATAGAAACTTAATGTAGGTGCTACATCTTCCCCCTCTTGAGGTAAAAAATGTAATCCTCGGTGTCTTACTCCATTCCAGTGAATAATTTTGGATAAGCCTCTCACAAAAATCTTTCTGCATCTTCCCAAGTAGCCTCTTCTGGGCCAAAGTTATTTCATTTCACTTTAAATTAGGTGATGGCTCACCTCTGGAGCATTATTTCTCTTTGCTCAAGGATACGTTGAGGTTCTACCAGAAATTTTCCATCTGGTTTGACTGAAACTAACAAATATTAAATTAATTAATGAAATATTTATCTCCCTTAGAGTTCTTAGTATCCAATTTAGTCCTACCTGAATGTTCTGCCAATGTATTACATGCTTTTGATCATGAAAATATTGTTTCAACATAGATACATGAAACACATTGTGCGCCCATATGTGTCCCGGTAAAGCTAATCGATAGGCTATTGGTCCCACTCTTTCCAAGATTTGGAAAGTTCCACAGAACCAGGGGGGAAACTTGGACCAATCCTCACATACACCTGATCACCCACTTAAAATTCCCTATAAGTCCTATTTCAATCTGCATATACTTTTTGCCGATCCTGGGCACCTTTTAGATTTTTCTAGATCTTCCTTACTTCTTGTTCCATCTCAGCCAACATTTCAGGTCTAAGCATTTACTTGGTTTCTAGGTTTCTCCAATTAATGGGTGTTCGACATTGCCTATCGTATAATGCCTCAAAATGACTCATCCTAAGGAATTCCTGGTATCCATTGTTGTAAGAAAATTCTACGAGGTGTAAAAAATATTCCCACTTCATAGGTTGTTGCATTACATACATTTGTAGCATGTCCTCCAAAATTTGATTCACCCGTTCAGTCTCGTATGTGGATGATATGCGGTAGTAAATTGAATTTGTGTGCCTAGAACGACAAACATGGCCTTCCAAAAAGCTGAGGTGAATTTTACATCTCTGTTTGAGATAACTGTTTTCGAAATGCCATGTAATCTAAACACCTCCCTCATGAATATGTCAACAATATGTACGGTTTTATAATTTTATTGTACCGGAATACAATGAGATGCCTTGCTCAGTCGATCAACTACCACCATTATCGAGTTATTGTGTTGATTTGTTTTTGGTAAGCCTATAATAAAATCTAACAATATAACTTCCCACTTCCATTATGGCACGTGAATAGGTTTCAAAAAACTTGCTAGGTGTTGATGTTCCACCATGACCTGTTGACATTCCAAATATTTATTCAAGTATTCAGTGATATTTTTACGTATTCTCGGCCAAAAGTAATATTTTCTGATAGTTGTTAACATTTTCTAGTAACCAGGATGTCCATAATAAGAGCTTCAATGATATTCATCTAATATCAGTTGTTTTAAACTTATTCGATTAGGAATGTATAATTTTCCTCAAAAATTCAATAACTATTCATTGTTGATCTTATAATATGTTTTCTTTCCTTGATTTTCTACTTCTTTCATTTGCTGCCATAAAAATTGATATTCATGATCCTTTTCCGCATCATCCTTCAGTTGTTCCTGGAACTTAAATTCCACCCAGTTAAAGTAGAGTTCATACACGTAATGCAATTTTATACTTAAGGAATCGATGACATGATTTTCTCTTCCTTTAACATATTGAATTTTGAAATCGAATTCGCTTAAGAATGCATTCCACCTAGCTTGACGAGCATTCAAGTCAGCTTGTTTAAAATAACTAGTCAAACTATTGTGATCCATTTTTAACACGAATATTTTTCCCAATAGGTAGTGCCTCCATATCTTGAGTGCATGCACTACGACATTCAACTCTATATCATACGCGGAATATCGTTGTTCATGATCTTTCAACTTCCTAGATTCATAAGCCACAACTTTTCCATCTTATGACAACATTGCTCCCAGTCCTTCCTTGCAAGCATCGGTGTAAATTTCAAACTCCTTATTTGGATTAGTGACCTTCAATACAGGAGTTGTAGTCAATAATTGTTTTAACTGTTCAAAGCTGTTTTGGCATTCAATGGTCCATGTAACACTTTTCCTTTCCGCTGCAATGAGGTTATAGGAAAAGAAATCTTAGAGAACCCCTCAATAAAACGCCGGTAATAGATAGTCAATCCCATGAAAGAATGTATGTCTACTAAATTTTTTGGGTACCTTCCATTCCATAATGGTCCTTATTTTTTCAGGGTCTATTTCTATACCCTCAACATAAATAACATGGCCTAAATATTGGATTTGTTCTTTGTAAAAATCACACTTACTGAATTTGGCATAGATTTGATATTCTCTCAACATTTTTACTACCATTTGCAAGTGTTCCTTATGTTCCTCCATGTTTTTTGAGTAGATTAATATATCGTCAATAAAGATTAGAACAAATTTATCCAAGAATGGATGAAAAATGTCATGCATTAACTTCATGAATGTCACTAGTGCGTTGGCTAACCCAAATGGTAAAACCACAAATTCATAATGCCCATATCGGGTACGAAAATTTGTTTTATATATATCTTCATATTTTATCCATATTTGATGATACCGAGATCTTAGATCTACTTTCTAGAATACATTTACCCCTTCTACCTGATCGAAAAGATCATATATCTGTGGTGGTGGGTATTTGTTCTTCAGAGTTAATTTGTTAAGTTGTCTATAATCCATACACATTCACATCATAACATCTTTATTTTTCATGAACAGCATGGGTGCCCCCCAGGGAGACACACTAGGATGAATAAGTCCCTTGTCAATCAGTTCCTATAGTTGCATTTTCAACTCAACCAATTCAGGTACACTTATTTGATATGGTGTACGTGATATCGGTGTTGCCCCTGGCATTAATTCAATGGTGAAATCAATATCCTGCTTTGGAGGTAGTCCCGATATATTTTCCGGAAACACATCCATAAATTCTTGTACCACTGGTATATTCTCCATCATAGGGGTCTTATCCTTAGAATTGGTGAATCCCACTTGAATAACATAAATCTGACAACATTTTATAATGAATTTTCCCTACTGAGATGCAATACTAGGACGCAACTGAAGTGGTTTCTTAATCGCTTGCAATTATTGGCGAGTTCCATCTTTTGCCTTATAATAAATTATTTCTATTTGCAATCTACTAGTGACCAATGCACTTCTAACCAATCCATTCCCATTAATATATCATAGGAGCATAAAGGTAGTATGTTCAATTCAATGTTTATGTGTCGATCTCCAACTTCTAGGCTACAGTTGGAAACTTTAGAATTAACTCTTCTCTTGCCCTGGTCGCCAATTGTACCACCTAGGGATTTTTAAATTTATGGCTCAGCAAGTCACATTTTTCTACTATCCCAGGATTTACAACACTTAAACTAGCACCAGGATCAACCAAAATTGAAACAGTTTGGGAATACAACTTACCTTCAAGTTCTATCATGGTCGGTTGATAATCCGCTTGTCGATCCTCAAGTACCGCGTTAATTATTGGTATATTTCGCACCACGTGCCCCACCGCAGATGCCTCTTTAATATTAGATACAGTTTCATTTCTCCCATGGTCAGGATAGTTCTTATAATAAGGTGCCTTACCGCATCCCCAAGACTGTAGTGGTGATTTCTGGATCTTCCCATGATCAGGTCTACTGGATGCTTTAGTGGGTCCTTCTTCTCCTGGCCACTTGGTTTTCTACTGGTTCCTTCCCTGCTGTCTATTTTTTGTATTTATGGCAGCATTATTATAATTACCAGATCTACTACCTTTAAAATTTGAAATACTTTTCTATCCTTTATTTAGCAGCCAATTCCTACCAGCTTCTCCTTTTACCTTGGAATGCTGATAGCACATACGTGCTTTTTGTATCACCTCGTCCATGGTATTTGGATTTGAAAAATTGATCCTCTCCTTCATAATAGTAGGTAGAATACTCAAGAATCGTTGTACTTTTTCCTTTTCATCTCTCAAATACATTACATACCTTAATAAGAAGGTAAATTTAATTATGCATTCATCCATTGTTAGTCGTCCCAATCTCAAATCATGAAATTCTCGAGACTTTTCATCATAAAAGTGCTCGGGTAAGTATTTGTCTTTAAAATACTACTGGAAATCATCCTAAGTCACATTCTAGACCTCTATTCCTTGCACAGTTTTTACTTCCTCCCACCATAATATGGCTTTTTCCTGTAGTTGATAAATAATGAAGTAATCTTTCAATTTTTTGTTGTATTCATAGACTTGAAAATATTTTTTCATGTTAATTATCCATTCTTCTACTACCTCCTCTGACTCTCCTTCGAATGTAGGAGGTTTAATTTTCCGGAATTCACCTTGCAGCTCCACTTTTTGTTTTTTCATCTCCTGCTTGTCTGAGACATTTCCTAACTCAAATTCATTATAATTCATGTTCCTATTTCTCCACTGGGTATGGCTACTTTCTAGCTTATTATTAGCTTGATGTTGATGTTCACCCTCTTCTCGGGTGTCTCCTTCTGGGATTTTTTTAGTTGTCCCTTGATTTTGTCTATCAGAGAGGATTTTAATAATCTTCTCATGTTACTGCATCAACCTCTCATTATCGATTCTCACTCGAACCATTTATTCTTGTAATTGTTGCACAATATCCAAAAGTCTTTTGGTTTTCCTTTGTTTTTCCTCAAGTAATCTACTAGTCTTTTCATGCTGGTCCACGCTCAACTACACCCACATTTCTGGATTTATTTCTACGTTAGACTCGGGGTATGCTTCCCCTGTAGTCTTGGGAGTTTGATGTACTGAACCCATCCTCATTGTACTTTGTCAATACCTTCTTCCTATTTTGTGCACAATTTACACACACCAAATGTTATTTAGGTGATCTAACTGGGTCCCAATGTGTGAACGTTGCTCTGATACCACCTGTAACGTCTTACCATGTAACACATTAAAAAATTACCATGAAAATAAGAATAATATATATATATATATATATATATATATATATATATATATATATATATATATATATATATATACCTTATAACATCTAAACTTTACTAAGCATGATATTACTACCATGTCATTCAGTTAATCATAGTCTTAAATGATTGGTTTCCAAAACATATACATAGCATGATATTATCATTATGGCATCTATTGATCATAGTTTATAAAATATGAATCCATAATATAAAATTATGATTGCATAGCATATAATTACAAATTTTGAATATCATAATACTCTGCCACATTGCATTGATTCATTTTATACTTATTTAGATTTTGTTCCTAAAGTTATAGCTTGGAATTATTGCATTTCGAATCCGAGTTGATTACCAGCCAACTGGCTGCAACCTTGAACTTGTGGCATGAGATTTAGAAGTAATGTTATATTTTTTTAAAGCCCATGACTTGATCCTTCGTATCGTTGAGAATTATGATGCTCTCTATCGTTGGACACTTGGGTTGATCTCCGCCCTTGGTAGCTCGATGATCCGATGATTGTAAAGGAGGTTGGAGCGGTTTGGGTAATACCCTACCCCACGAACCCTAACCACTTCCTCATTCCGTCGTCCTGTTCCGCCAAGCTCTGCAACTCTGGTATCATGCTTATGCTTCTCTGTTGTTTTTTTATATTCAAGAATGGAGGTAATACTTGTCATTCCTCCTCTTGTTCTTTCGACTTTGTCCTCCAACATTTGTTGGTTTATTACTACTATCACGCAATGCTTCATTTCAGTGATGTTTGTAATTTCCTGCTTGTTTCAGCCTATGTTAATTGGCAGAGACTACACGCCAACTTCCATGAGGTTTTTACATTGATTTCTCTGGAAGTCTCCGACTTTCCTTCACCCAGTGATGGCTACCCATCTACGACAGGGCCAACACAGGTAATAGTTTCCTTTCTCCACTTTATTTTTATTTTTTTATTTTTATTTTTTTATTTTTATTTTTTAATGTAATCTCGTCCTCAGAGTTTGAGTTGGCTTTCTTTCTAGGGTATCATTACGAACGCTTTACTCTTTAGAGGTAAATATTGTTCAAATTATTTTTTGCGCGTATTTCTTTTTATTTTCTTAAACCCACTGGGAATTTGTCAATAGAAGTACTGACAGTTTATTTCTATGGATTTTGGCAGGTAAATTCCTTTGAAACTTAAATCCTCTGCAGCTCTCGCTTGCATGCGAACTATCAGATATTTAAATTACTTGCCCATATGTGTATAGGTACCTCATATTCTTGGGTTGTCTCTTCTGAGACGTTTCATTATTTTTCCATACTTTAATACACTCATTTTTTAATTGAAAAGGTGATGTCACTCTTTGAGTTAGAGCTGTAGTAATTTAAATTTATTGTGGAAGGTTTTTAGCCCTTTGAGGCCTCTCTATAAATAGTATAATGATAAAAAAAAAAATTCTATTTAATTGGTGTTTTAGCTCTGAGTCTAAGCCTTCAATGAACAACATATCTCTATTGTGAAAATGGACTGTATTGAATTTACATTCTGAATCTCTCTGTTTTCCATTGGCTTGTATTAAAAGGAACCATTTAGACTCTGTCCCTAATTGTCATAATCCTATTGCATAAATAGTGTCGTGAGTTTATTTATTTTTTCTATGTTTTTTATGGCCATGATGCCTTATATTTTTTCTATGAATATAGTTTATGTTGCCACCCCCTCGTGGGTAGTGCACAATTCCCAATCTCGTTCTGGATTCTGCGCTCTGTATTGAGTTTTTGTGTAATGTATATGATGCTTATATTTACATGCAGTATTTCCTTATAACATTATGGAATTTAAAATTTAGTTCTATACAATGGCTTTCTTTTCTAGTTTGTTCTTATGCTATCCCAACAATTGTTTTACCTCTTCACGAGGGTTTCTAGTTTTCTTTTAAAAACGTTTCTCGAATTTGCTTAAGTTTTATATTCTACAAAGAACCACTTGTTCACTGTAATGTTTTTGTTCGGTTAATTAGTTAAAGTTACATTGTATTTCTATTATGTAGTTATAGTGCTTCTACAATTCAATTTGAAGTTCAGTATTTCCTTCTTCTTTTTTAAAACTTTTCTGCAAGATATCTGGATCATCATTAAAATAAAAATGGTTTTTTCCTAAACCCTTAGTTTGTGTAACCATTATTTTTACAAGACAGGCTGTCCTATCTAGGGTTCTTTCCTGGATGGACTAACTGTCCCATCCATTCATTTATTTTTCTATAGAATCTCAAACTATATCTACATGTTATTTATACTTAAATCTTTAATATTTCTTTATGCATATAAAAATGTATTTTTCATGGACTGGTATACTTCATTCTTGTACTAGGTAGATCTTTACAGACATCACGATATGTATATTTAACCTTGACTTTATTAGTCTATTCAACCATACACTAACAATAATAACTTCTACCTTCTGTACTCAACTTTCACAACGCACATAAATTCAATTACAGAGATTAACATAATTATAAATGCATAATAACAACTCTTTATTCCAATCCATTCAAGGTTTATAATACTTATCTTAGATAAGTATGGCTAATGGCATCCTCCAACCATGAGAGAGGAAATTACATCCTCGGCCCCCCTGTTCTCCTCACTAGAGTAGGATTAAATAGAAATTCTTCTCGAGGTAGACCTCAAGACCTCTGTCCGATCACTCATCCAATTGTCTGGTTACTGATTTCCACTGGTTCTTTCCATCTCTGGATACTCTCACCTTTCAGCCCTCTTGTTGTATTTTCCTTTTCACAAAACCAATTTTCCTCTCTAGGATTTCCTTTCTATTCCCAGAGGAAAATGGAACTCTCAAATAAATTCTTTAATATAGCTACTCTAGTATCTTGGAAACTTTTACCATCGGTTTATGTAAATGGCACCATAATTAATATTTTTTCAAAAAAGAAACAAATTTTTTTCATAATTTTCTTAACATTCCTATTAAGCGTGTTTAACTTAAACAAGTCAAATTTATCAATTAAAATAACATAGCAACTTAAGCCAAGTGTTACAGTGTCCATCTCTTTGTTTTTATGTGATGTCATGTTTGGGTTCCTCCTTCATCTTTATGTATTAGAAGCTGGCCTTGGGTGTTTTTTCTGATAATCGGGATGAGAAGGCATCTCTGTATTTGGTGTAAATTTCACAATGTAAATATTTATAGTTGTAAAATCACAAGGTGATTAGTTACCTAGAGAAAATTGATTTATTTTCGTTTTAAATTCTCCAAATTTATAAAGGTTTTTCTTTCACTCACAGATGCATTATTATTAAGATGATTGTTTCTCCAAACCTTTTTTATATTGGATAGTTCATCACTAATGGTTGAAGGAAGCATCTCTAACATGCATCATTTTTCATGTTCTCTTCCAATTATACTGGCCAGATAGAGAAGTAACATATCATGTTGAATGCAAAATTATTTTTTACAAACTATAATTTTAAGTAATATTTTAATGTTTTACAACATTTTTATTCTAGAATATTTGGATTTTGAGTATTTCATTAAAAAATTTATATAATTTAATGTATTAGATTTAATGGTTAATAACATAAATTAGTATGTAGCATATTTAGATTGAGAAAAGGCAAAGTATATTAATTGTTATAATAAAAAATTGTACCTAAGAATATTTAGACTTAACTGAGAATAGCATTTCCATAAAATTTAATGGATTTTAATGGTTACAAATATAAATTAATATATAATATATTTAAATTGAAAAATAGTCAATATGTATACTTTTATAATTTTTTTAATTACCAGCCTAGATCCATCTTAGTCTGGATCTATCATGCGTCGAGAGGGATCAAATCCCTCGAGCTGCAAACCCATTTTTTGAGTGCAAAACTTGAGGAAAGGTTTTCACCTCGAGAGATTTGATCCCTCTTGGCACATGATAGATCCAGAGTAAGATGGATCTACGCTGGTTCCAGTTGGAGGCATCAACGTCACATTTTTCAGATTATTAAAAATTTTGTATATTTTTGAGATGTGCACCATACTGTGAAATTTTGAAGATTAGAAATACAAATTCTAAAAAATGTTAGAACACTATTTTGAATACTGAACCATGTAATAATCATAGAAATCAACATCTACACTATTCAATTATTTAAATATTTTTCTAGAACTATTGTACTAAAAATCATACTTTTCTCTCTTGCTCTTTGATATTAATAGGTTGAATTACTAAAACATAAAAATAAATGTACATTGTTAATCATTTTTCCTGCTTATAGTGAAATTAATGCACAATGTTAATCCAATCACTTTAAAATTAATGTACCATCAATGTACATCCAATTACATCAAATCAGAAATCAACATTTACACTGAAATCAATGCATATAATGCAAACAATGAAATAGGATTAGAAAACAACATCTACAGTGAAATGGATGCATCTAATGAAGGTAATCAAATAGGATTAGAAAGCAACATCTACACTAAAATTAATGTATCTAGTGCAAGTAAGCAAATAATATTAGAAACCAACATCACTGAAACCAATGCATCTTGTGCAAGCAATCAAATAGGATTAGAAATCACCATCTATATTGAAATCGATGCATTTAGTGCAAGAAATCAAATAAGATTAGAAATCATGTACATTTAAATCAATGCATCTAGTGGAAGTGGTCAAATATAATTAGAAATCAACATCTATACTGAAATTAATGCATCTAGTGCAAGGAATCAAATAGGATAAAAAATCGTCGTATACACTGAAATAAATGCATTTATTGCGAGAAAACATATAGGATTAGCAATCATCTACATTGAAATCAATGCATATAGTGCAAGAAATTAAATATAATTATAAATAAATATATACACTAAAATCGATGCATCTAGTGCAAGCAATCAAAATGGATTAGAAATCTCCATCTACACTGAAATCAATTCATCTAGTGCATGAAATCTTCTTCCCTCTCTCCCCCCTGAAGTACATCTTTGTTTCCTTCCCTCTATCCACTCTCTCACATCCTCCCTTTCCTTCCTATCTCTCCATTTCTCTCCTACATCTCTATCGCTCTCTCTCTTCACCCTCCAACTTTGTTACTATATCCCTACCTCTCTCCTTCTCTCATCCCTTCTCTTCATATCTCATTCTTTGTCTCTTTATCTCATCCGAAAACATACACACTCTCTCTCCATCTCTCCCTTGTCACTTAATCTCTCTCTCCACTTATCAATCTCTTTGTATTTCTTCTTCCCTCCCTCTCTCCCCCTCTAAATCCATCTCTCTCTCTCTCTCTCTCTCTCTCTCTCTCTCTATATATATATATATATATATATATATATATATATATATATATATATATATTCCCTCCAATTTTCTCTCTTCCCCCATCACTCTCTTCCTCTCTCTTGTCCTTCCTCTCTCTCCAATCCTCTTTCTTGCTCTCTCTTTCTCTCTCTCTCTCTCTCTCTCTCAACATCTACACTAAAATCAATGCATATAGTGCAAGAAATCAAATAGGATTAGAAATCACCATCCACAATGAAATCAATGCATCTAGTGAAATAAATTGTCTTCCCTCTCTCCCCCCTCCAACTCCATCTCTCTTTCCCTCCCTCTCTCCACTCTCTCACATCCTCTCTTTCTTCCTTCCCCTTTCTCCCTTTCTCTCCCATGTCTATATCTCTCTCTTTCCCTCTCTCTCCCTCTCTTCACCTTCCAACTCTGTCAATATATCCCTCCCTCTCTCCTTCTCCCCCCATTCCCTCCATCTCTCCTTTTTCTCTTTATCTCACCCCAAAACATACACACACTCTCTCTATTTCTCCCTTTTCACTCCCTCTCTCTCTCCACTTCTCGCTCTCTATGTATTTATTCTTCCCTTCAACTCCATCTCTCTATCCCTCCCTCTCCTCCTATATCCCTCCCTCTCTTCTCCTCTCTCTCTTGCTTCTTCTCTCTCCCTTCCTCTCCTACCTCCCTCTCTCTTCCCCCATCTCTCTCTTTTCCCTCTAATCCTCTCTCTTCCCCCATAACTCTCTCTCTCTCTCTCTCTCTCTCTCTGCCCTCCAATCCTCTCACTATCTCCATCCCTCTCTCCTTCTCTCCCTCCCCTCAATATTTATGTCTCCCTCTTCCTCGCATACCCTTTTCTACCTCTCTCACTCCTCTCCTTCTCTCTCTTCATTCCTCCTCTCCCCTCTCCTTGATTTTATCCCCATCTCTCCCTTCTCACTCCCTCTATCTCTCCACCTCTATCACTCTATGTATTTTTTCTTCCCTTCCATATATATCTAGAGTTAATATATATCATGATACATTAATGTATATAATAATATAGAGAATTTAATATTTTATTAATCCAAAGTTATTAAATATAATAATATGAATATGAATATTATATTTAATAATAATAATATTATTATTAATATTTTGATATTAATATTAAGGATAATAATGGTTTTTTTGGCATGATATTAATAATAATTTGGCCCATAATATTTGACCTATAGGATTCACCTAAATAAAACATATTTTTTGATTTTTGGTAAATATAAAGAGATTTTTAGAGTAAATATAAAAAATAGGTTTTATTTATTTACCATACCTCTTTTATTTACAATGGTATTTGGCCGATAGACTTGGTATGTAATTAGATGTTGATTTATAATGATATTTGATATGTTTTTATATATTTATCATGCCTCTTTATACCTCTTTTATATTGATTTATTTATTTACCATAGCTCTTTTATAAATATGGTATTTAGCCCATGGTATTAATAATAATTTGGCCCATGGTATTTGGCATATAGGCTTCACCTAAATAAAACTTGTTTTTTGACTTATTGTAAATATAAAGAGGTTTATGGTGTAAATATAAAAAGAGGATTTATTTATTTAGTGGAAGTAGTCAAATATAATTAGAAATCAACATCTACACTAAAATTAATTTTCATCTTTTTTTCAGTGGAAATAGTAAATATCCATATTTATTTTCATTTGACAAATTAAATTTGACAAATGATTAAAATCTACATACAACCTTTGGGTTATAATCATTATCTACTCCATACAACCTTTGGATTATAATCATTATCTACTCCATATTAACACATATTAACACATTACGTCATTACGCACACCTTACTCATGACTTCTTTTGATACCATATTAACACATGACGTCATTGCACACCCTACTCATTACTAAACCAATTTTTACAATACATACAAATTTTTAGAATTGTATAAGATTTATAGAAATTTTAATTTCGTGATTGACATCTCACTAAAAATAACTCAATGGTATGCAACGCAGTTTCTATCATATCCAGCTCCAAATTTATTAGATATGAATCTGAAAATATTTCCTACTTCACAAGATATCCAAAAAGATAATTTATATATCATAAAATGTAGAGTTACAAATAAATTAATATATAGATCGTGCATTAGCAAATTAGACATTGTATGCCCAATCACAATAACAATTTTTTTTTACCAAGTCTACAACATGCGCAAATTGTTGTATTAAAGTACCTCAATTGGACTAGGGCTAACCATATTACTCACTATCTAATGCATATTAACTGAATAGTTACAGATTTACCAAAACCAAGATTTCAAATTAACGCTTGATAGCAACAAAAATATAACTCACTTTCCTATGTGTTTAGCTTAGCATGCAAGGCAGCCAAACCAAGTCCCCAATTGATTACAGTTCCTATCATGTTCAGTTTCAAAACCATCGCACAAAATTTGGTTTTTCCAGCATGAAACGATGACAATCACAACAAAACATTGTCAGTCGGAATGCGAAATAACAACCTTATCTTCGCTTTCTTGAGTTACTTCGATTCGTTTGTCTTCCTTCCTTTCCAATTCCCTGTAAAATGTGTTTTTATCTTCTCGACAGGCACAAAGTGGAGGCAGGCAGGGTAGTTCCAATCAGGAAAATACTGAACCACGTAATTATACTTCCCTACAAAATAAGAAATTGGTGGAATTATTAAAATTTATTTGTTAAGCCAAAAATTAATTTTTATTTTTTTAATTTAAAACGTAAGCCAACATTTTTTATGAGGACATGACCCACCTAACATCGGGGTCAAATTGGGCTATAGATGAGCCTCTCGACGCAATTATTTATTAATATATTTGTGTTATTAAAATATCTATATTTTTGTTTTTATTTTAATTGTATCAATCATTTTTTAACTTTAAGAATAGCTATATTTGTTTTGGGTTAGTTTTGGATTTAAGAATATTTAGATTTAAATATTTTATTAATATTTTTATATCATTTGAATGGATTTAATGGTTAGAATAGACATGAAAATGTAAAATGAGAGAACAAAATATAGTTATATAGCATCAAGGCTAGTCTTTCCCTCTTTCAAGAGGCTATATTTCTCATGAATACCATGAATCAATATGATAGGTGAATACCATGATCAATAAGTTATTTTTCTTTTTATTATGTTTATTTACAAAAAACATTTCATTACATTATAAAATCTCATTTTAAACAATCCTAGATCCATCTTAACCTCGAATCTATCAAGAACCCAGAGGAATCAAATCTCTTGAGATTCAAAATTTTTTTTAAGTGAAAAGAGATTTGGTCCCTCTTGACCCTTGATAGATGCAGAGTTAAGATGGGGATTGATAGATCCGAGATAGATGATAGGTCAGTTTTCATACGCATATACCATATCTAGGTTGAATTCATCATTAGATTTCATGGCTAAGAACCTAAATTTAAATGTAGTATATTTAGTTTGAGAAAAAGTACAGTATATTCATTTAAAAAAAAATACTTAAGAATATTTAGACTTAAATGAAAATAAATATTATATAAAATTTAATAGATTTAATGGTTACATATATAAATTAATATATAGTATATTTAAATTGAAAAACACTTATACTTTTATTAATTTTATTATTATATATATATATATATATATATATATATAACTTTAAGAATATCTATTTTTCCTTTTTTGGTTAGTTTTGGATTTAAAAATATTTAGATTTAAATATTTTATTAATAATTTTATACCATTTGAATGGATTTAATAGTCAAAATAAATATTAAAATATAAAATGAGAGAATGAAATATGTATACTTTATGAAGTTAAATAGTATCAAAGCTAGTCTTTCCCCCTTTCAAGAGGCTATATTCCTCATGAATACCATGAATCAATATGATAGTTGAATACCATGATCAATAAGTTATTTTTATTTTTATTATTTTTGTTTACAAAAAACATTGCATTACATTAGAACATGTCATTTAAACCAACATAGATCCATCCTAACCTAGATCTATCAAGCACTGGGAGGTATCAAATCTCTTGAGATGCAAACCACTTTTAAAGTGAAAAGAGATTTGATCCCTCTTAACGCTTGATAGATCTGGAGTTAATACGGAACTTGATAGATATGGGGTTAAGAAGGTAGGCTATTTTTTATATACATATACCATATCTAGGTTGGATTCATCTCTCTCTCTCCTTCTCCTTCTCTCTCTCTCTTCCCTCATTCTCTACTGTATCTATCCCTCTCTTCTTTTCTCTTTTAAGTTTTCTTTCTCTTCCTTGCTCTCTCTCCCTTTCTCGCCCCAATTTATTCTCTCCCCCACATATCTCTCTCTATGCTCCAATTTTCTCATTATCTCCCTCCCTCTCTCTTTCTCTCTTTCCCCCTCCATCACCCCTCCATCTCTATGTCTCCCTCTCCCTATCTCCATTTATTTTTGCATCTCTCACCTATTATATTTATCTTCCCTCCTATTCTCTCTCTCTCTCTCTCTCTCTCTCTCTCTCTCTGTCCATTCCTACGTTGTCACTCCATCTCTCTCGACCTCTATCTCTCTATGTATTTATTCTTCCCCCTATCTCTCTGCATCCAACTCCATATTTCTCTTCCTTCCCCTCTCCTCCTTCTATGCTCCTCTCTCTTTCTTCATTCCTCTCTATCCCTCTCTCTTACATCTCCCTCTCTCTCCCCCTTTCCAACAATCTCTCTCTTTCTTCTCGCGGGCTTTGTCACTATCTTCCCTTTCTCCTTCTCTCTCTCATTTTCCCTCTCTCTCCTTCTCTCCCTCCATCCAAATGATGGAGATTTTTCACTATATGTAATCAATGATATATGTAATGTCCAAAATATTTTACATTTTATTTTTTTAATACTAAATGAGTTATGGTTTTTCAACATGTGGTATCGATAAGCCATGGTATTGGCAAATGGTATTTTAGCAAAACCTATTTACAAGTTAATAATATCCATGATAAAGTGGGGGTGTATATACATGGTTATGAAACTTGTTATATTATAATTTTATTGTAAGTATTAAGTTTTTATGTGCTTATTAATTAAGTTTAATAATTTAGCATTGACCAATGTATATGAAAGTGGGTGATGGTGGATTTCATGCCTATGTTTTGGTTGTATGTTTGTTGGAATATACTTCATATGTTTTTCTAATCCCTAATGCTAAACAAAGAAGGGTAATGTATGTTGCACTAAAATTGACTTGTAACAATATAACCTCCTTGACGTCACATGCACATCATTTCATTTCCAATTTTTATTTAATATTACAAGTTGGTATTGTTGTCTTCCTCCTTTTTGCATGAATGTTGAGTTTTCATTCTCTGATTAGAATTTCATAGCAATCAAAAAGTTTATTGAGTATTAAATTGCTGAACTGGAATCATGGAATTGTAGATCTTATTTTAAAAATTTAAATCAAGGATCTTTATTCTTAAATTGTTTTCGTCTATATACTAATATTTTTTTTGTTATTTATTGTAGTGTTAGTGAAAATGGGACTTTTTCTGTCAATGGTATTGTGCTTGGAAATGTGAAATTTCATTTGACTAGGACAAATAATACTTTAAATATTTATGAACCCCAACTTCAGTCACAAATTCATCCAATTATTTTTCCTATTGTCACCCTTCCAATTATGCTCTTAAATATACCGATTTTGTAGGACATAAGCATTATATTATTGATGTATCTTTGAAAATAACATGAAATGCTTCACTTTTATTTTTTAAGAAATATGTAAATGTAGAGGTTGGATATATATTTGGAGAGAAATATGCTATAAAAATGAAATATTTCATCAAATGCCATTTTGGGAAGGGAAAGCTGAAAATTAAATTTTTGCAAAGAGTAAAAATTTAATGTTGTAGGAAAAATAGGCATATCATAGTATTTGTTGATTTTTTTTTTTTTGCAAAGTTAAATGTGTGAAGGAAGGGGGAATGAGGTTTTGATAAGTAATTTTCCCAGAGACGAAGTCGTTACAGGTGTGAAGGCCAAGGATTCCAAGATGGGATGGTTGTTGATGGGAAGAAATTTGGGGCAAAACTCACACATCAATGTCGATTATAGGGGGAAAGCCTTGTCATTTTAGGCTACCACCAGTGATGGTACCCTTGCCTTAGTCCTCCTATAGCCTTGAAGAAGTTGGATGGAACCCATTGATTATCATAAAAAATCATGCGCAATAGAAAAACACTAAAACCCATTCCACCCATGGGTTTCTTATATTGACTAAGTGTATTTATATTGCCTTTTTTGACCAAAATTAGATTGTGTCTATGATCTATCTAGATACCACAAAATTTTCCTGTTTCGTGGATATAAGGAACACCATCCTCAACCTGGAAGCTTTGATATAATTTTGTAGACCCTTGTCAATTTTTTCATATTTGTGTATGAAAGATATTTTAGTCTATTGATATCCAAGCTACCCAATTTCATATTTTCATATTAAGAAGATGAGAGGATTGAAGCAGAAGAAGGCACACTAATGGAAATACAAGTTAATGGGGGGACAATTGCCCAGAAATTAGATTATTCATATAATTGTTTTGAGAAACAATTCCCTATTGATGCTCTTTTACAAAAATATGAAATGATTGATGTTATTGGTGTCACAAAGGGTGAGGGTTATGAAGGTGTGGTAACCAACTAGGGTGTTACAATACTACCTTGAAAAACTTACACGAGTTTTTGTAAGGTAGCTTGTACTCATTTATCCTCTGCATTTACATTTATTTATGTAATTGAATTTTTGGTCCTTTTTATGGTTCAATTATCTCAAGTTGACACAACGATATCAAAACATGTTTTGATGTTGTTTTTTAGATGTCATTGTTTCGGACTATGCTAACAATTGTTATATTGGAAGAGGAGAGAAATACAACCTTGGAAAATTTGAGATTAACAACCATATGACAGGTGAGAACATTCTAAAATTTTTATCGATTATTTAGTTGGCAAGTTAGCTGAAACAAGGCAGAGTGAGATAAAATGGGAATGTTGTGTTGTTATCAAGTTTTACCAATGTTTATGGTACTCAATGCAAATAGCATGGAGCTGCTGGAAATGTGTTGGCAATTCAGAAATGGTCTAGAACACACATAATTAATAGATGATGCAATACTTTATTTACTGCCTGTAATTGTTATTTGAGTCTTTTCCTATATATGAATGTGAATGATGATGGCTTTCATCCCTGTGTTGTGGTTTTCTATTGGTTGGAATCTAATTCATATGGTTTTCAAAACCCTAATGCTAAACCAAGAAGGGTAATGGATGTGGGACCCTGAATTTCCTTGTAACAATATAATATCCTTAATGTTTCATGCATGTCATTTCATTTCCAATTTTTATTTAATATTACAAGTCGGAATTGATGTCTACCTCATGTGTGCATGAATGTTTACTTTTCATTTTCTGATTATAATTTCATAACAATCTAAAATATTCTTGGGTATTAAATTGTTGAACTGGCACCATGGACTTCTGGATATACTTTTTAAAATTTAAATCAAGGATATTTATTCTTAAATTTTTGTCCTCTATATGTTGATAGTTGTTGTTTTATTTATTGTAGCGTTGGTGAAAATAGGAATTCTTCTATCAATGGTATTGTGCTTGGCAATGTGACATTTCCATTCACTCGAAAAAATACTACTTTAAATAGCTCTCAACCACAGATTCATTCACAAATTAATCCAATTCTTTCTCCTATTGTCACCCTTCCCATTCTGCTCTTGAGTCTACCAATTTTGTAGGACAAGAGCATTATATTATTCATCTATCTTTGAAAATAACATGGAACTGTTCATTTATTTTTTAACAAAGCAAGATGTAAATGTAGAGGATGGATATACCTTTAGAGAGAAATATGCTATAGAAATGAAAGATTTCATTAGCTATAATTTTGGGAAAGGAAAGCTCAAAATTATTTTTTTGCGAGTACACATTCATTTTTGTAGGAAAAACAGAGGTATCATAGTCTACCACCATTCATTGATAGATATTTTGTATATGTATTGTAATATGTGTACAATTATCATTTCCATTTCTTGAATGTAGGATTAGAGAGAATGGTACTCATTTATTTTTTAGTTCTATGTCACTTGTTGGCAAGTAAAAATATAGATTCATAACCAAGTAATAATTTCATTCATACTTTCAAATAACAATTGTTCCATTTTTCCTTCTCAATAATAGGAGAAACATGCATAACAATAATAATGATAGGAATCATGGCTTCATGAGCCAAAAAAAATGTAGATTATTTAAATGAAGCATCATAACAAACAACTGCTTCCTTCATCGTTGCAACTCCTTTCTTCAAATTTCATATTTCGTTTCTTATCTCTACACCTTGGCATTTGTATTTTGTACTGTAAACTATAAGGAGCACACACAAATTTGAGAGGACATAGTTTTGAGATATTAAAGAGTGAACCATAGAAAGGATTAGCGTTGATATCAAAAGAAACAAAATAAGGTACTAAGGATCATTACTCTATAAAAAAACATATTTGGGAATGGAAATCAAGTTGAAGACAATGAGGAATAGCTGAAATGAAAGGAAGATGGGACAATTTGAGAAATTTCATCTCACAAATTAAAAAAATGAAAAAAAAGAAGAAGCTATGTAACAATTCCTGGGAAAATGGATGAGAAAAAATCAATAAGAGATGTAAAAGGCAAGTTAACTATAGGAATATAGAATTGATCAAAATATTAAAGCAAACCAGAAAGGCATAGGGTAACAATTTAGGTATCCATGCATTGTTTTATCTTTTTTTCACAACCTTATGGCCACATCATTTCAAAGTAAAATATCTCTCCCAAATTTACCTCCTTACCACTATAGATTTGGCCAAAGCCTCTAGATTCGTACTCGCCACAAAATGGCATCCAAAAAATATCTCAAAAACAACTTTTACTTTAATTAAACTAGTTTGGTGTTTAATAAGCCATATATTTGTGTTCAAACACCGAGAGTGCCAGCTCAAAATAGAAAAAAAGTAGGATTCATAGTTCTACCTTTAAATCAAAGATCTTTATTCTTAAAATTCTTTCATCTATATGCTAATATTTTTTGTGTTATTTATTACAGTGTTGGTGCAAATGGGACTACTTCTGTCGACGGTATTTTCATTGGCAATGTGACATTTCCTTTAACTAGGACAAATAGTTCTTTCAATAGTTATGCACCCCACTTTCAGTCACAAATTCATCCAATTCTTTTTCCTAATGTCACTCTTCCCATTATTCTATGGAATCTACCAATATTGTGGGACAAAAGCATTATATTATTTATGTATCTTTGAAAAGAACATGGAATGCTACATCTTTTTAATAAATCAAGATGTAAATGTAGAGGCTAGATATATATTTGGAGAGAAATATGTTGTAGAAATGAAAGATTTCATCAATTATCATTTTGGGAAGGGAAAGTTGAAAATGCATTTTTTGCAAAGAGTACACATTCATTGTTGTAGGAAAAATAGTGGTATCATAGTCTACCACCATTCATTGATAGATATTATTGCACCGAGAGGCGCAGTCTACAACCTAGTATGACCCCGGTGTGTAAGTATGCCACGTCCTCGAAAAATAATAATGTTCTTTTTACTAATGTTGGCCAAAAAATTAACTTGAATCTAAAATTATATATAACTTTTTAATATTATTAATGGACTAAGATTAATTATTAAAATATTACTATGTATTATTATATATCATTTGAATGGATAATAAATTATCTCATGCATTTAATTGTTCCTTTATTATATACCTGAATTTGAATGGATCATAAAAGTTAAATTAAACAAAAAAAAATACCAGATTAAAATTCCAAATTAGGTAAAATATTTAACATCTTTACTCATATTTACTAAAGTCAATATCATCTCTTAAATCAAAGGAAAAAGGTTAATTCATCCTGCCCCAAAATATTTTAATATTTTTTTTAATTAAATATTTGTAAAATGAATATTTAAAGAGAAAAACTATATCCTATGGATGTATTAAAGTCTTTAAAGACACAAATATAAAAGTTCTAATATTTGAAAATATTAATTTGATGTAGTTTTAGTATAAATTTTGCTATCATGCCATAAAAAACATTATTAAATATAATATTAATATTAGTAAATTTAATAAATTTGGATTATACAATATTAAATTTAATATGATATTAAATTTGTTATATTATAATATATATTAATATATCACGATATATATTAATATACCATGATATATATTAATTATAGATATATATATGGAGGGAAGAGAAAGACATAAAGTGATAGAGGTGGAGAGATAGAGGGAGTGGCAAGAGAGAGAGAGAGAGAGAGAGAGAGAGAGAGAGAGAGAGAGAGAGAGAAGGGTAAGAGAGAGAGGGGGAGAGAGGGACAAGGTTTGAGAGAGGAGAGACATCCATAGAGAGATGGGAGGAGAGAGAGGGAGGTAGGAGAGAAAAGGAGAGAGGGGAAGGACTATAGAGACGACTTGAGAGAAGGGGGGAGAGAGGTAAGGATGGAGAGGCGGGGAAAAAGAGACGGATTTGGAGGGGGAGAGAGGGAGTGAAGAAGAAATAAATAGATAGAGAAAAGTGGAGAGAGAGAGATAGAGAGAGAGGGAGTGACAAATGACAAATGGAGAGGAAGTGTGTATGTTTTGGGGTGAGATAGAGAGGCAAAGAAGGAGATATGGAAAGGTGGTGGAAGGAAGGGGGAAGAGAAGGATAGAGGGAGGGAGATATTGACAACGTTGAGAGAGGGGAGAGAGAAATAGTGAGGTGAGAGATAAAGGGAGAGAGAGGAAGGAAGAGAGAGAGAGAGTGAGAGAGAAGGAGAGACAGAGGGAGAGAGAGAGAGAGATGCAGTTGGAGGGAAAGAGAGAGGGAGGTAAGAAAAAATGCATAAAGAGAAGTAGGTGGAGAGAGAGAGAGGGAGTGAAAAGGGAGATAAAGAGAGAGGGATATATGACAGCAGGATGGAAGAGAGACAAAATGGAGAGAGAAAGAGAGAAGGGGAATAGAGGGGGAGAGGAAGAGGGAGGGATATATATATATATATATATATATATATATATATATATATATATATAGAGAGAGAGAGAGAGAGAGAGAGAGAGAGAGAGAGAAACTATGTTTTGGGGGTGATATAAAGAGACAAAGGGGAGGCAGGGGGAGATATAGATATACATGGGAGGTGAAGAGAGGGAAGAAGAGATAGATAGAGAGGAGGGAGAGGCATATAGATATGGAGAGAGAGTGTGTGTGTGTTTGTGTGTGTGTTTGAGTGGCTTAGATAAAGGGAATAATAAGGAAATAAGGAGGGATATATAGATATATATGGAAGGGGGAGAGGGAAGAATATTTATTGTACTATACGCATTGATTTCAGTGTAGACGATTGTTTCTACTCCTATTTGATTGCTTGCACTATATGCATTGACTTCAATGTAGATGTTAATTTCTAATTATATTTGATTTTTTGCATTGGATGCATTGATTTCAGTTTAGATGTTGATTTCTAATCTTATTTGATTGCTTACTCTAGATGCATTGATTTCAGCATAGATGGTGATTTCTAATTTTATATGATTTCTACACTAGATTCATTTATTTTAGTGTAGATGTTGATTTATAATCTCATTTGATTGCTTGCACTAGATGTATTGATTTTAGTGTATATGTTGGTTTCTATATCTCCCTTTGCCTCCATATCTATATATCTCTCCCTCCCTCTTCCTCTACCTCTCTCTTCCCCTTCACTCTCTCCCTCTCTCCCTTCGGTTTCTAATCCTATTTGATTGCTTTCACTAGATTCATTGATTTCTAATTATATGCGATCGCTTGCACTAGATGCATTCATTTTAGTTTAGATATTGATTTATAATCATATTTGATTTCTTTCTCTAAATGCATTGGTTCCAGCATAGATGGCGATTTCTATTCTTATTTGATTTCTTGCACTAGAAGCATTGATTTTAGTGTAGATGTTGATTTCTAATCTCATTTGATTGCATGCACTAGATGCATCGATTTCGGTGTAGATGTCGATTTCTAATATTATTTGATTCTTTTCATTATATGTATATATTTCAGTGTAGATGTTGTTTTCTAATCTTATTTGATTGCTTGCATTAGATGGATTATATGTTAATCTTGACACTCTAAATTATCTAAAAAATAAAATCAATATTAGATAGATGGGGGGAGAGGGAAGAATATTTCTTGCACTAGATGCATTGATTTAAGTGTAGATGATGATTTCTAATCCTATTTGACTATTTTCACTAGTTGCATTGATTTCAGTGTAGATGTTGGTTTCTCATTATATTTAATTTCTTTCACTAGATGCATTGATTTCATTTTAGATGTGGATTTCTAATCCTATTTGATTGTTTGCACTAGATACATGGATTTTCATGTAGATGCGGGTCTCTAATCCTATTTTATTGTTTTCCCTAGATGCATGGATTTCAATGTAGATGTGGATTTCTAATCCTATTTGATTGATTCAAATAGATGCATTGATTTCAGTGTAGATGTTGTTTTCTAATCTCTTTTGATTTCTTGCATAAGATGCATTGATTTCATTGTAGATGTTGTTTTCTAATCTTATTTGATTGTTTCAATTAGATGCATTAGGTGTTTTTAATATTGAGGATGTATATTATTTTAAAAAAATCAAGATATATATAGTAATACTTAGAGGGACAATATTAAGAAATAGCTAGCTGGAAAAAGTATTGATACCTAGAATTAAAATGAAAAATATGTGCATAAGCAATCCTCCTACAAAGTGAAAATTAATCCTTGACAATATTGTCTCCCTTCTTCATCACCAGCTAATTACTAATAGACAATTTTATATATATATATATATATATATATATATATATATATATATATATATATATATATATATATATATATATTGTTTTTATAAATTAGGCTAAAATTCTATTGATTTATACAAAAGATACAAAATGTGTTTCAAAATAGGTGGTTGTTGGACTAGCGAACCCTTCTCATCGAAAAAGGGTTGGCTAGTCCAACAACCACCCATTTTGAAACACATTTTGTATCTTTTGTATAAATCAATAGAAGTTTAGCCTAATTTAGAAAAGCAATATATATATATATATATATATATATATATATATTGTTTTTCTAAATTAGGCTAAAATTCTATTGATTTATACAAAAGATACAAAATGTGTTTCAAAATAGGTGGTTTTTGGACTAGCTAACCCTTGTTCAATGAGAACTGATTAAAATCAAGAGTTTGGGTTGCCCTTCATGGGGAAACCAACCTTTAATATGTCTAAGAGTAGAAAATTTTGCAAGAAAACAAATATAGGCACAAAAAACAGAGATAAGCCTATATAAACTGAGACATAAGAGAGCCATGGAACTGCATCTACCGATTCTATGCACATTATCCACTTGATATGGATTTTCCTCCATCACGGCGCATGAATTATTCCATTGTCATTATGTCCTCCTCGGTAATCTGGGCGTCAGGCTCCAGAGTCAAAGAGGGGACCATCATGGGTTGCCAAGTAGTTTCCATGCGAGCCATGCTATCCGATGTTGCATATTTTTTTCGGGTACCATTCAAAGTGAGGCTCCAAACGTCATCCAAGTCACCCGCTCGGATTTTTATAGGAAGACCAGCTAATTTCCGAGGGAGAGGAGGAGGTGTATGTGAAATTATGGATTTGCAAGCCCTCTTCCCTCCACTTGAGTCATTGTCAGGCTGGTGCCTTTCTCAGATACGAGCAAGAAGTTGGTCATAGAATGATGAGGAGGGGTCGTTAGGCCTGAAGACCCTCGATTCTTCGAAGGAAACAGAGAGGGAGTAAGTGCGCGTGGACAAGCCAAGGGAAGGAGATCGGGAAGGGGAGCCTATACCACCTCCACGAAGACTTCACATATTATTTAAACGTGGCATGGTCGCAGAGGAGAGGAGAATCCACAGATCCGAAGACAAATGCTAACAAGGAGCCAAAGAGCTATCTAGGGCCAAGCAACAAGTGGGAGAGCGAGATCTAGGAGGAGCAGCGGTGTTGGAAGTCTGCATATAAACTTGAAACTCACTAGTACCTTCTACCATTAATAGCCAGCGATGATGATTAAAGGCCAAGGGAGGGGGAGTGAATGTCATGGAATGTCGACGTCCTCCCCTTTCTACTATATTTATTCCTTGCATGCACCAGAGTACAGGATCCCCTGTCACTTCAGTCCAGTGGCCCATGGGTCAATCAACTAGGTGGTTGGCCATCTGTCGGGCATGCTACGCTTGTATCGTGTCAAACACCCGCATCCGGAATATATATTTAAAATATAATCAAAATTACATGTATTCAAAACTGCTAATAGATTAATTGCATACAAAAATGTATTCAACATATTTATAAGAGGAGAAATTATTTATAAACATAATATATATATATATTATTGAAGGAGATGTGATAATTGTTTAGAGAAACAAATAACGTAAAAATTTTATAAATCTACTTCTCATTAAAATTAAATAAAAACTACGTTATTTCCTCACTTTGCAAAATAGACTATACATAAAAAAAAAAGCATCAAAATATTCTTCAAGAAAACACATTATTTCAAGAGTAACCTTGACAAAGTAAATTACTAAATCTACTCTTCAAGATATATTTTGTAATATTTGGAGGAACACTATTTATAATGAATTAGTTGTCAAAATTTGTGATACCTAAAATTAAATGAAATAGATTTGCAATATCAGTCCTCCCTGCAAACTATTGAAAATATTGTCTCCCTTCTTCATCACCAACTAATTACTAATAAAAAATTACATACACATAAAATATAACAAAAAAATCGTAACACTCACAAACATTACCATCCAAATTCAAACACATAAACACATAAACACATAAACCACTCAAAGCATCCAAACACAAAAGAACAAACCATTCAAGGAAAACAACACACACCAAAATAAATAAGAGAATGATATCGTAATGCCAAGCAAACAAAATGTAATGTAAATTTTGAAATTTATCTAAAACATTTACATAATAATGATAATCTAAAAATGTGGCATTGTTGCTCTCAATTGGAACGAGCTTAGATCCATCTAATACAGGATCTATCATGCTCTAAGAGGGATCAAATCCCTCGAGGTGCAAAGCTTTCCGCAAGTTCTACAAAACAAAAAGAAGGGTTGCACCTCAAGGAATTTGATCCCTCTCAATGCATGATAGATCTGGTGTTAGATGGATCTAAGCTGGTATATATGTATTGTAAGATGTGTAGAACTATCACGGTCATTGATCGAATGTAGGATTGGTTACAATATCATCTCAGATGGTATTAGCACAACCCTTGAAGCAATTATGTTTGTGTTCATTACACATCCCTTTTACGTTGGTGACTGATGCATTGTTGATGGTATTCATGTAAGAGAAGAAGGTTGAGAGTAGCCAACATTGTCATTATTTATTTTTCCTCAATTTTTTCTTCTTTATGGTCACCCTGTAGATGAATTGATATTTCCCAATTTGATTTCAGCTATGAGTACTCTATTTTTTTGCACACAATTGTAGAAGAAATGAACATTGTGACAATAGTTTTATCCAAACTCAACACTTGCAAAGGAAAAACATTTTACAACAATAAATAAATAATTTCCAATAGGGTATTCTCATAAGTTAAGCTACAATGACCACTAAGAACTTCTTTCTCCTATGATATTCTTTCATATGCTACAACCTTACTTTTTCTTTGCAACATCTGGTAAAATTGCTAGTTATAATTGATAATAATAATAAATTGATTAAAATAGATTTTTTTTATATTATTTTTATTATTATGTATTTATGAATATTAATGTTAATATTAGATTTATATTATTAAAACTAATGTGGTTTTTCAACCACATTTATTAATGTAGTTGTGCATGTGATTGATATAGGCATATGAATATATATCAACCACATTTATTAATATCATTGTGCTAGTATATACACTATCAATTACTAAGCTTTTAAATCCATATAATATTAATTGATTTAAGAAATTAAAACCTATTTAGATATTATTTTTAATATGTACATCTATTAGTTTAGTTAATTTTTATTCTCATGTGTCACATACTTGCAAATTATACCTGCCAAAGGCTAAAATGGTGAGGCATCCTTTTCATCCAATCAAGAAGCATTTGAAACAAGGGATATTATTGTGAGGTGACCTCTTCAACTAATAGAAGAAGCATTCAAAATAGGCCATAGGTGAGAGATATTAATCAAAAAGCATTCAAATAAGGGGAAGGATATTTGATAGAGCTAGTGTTTCAAAACAAGGGATATTATGGTTAGGCATCCTTTTCATCTAATCAAATAGCATTTAATATTAGGGAGGGATATTAATCAAGAAGTATTCAAAACATGGGAGAGATATTTGATAGATTTAAAATAGATAAATATCTTTCAAATTAATTATATTTACGTTGTAAGGCGTCACTATTTGAAAACAAATATCCTAGTGTGCATCGTGTCATAACTTGAAACCGTTAGATTATATGTTAGACGATTAAAACATATTCAATTGTTGGATGAAAAAGCAAAGATAATTCGATACTTTGAAACATTCAGTTTACAATGTAGTTATTAAAACGCATTACCTGGAAGATGTCGAGAAGAAATCAGATTGACTTTCAACACCTTTGCACCTTTCGCATTACCTATGCAGGACGATGCAGAGAAGAAAGAAGATGGGATTATATGGGCTTTCTATGATTATTTAATAGTATTAATGCTTTTCGGCAAGGTTTTTCTTGCAATTGACAGAGGATGCTGACAAGAAAGCAGCTCTTCGAAATTTAAATATTCTCAAAAGTTATGTAATGGTTTAATGGTCTTGCTTTTAATTCAGGGTTTTTACCCTTGTGCAGTCTCTATTCTAGCTCTTTAACGATTCTCTCCAGTTATGTAATGGTTTACTGGTCTTGTTTTTAATTCAAGGTTTTTACCCTTGTGTAGTCTCTGTTCTAGCTATTTAACTGTTCTCTAAAGTTATGTAATGGTTTACTGGTCTTGTTTTTAACTCAGGGTTTTTACCCTTGTGCAATCTTTGTTCCAGCTCCAGTCATTATTTGCATGCTTCCTTTCGGTTCAAAAGGAAAGTGTTCATAGGTCTTCCCTTGTTTCTCTTTTTCATTCTACGATGCAAATCTTGTCCATCTTCATGATGAGTTGGTCTCGTGCTCTAGCATGGTTCTATCTAGAACATCACACCATTGTACATGTGAGCATGTGCTCTTAGAAATTTAACTGCTCTCTCAAGTTATGTAATGGTTTACTAGTCTTGTTTTTAATTCAGGGTTTTTACCCTTGTGCAGTCTTTGCTCCAGCTCTTTAACTATTCTCTCAAGTTATGTAATGGTTTACTGGTCTTGTTTTCAATTCAGGGTTTTTTCCCTTGTGCAATATTTATTCCAGATCCAGTCATTATTTGCATGCTTCCTTTCGGTTCAAAAGGCTAGTGTTCATAGGTCTGCCCCTGTTTCTATTTTTCATTATACGGTGAAAATATTGACCATCTTCATGATGAGTTGGTCTCGTGTTCGAGCATGGTTCTATCTAGAAAATCACATTGTTGTACAGGTGAGCTTTTTCTCTTCAAAATTTAACTACTCACTCAAGTTATGTAATGGTTTACTGGTCTTGTTTTTAATTCAGGGCTTTTACCATTGTGCAGTCTCTGTTCCATCTCTTTAAATGTTCTCTCAAGTTATGTAATGGTTTAATGGTCTTGTTTTTAATTTGGGGTTTTTACCCTTGTGCAGTATTTTTTCTAGCTCCAGTCATTATTTGCATGCTTCCTTTCGGTTAAAAAGACGAGTGTTCATAGGTCTACACCTGTTTCTCTTTTTCGTTCTACAGTGAAAATGTTGTCCATATTCATGATGAGTTGGTCTCATGTTCCAGCATGGTTCTATCTGGAACATCACACCGTTGTACAGGTGAGCTTGTGCTCTTCGAAATTTAACTGTTCTCTCAAGTTATGTAATGGTTTACTGGTCTTGTTCTTAATTCAGGATTTTTACACTTGTGCAGTCTCTGTTCCATCTCTTCAAATATTCTCTCAAGTTATGTAATGGTTTACTGGTCTTGTTTTTGTTAAACACACATATGGTGTAAGGAGAAAACTAAACACACAGTAGAGATATAGGCATTAGTTGCTTCTCTATTACACATAGATGTACATTTATAATACAATAATGTGACTCTTGGATTCATCTTCCAAGATCACTTGGACTCCTTTGTGACTCTTCGTCTTCCACACCTACCCATAGAGGATTAGGTGTTCAAAATTCCCCCCCTTAATCTGAAGGGGTATGTGTGAGTCCAAGAAGAGATTTGTAATACAAATCTGCAAAGTATGCATGGAAACACTTAGGCTAAATCAACACTCTAAAATGTTTTCATAAATAGGTGGTTTAAGGATGACCAACAACACTGGAATGTAACACTTATTGCAGTTCCCGAAACTCTTCCAAAAATCGCAAGAAGCTAAGGGCTTCTGCTAGAGGAATTGTCACTCATATTTGAAAAGGGAGACCTTCAACCTAAAAGAAGGGAATTCTACAACCTATGATGGTTTAAGGATGACCACCAACACTAGAATGCTTGAAGCATTTCCTGGAACTATTCCAAAGCTGGCAAGAAGCTAAAGTCTTCTGCTAGAGGAAGTGTTATGAAACAGGAAGAATATCAACCTCACATGGATGGTTTAAGGATGTCCATCAACCAAAGGCATGCTCATAGGCATCTGTGTCTCTAGCTACAACTCTGAATCGGGAATGACGAACTGTGGCTCAGGCTCGCTTGAACTATTGTGTCTTTGGCTACAACTCTGAATTTGGAATGAGAGATTGTGGCTCAGGCTCGCTTGATGTAGCGTCGAAGCTTGTAGATGACCACCATTTCCCCCCTGTCAGGTACAAGGTGAGATTATGGTGAAAACTCAAATGCAAGTTTGCTCAATATTCGAGAAAAATTTCTGACATGTGACTTAAACATCTTCTTGGTTGTCGATGCCCATTGCCAAGAAGCGATCCATCCAATATGAATCTTTGTTCTTGCAGGAGGCTTGTTTATAAGGTATCTGTGTGAAGAATGGGTCTGCCAACCACAGTGCTTGCATGGATGAAGATAAAAATAGTGATCTTTCATATGGCCAATGCGATCACAGTGTTGGCATCTTACAATCTATTGTTTTCTTGTGGAAGTGGAGCAGGATCTGGAACAACTACAGGTGAACTATCATAAAGAAATCTAGCACTCTGAAATTTGAAGGGCTGGAGTAGTCCGGAATATGAAAGGACAACTTCTTGTCATATCCAAGACTAGTTCTGTGCTTGTTGTGGACAAGCTCTTCCCAAGGTCTGATGATGGGCTTGGGAAGTGCAGACTGAGTTGTTGCATCTACATGTAAATCGGCTCTTGTACAAGGAATTGAATGTGAATCAACTACAAATTTATATTCTTGTTGTTGATGGGAGTCCTTCTCAATGTTCGGAACATAATAGGTTCAGAATGATGACTCTTTTGCTGAAGTTCATCTTACTGAAGCTGAGACTCCAACTACAAAAACTCAGTCTTTTCATGTGCATCTTGTAGTCAATTTTGAATATCTAAAAGAGAGGCTTTGTTGATGTTTACGATTTCTTTAGCATTGAAATGTATTAGAGTATTCAAAAACTCCAATATTTCATAAAATTTAGCCATAACAATGTGCAAATAACTGAATTCTCCAATTTCCAAAACAATCACCACCTTCTAAGCCAATGTGCATACAATATCAACAATCAAGATTAGTTATAATTAGTCTTCATACATATCACTCAACATGTATATGAACCAAATCATATGGCCATCTGCTTTTCTTTTAAAGCCAATGCTTTTCTGAATTTAATGCCCAACAATTAGTTCATGTTAATCCTTCAACAAGAAAACTTAGGGCTCATGTACCAAGGAAATTGGCCCTTTATAATCCTTCAAAAAGACTAAATAAAAAAATGGTTAGCTCCTTTTAGGCTCACAATCTTCTCAACAACAAAATTCACTTTTCCGATATGTATACAATTCATCTATCCATTTACCATCTCCTCTCTATCTTCTTCTTCTGTTGTTTCCTTTTTTTTTATGGAAAAAAAAATTGGGGGAAAAAGAAATCAGAGGTGTTATCTGAGGGAGGGTTTATTTATTTACTGGGGGGCGGGGGGGGGGGAACTACTGGGAAAGGTATTTTCTGGGGGAGGTGAAATTTCGAAAGGTAGTTACTGTAAAAAAAAAAAAATATTTAAAATTAAGAGGCCAATCTGTAAAAAATTAAAATTTAAGAGGCAGATGAAAAAAATGGAATGCAAAGAATCTGCATGGGAGGGGAGGGACTGAGTGTAGGGGTAGGGGAGAGTGTATGGAAGAGGGGGCATGAGGGTGAGTGCGCAGGGCTATGGGGGGGGGGGGGGGGTGAGTGTGGACCGTGAGAGGGGAGGGACTACACGGAGAGGGAGTGCAGGGAGCGAAAGAGGGGTGAGCGAGCGGGTGAGCGAGGGAGGGTGAGGGAGCATGAGTGGAGAGGGAGAGGTCTCATGGAAGGAAGAGTGAGCGGGAGGGGGAGTGGGTCGGGATGCATGGTTCTGTGTGAAGTGGGGAGGGAGGGGGAAGGGTGAGGGCAGAGTGGGGGAGCAGTGAGGGGGCGGGTGAGTGGGGAAGAGGGAAGTGCGGTGAGGTCGAGGGTGAGTGAGGGGGTGGAGGGGGTAGGTGGGGAAGGAGCACAGGGGTGAGGGCAAAGGGTTGGGCCGAAGGGTGAGGGTGGAGTGGGAAAGGCCGAGCGGGTGGTGGATGAAGTCGCAGGTGAGGGGGTAGGGCCTGTTAGTCATTAGTATTTTTCACCTGTTTTTGATGACTAGATTCCTAGCTGAGTTTTATAGAAGCTTTTCTCCATATGTCAATTTTTCATATAGAAAACCCTAAAACAAATTTTTGCTTTCCTATCCCTTCCTGTCAACCTATGATCAGAGTAATCTTCAGTTTTCAATTTCATGTCTTGTTTCAGCAAAATATCCATGTCTATAGCTATCTTGGTCTTGCTTGTCTACTATCATTTTCCCCTTGGTTCTCATGAAACTGACTGTACAATATTTGACAAAGTGTCTCCCTTCCTATCCTTGATATTCTTGTCAAACACAATCAGAATCAATGGAATTTGCCCATAAGTTAGGTAGTGGCGCTTCAGAGAATCCCTTCCTCGACAAAAATAGCCTGAGCCAGAATTATTTGTTCAATACCAACCAGCCTAAATTAGCGCTTAATCTGCAAAAACAAACCTTGTTATACCCTTAGGTCGCGCTACTAAGAGGTCTTGTTGTCTCAGCCTGGAAGAAACTCTACAAAGATCTAATACAGAAAGAGATGAGCATGTGCACAGTCTAAAAGAATATGCTTAAGATTGGGAAAAATCTCCATAAGATGCTAAAGGAGATTTCAAGGGTTCAAAGTCATATTCTTTGCATCTCTGGAGGGTGCAAATCAAATGAAAAATTATATCCAGACAAGAAAAAAGAGACAAATCGAAACAAGTTTCTCATGTTGAAGAGATTTGCCATCAGTAAGAAGATGGAGAGATGCAATGAAAAGAAAGCAGAAGTACATGTTTCAAAAGCCAAACTGATATAATGACTGATCTATAGTGTTTCAGTGTCTCTCTTAGAAGCATAAATGTACAAGTATTCTAGAAGACATCATCAAACTGAACATAAGAAGACAGTTGATTCTTATGTTGCCTTGAGCTTGGGATAAAAACACTAGTCAAGGAGCAAATCCAATGTACCTCTGCAAACACAGTAAAAAAGGTTAGTAAATGATGACTAGAAAGAAAATAATCTACAAATACATGTCATGTGGTTTCTGGTTTAAAAGGTTCACAAAGATATTTGACAAATGATACATATCTCAAAATATGCCTCAAATAGCAGATTGTTAAGATTTCACTTTATTACGTATTCTGATATACCAAGCAGAGACATGTGTGGCAAAGAAATATGACACAGTTTAGCAAATGGATGAAATGTCATGAATGTGAAGACCTCCTTCAAAGAGCAAGTGGATCAATTGTCATAACTGTGTTAACCTCCTCCAATATAAGAGCAGATGGTTGGGATACATGATAATGGCCTCCTCAAATAAAGAGTAGAGGGTTAGGAACAGGATCAATAAGACCTCCTTCATTTAAAAGCAGAGGGCCAATATGTTTTTAAATGACTTCAAAGCTGTTGTGTGCTACCTCCTCCAAAGATGAACAGTGGGTGCATCAGCAGGGTTTCAAGTTGTGTTTGAATAAGTTTTCTATTGAAAAGACAAGGTTGAAAATTAGTGGTGAGTAAATGAGACTTAATAGGTTGAAAGCATATTTCATATCACAAGCAAAAGGATGGCATGCTCGTGTTAGAGGTCTCTGTCATTATGTTTCAAAATTTTTTCTTCAAAGGATAAATCAAAAGTCATAGTTTTCAATTTAAGAGCAGCCTCATCTGAATGATGAAATTAGTAGACTAAGCTCTATGTCAAGTGAATTTGCAAGACTGATATGAACAAACATTCACTCAGAAGTTTTGTGTGAAAATAGCATTTTCCTCTTAAAAAATATCCCTTATGGTTTATAAAAAATTCTCCCTCCAAAGTGATGAATGAAAGGCAAGCATAAAAGGATACTTTTAGCTCATTCAAATGGTAAAAAGGGTGGGTGATAAAACATGTTTCATTTTCAGTCAAAGGAGTCATTCATGTGGTGTCCGGCAGCCTCACTTAATGATAAGTCTAAAAATCCATTAAGCAACTGCAACATTAGTGGTTTGTATGATAATCTCCCTTGTAAACAAAATGAAGAAAAACACATTTTTTAGCAACTTTTCATTTCATAAAATAGTGTTTTTACCAATGATTTCAAAGGGCTGCAATAACACTATTTTTATGAGTTTCTTTCAGATGATGGGTCTTTTATAGAGTTTCAAAGTAATATGGTGTTGAGGGGGTGAATTTTACTTTAAAAAGGGGCTTTCAAATGAAATACAGAGTTTGAGCATCAATATGTTTCAAAACTTATATCTCAGTATTGGAAAAATAAATTCTGGGCCGAAGCCAACAAAGGAGAAAAGTTATGAAGATACGGTTCAGATGGGCTTAAAGGACACCCTACCAACAGAAGGTAAAATCAGTTTTTAAGAGACCTTCTCCATTAAATGAAACAATAGGGCTTCACCCAACAAGGTCAATATGTTGCATCAGTAGTTTAAAAGATAAATCTCCTTGGTAAAAGATACATAGAAATGACACATATGAAAAAACCCTCATCACCTCACAAACAATGGATTTGCATATTGGGTTCTACTTTTTTACGAGATGGACCCATAACAAAATATAATGAGGAATAGGATGTTGGCATTAGAATGATTCTAAAAAAATGTTGAAGTTTGTTGTTGTTCTTAAAAGCTACCAACAACCAATAATTAGATATCAAAGCTGGTGGTCATCAGGAATCTCTGCAATTATCACAGTCAGAGGATATATTGTTTGAAGATGGGCTGGTTCTTAAGATTGAAATTTGTGTAGTTGGCACACATAAGCCCCTGTGGAGTTTTGGTAAATAGTGCATGGAGAAAAATTTACAAAGCCCTTGCTGTGGATCCTTATTCACTAATAAATACAATGGGCATATATAGTATGTTCACTATATACGAAAGAATCATTCCTGTTGACACTGATTCTATGGAACCTATTAATGGTGTTTCTGTTGATTAAAGTGCAGTCAAGAAAACAAAAACGTTGTGTTTCTGTTATAATGTGAGGGTTTTTTCATATGACATTGCTCAATCTATAGATATAGATGGAATATTTTATACCTTGCATGGTATCAGTTGAAGAAACATTCCATTCCATATGAAAAAGGTTGCAAAAGACAGAGGTTTAGGAGCGCCCGGGCAGTTTGTTTCAAAATGAGTTTCTGACCAAAAAGAGATGAAATTGAAAAAAGTGAGAGAGCTTTTTGTCCCTCATAGGTTCAATAAGAAAAATGTCCTTCAGTTTCTACACAGGTATCATGGTTTGTGATAAATGTAAAAAATACAGATGTCACGGGAGAATTTCTACACCAGGATTCACCATTTTGACCAGTGTTGGGACAATCAAATTTTGAACAACTAAATGGATACCAATTGAAAAAAATCAAGCATATTTTAAAATTATACCTCCATATATTTCCAACAAGCCATCTCTGGCCAAATTCTGACAACAAGAAGGCATCCAAAAGTAGAATACAAACAGCACTATGTATCTCTGCACCAGCAATCACCATTTTTGACCAGTGTTGGGACAGTCAATTTTTGAACAACCAAATGGATACCAAATGAAACCAATAAAGCATATCTCGAAATTATACTTCCATATCTTTCCAACGATCCATCTCAGGCCCAATTCTGACATCGAGAAGGCATCCAAAAGTGGCCTACAAACAACACTATGCATTTGTGCACCAGGATTCACCATTTTTTACCAGTGTTAGAAAAATAATTTTTTTAACAACCAAATCGACACCAAATGAAAAAAATAAAGCATATTTTGGAAGCCTACTTCCATAGCTTTCGAATGATCCATCTCGGGCCCAATTTCGACACCGGAAGGCCTCCAAAACCGGCTGCAAAAGTGCACGAGGTGCGTGGAAAATTACGCGGCGCACCTGTAGGTATTAATAGTGTATTTTTCTAAAGAGCGCGACGTGCCTGGGTTTTTTCATAGTGCACCTATGCAGCCAAGAGTTCTCTTACATATTTATATGAAATTTTCCACAGCCAAGATAGGATTATGCTTTCAAACATTCCTCACATTTCCCTCATTAAGGTTTTTATTTATTGGTTAAAGGAGTATTTCAACAACAGTTTCCAAAACACACTTTGTTTGCCGAATCAAAAATGTGTTCTTGCTATGGTTATCAAAGGTTAACACACTTATTTTAGAGGATGTTGTATCAGCTTGAAAGATGTCTTGTTTACCTTTTGAAAACAGTGAATAGAAAAGGGGCAGTGCTTGAAGGGAGGTTTTTGTGCCAACACAAAAAAGATTCTTTTTCAAAAAAGAACCACAAACACATCTTATTCAAGATATTTTGCCCAAACACAACAATAAAAAGTGATTTTTGTTTTCATTTAAAAAATTCTTGTTTGTTAGCATCAAAGAAAACATTGAATTACAAAGGGAAAAGGAAATTTTGTGAAGGGCATCATGATCAGTTTGAAGGATAATTTGAAAAAAGTGTTTTAAACCAGTCCCTTTGTTGCTTAAACCACAAAGAAAGCAGTGATTAAAACATGGATAGTCATCATTTCAAATTGAAGGTGTGCAATACATAAAACAATGGTGTTGAAAGCAATTTGTTTAATAGATTAGACAAGAAGCGGTGGTTAGAAGATGAAGATTTTTGTTAGTTGGAAAGAGTCTTTTAAACATTGATTTAAAAAAGTGCCATGATCATCTAAATCAAATGAAAAACAAGGATTGAAAGGTAAAATCATCATAGTTATTGATGAAATGTTTGCAAAAATATTGTTTATTGAAACAGTGAAAAGGAAAAGAGCTAATGTGCAAATTTGAAAATCCTTTTGTGCTATGAGACAGCTAAGGTTACACACAGTTGATAGAGGCAAAAACAGAGTTTTTTAAAAGACTTTCAGATTAGTTTAAAGAGTCATCTTGGAAGTGGTTTCAAAGAACACCTTGTTTACTAAACCAAAGAAGAAACAGTGATAGAAGGGTAATGTCCTTGTTGAAAGTTTGAAAGGTTGTTTAGAGACAGTGAAAGGAAGAAACATATCTTGTTTTTTTTTAACATACCATGTTTTTCATGATCAAAGAAAAAAATGACTTCAAATGAGTCCCTTTTTGTTTCAAATAAACACAGAGAGACAATGAATAAAGGATGAAGATTTTGCCAAATTGAAAGGGATCTTCTTGCTGTGGATAACAAGGATAAAAATAGTGATTGAGGGAAAGAGGTTTGTGGTGCCAAAAACACAAGGATGCTTCCCTTCAAAAACCACAAACATGTCTTGTTAAATGCCTCTTGGCTCAAACACAATACTGAAGAGATGACTTTAGTGATGATGAGGAACAAGGAAAAGAGTCTAAACATAGCAGTGATAATGAAGAGAAAAGTGATGGGCAGTGAGGCAGTGATGAAAAGGAACATTATGGCAGCCAACACAGAAATAAGCATGAGGGTGATGAAGCAAAAAAAAGTGAAGGGAAAGAGCATGAAAGTCATGAAGAAGGCAGTGACAAAGACAAACAAGGCAGTCATCAAGCAGGAAATGATGAGGGCAAGAAAATACAAAACACGGATCATGAAGGGAACTCTACAAAGCATGTGCTAGCTGCCTCTCCTAGGCAAGGGGCCATGACTTCTTCACCAAAGCTAAAATGCCAAACAGCAAGGAAGAAAACCAAGAAAAGCTCAAAAATGCCCAAAGAGGGCACCCGGTGAGAAAAAAGGAGAAAGACACCTCTAGGCTTGGAATTTTGGCCCGAGCTTCTAGACATGTTTCTAAAAAACCTTGAGGGACTTGCTCGCCAAAGTTGGGTGAAATTCAACAAGTTTTGTTTTTTTTTCATTTTTGGGCTTTTTGCTAAAAATCATGGGCATCGCCATTTCTATTTGAGACATCCTCAAAAGATGAAAATGGTATAATTGGATGCCATAATTTCAGGGGCATATACTCAGCGATTTTTAGATCTATTGAAGATGATTTGGTCCCTTAAAGAAGCAAACAACACTCACTTTTTTTACACTCTACCCACATATCAGCAAGGCCTTTTTTTTTGGTTTTTTCACTCAGTTCAATATTTGACAGACTTCTATGCATCAGATTGGAAAAATTCAAGTTGTTCAAGAAATTAGACATCTAGATCTTTCCAACGAGCCATCACGGGCCTTGTTTCAACATCGGGAAGGCCCTCAAAAGTCATCCGAAAGATAGGCAATTTTCTGTTGGTGCGCCCTTAGTGCTTTTTGGCCAAAAAAGACAGTTTTCTGAAGTAGCCTCTCCAAATGTGCGTTAAGATATTTTGGGACATTATCAGTCATAAAAAGTCAATATAATTCCCTTTTTAGCATTTTTTATATATTTTCATAGATATTTTGTGCCTTGGGCTTTGCAAAGCCTCAAGGACAAAATCATGATATTTTTGATGGGCCAATGAGCTTTCTAGTTTCACTAGGAGGATTTCCTCACTTTGGCCTATATATTCCAAATTATTTCATTGTAAATAAGGCTGAAATTGATGATATAGAGCAATATATGGTTATACAAGCTTGGAAGAAACACTTGTCTCGTGCATTGGATAGTTTCTTGAATATTTTTGGATGATGAAGGAGGACTGTTGTTGGATTCCTTGACTTGGTAAAGTGATATAGTGTCCCTCTCTGTTATGCTTCTTAGTTTTCATTCATATTCCATGTTCTTGCTTGCTATAAGACAATAGAGAATATATTTGAGACATGCCCTTGCAGGCACCTCTAATTTCTTGTTTCTTTATAGCTTCTATGTTTTCTTCCTTCTTAGTCATATCAAAGAATCCTTGATTTCTCTTTGATAACTGAAGAAATTGTTTTCTTGTTTCATTTATGGTTTTACGCATGCTAAGTATGATTCACGGTATGCCCTGCTTACTCATGGCTAGTCATAGCTCCACCTCTGAAACCTTTCTTTGATTGTTTGACTGTCATTTGTTGAACCAAGGAGGTCTTGTACTGATGTTGCCCTTTATCTAAAACTATACAATCTTGCTTCAAATTGCCCAATAGCTTGAAATACTATGCTTAGGCATTTCCTCATAGTGATTTGAGTTGTTTGTTTGTCTTAATTGTATTTCCCCAAAGTCTAATAGCAATTTCCTAAAGTTAGAGAGTCATATATCTCTATGTATTGCTTGAATGTTTATTTCTATGCATTGATTAGTTTATAGTTACATTTCTCATGATTAATGGTTAGCCCTACCATGTTTATGTCAGCTATTGAACTATTTATATTTGAAATCCTTTCTTCTTCACAAATTTAGTGTCCATCCCAATCCATTTTACCCAAAGATCCATTTTACCTTGATCAAATTGGCCCTTCAACAACCTTGTATCACCATCTGAAAGCTTTCTTGACCTTTTTGAACCCATAGCCCAGTTAATCTAACAATATTTTTATCTATCTTATTCTTTGATCAGTTCATCCATCACAAACCTAAAAACAAAACCAAAAACCTACTTCATAACTAGCCTAAAATCAGAAACTCAAGAAGAAAACACACAGATATCCCTTACACAAATAGAGAGAGCCCTCTCTGAGTCCAGGAAGGCTAGGTCCTTCGGCTGCAAAGTTGGTTTGATTTTACCCTGTCACTTGGTTTGCCAATCAACCAAATCATGGGACCCTAACATAATGGCGATCACGGTGGGACTCTGAGTTAGTGACAATCTAAGTACACCTTAGGACTCCAGAGATCCCTTATCTTAGAATTGTTATAAAAAAGTAGAATCAAGTTGTCTCACCATCCTAGCAAAATGATGACCCAACTTTAGAAAACTCTTACAAGCTTTAGGGCTTCATAAAAACTTAGAAAACCCCAAAACATTCCTAGATTGGCTTTTTATCAGTATTGGTGGTGGACCATACACATATCTCTAAAAATAGCAAAAACATCCACCCGATAACTCCACAACTCTCAATAGACCTAAAGACTCCACTGGAGGAAGAACCTAAGACATGACCAATCATCCTAGAAATAAAAAGCACTCAAGCCTTAGTTGGATTCAAGAAATTATTGTCTTTATCTATAACTATGTTCTATCCTACTTTGAGCCTGATCAAGAATAAACTAATGAGATCTACATTTATCATTGGAAAGATTTCAAACCTTGAAAAGCTAAGCCTCAAATTTCAGACCATGAGCAGGCTTATACACCTGTGCTTACCCCAGATTCACCTATGGAAAACCTAGCAAAACATGAGCCTAATGCTACCTTTCCCACTCTGGCTGAAATGTCAAATAGTCATAAATCTCTTTTTACACTACCTATATCCACAAAGGTCCCAGAAAGATACAAGCCTCTGGTTTTACCTCCCATCTTTCGAGCCCTCCCTGCAAATCTTAAAAATAAATTACCCAGATTTGATGGAGAAAACTCCAAAGTCACCACTGAAGAGCACATCCAAAATCTTGAGAATTTACTTGACCTTTATGAAATAGAAGAATATTATGTGCGTATTAGAATGTTTGCCTTATCATTACAAGGAAAAATTAAGAGTTGGTTTAAAGACCTTCCAGCTACAAGCATTACCAATTTTCATCAATTCACTCAAATATTCCTAGATAGGTGGGTGGTCATGGGTAATAAAGCTCTCATCATAAAGGAATACAATCATTTAAAAAGACAACCAGGAGAGACAATACAAAATTTTTTAGCCAGGTTGAATAAAGTATACCATGCAATGCCTGCTAACATAAAGCCACCCCTCGGATGTGCTCTCTTGCACTACCCAGATTGTTTTGACCTAGAGATTGTTTTCCGGATAAGAAATAAAGATCCTTTGACCCTAGAAGAAATGAAAAGGATAGCAGTTGATGTAGAATTCAACATACTAAATAGGGAGGCACGGCCAAGAATAATAGAGAAAGACAAAGCAAATCAAGAGAGACTAATATCTTCAGAGGAAAAGTTGAAAAAATTGGTATATGATTTCAGAAAACTAGAGCATCTACTTGACATGAAAAGAGAAAGACACAAAGTTAAGGTTAACACTGCTTACTCAAACCAAAGTACACTTCTTCCTCGGGATGAACATAGTCAACTATTACAAGACAAGAGTTATAAACAAAATGTGCCTAATGAGAAATTTGCAAATAAAAACATATAGGAATGCACTAAAGAAACTATCAGCCATTTTGAAATCATAAATTTTGGAATGGAAGAAGAATCATAACCTTTAGGTTCCCTACCCTCATGCTTTAAATCATTCCAGACTTTGAAATAAAATTTGCATCCTAAAGATCTCTTAGCAGTTATTCAGGAAACCCCTGCTCAAGTTAACTCTCACCTAAATCAAGGAAAGTTGATTGAAGAGGAATTCAAATCTGAGATAGAAGATAAATCAAAACCTGTAGGATCTCTACCTTTATGCTGAGATTCATTTGAGTTCATAAAAGCAAATTGGCCTCCTAAGAATCCATCAGAGGAAACTCATGAATCCCATGTTTATTATCCCAAATATCAAGAAGATTTCAGTGAGGATGAATTCAGATCCGAAAGAGAAGAAAAATAAAAACCTGTAGGATCTCTACCTTTATGCTGGGAGTCATTTTAGTTCATAAAAGAAAATTGGCCTCCTAAAAATCTATCAGAAAAAACTCATGAATTACATGCTAACTATCCTCAACATCACAAAGAATTGGTTGAAGATGAAAACAAGAAAGAAATGAAAGAGAACCCACAGGATCTCTCTAAAGGCATAAGTGATGATTCATCATCTCTCATAGGTGAAGCCCAAAAAGACATTCATCCTTCAAATCAGATTTCCTAAGAGAAAAAGGATTATTGTAGTTATATCCGAAGAGAAATGAAAATGCCTCCTTTTCTAACTGAAGAGGAAATAGATCAACTTATAAACATGTAGACAACCTCTGAAACTTCATATAACCAAAAAAAAATTGATCTTTCTCCTATTAATCTTGCATACCATGAGTCAAAAAATAGCTTTGTAAATCAATTTGAAGAAAAGCAATCTGATAGTCCAGTATGCATGGCTGATGACATTACTTATATTAATTATTCTCCAAGGTTTGATCAATATGTTGATGATTATGATATCCAAATAGAAACTAACCTTGCAGAGAAATCAACAATTGATTTGTGGGACGAAGTTCATTATCATCAGGTTGAAAAAAGTAAGCAGCCAATACAGGTCACCTATGACACTGATGAGGAGAGTCTTGAGAGTTTAGAAGTAAGTGAAGAGTCTTTGACTTTTTTCTCTACTTCACTTCAGTCCATCAGAAATAACATTCACATAATTGGAAATCAGCAGTCTTTTAGCTTTGATGATGAGGTTGAGGAGGATGATGAAATTCTCGAGCATGTTGTAAATGAGAAGCCTTTACCTGAAATGGTTGAGGAAATCATTTTGGACATGGAATCTTCCTTAACTCCAGATTTGCAGCCTTCAAGTTATATTGACTTACAAATTGCAGATGAAGAAATAAAGGTTGATAAATACATGAGAGTTGTCACACTATCCTTTCAAGAATATTTACTGCCAAAGTATATCCCTGCTCATCAACATGATGACCTTCACACAGTTTTCAGTCCACTTAATCAAAACTCATCAGCTTGGAAATAAGACTACATTGTAATATATGATGAGTCTGACAGTCCAAGTGATCATGAGCAAGGGGAATAGTTTCTTTCCCAGGAGAGTCCCAGATATAGCCAAGTGGAAGAAAGAGTAGTCCTGAATGAAGCCTATATATCAAATCCTCTAGATTAGGTATTATTCCAAGATCCATTTGTTATTTTCCTTGAGAAATCTGAAGGAGTAGTGGGTTCTACCATGAACAGTTGCTACAAGGTATGAGAAAAAACTCAAGCACTACTGTCTGAAAACAAGCCAAATGGAATTGGCCTTTTCATTTCTTCAGCATCATTGAAGAACTAAACTAGAGTCACCGATGCAATCATCTACTTGACTGGTTACATTGGAAAAGAGAGTTCACCAAATAAATGTCTATTGTGTATATATTAGATTAGGATAGATAGAAAGAAATGGAAAATAAGCTCAGCCTTGTGAGCATCTTTTCAGTTCCAGATTGTTTGAAGAAAAAGTGAAAAAGAAGAAAATACAAAAACATTGAAAAGTAGAAAAAGAGGGCAATTTCTAAAGCAATGGTACAGCCCCATACCCAAAAATAGTCATGCTAAAATCGAGCAAGTCTAAATGCCACTACTAGTGCTCAAAAGATGTCTTGTTCAGTTATATAGCCTAATCATAACTGAACATGTTTTAAATTGATTGCTGATAAGTTAGTGAAAGAAATAATAGTCAAATTGTGTAAGCTTGACTTGTCAAAAGAAGTAGATTAGGAAAAGATACTGGTTCCACACGCTCAAAACAGAACCAAAGAGGAAAACAGGGATGAAAAACAAACTATGTATCCTAGCCCTGATTTTTATAAATCTCATTTCATGCAAAATAATATTTGTGTGCAGCTTGTCTTTTATGCCACAAATACATGACAAATCAGATTGTCTAATCCTAATTTGGTCATTTTTCAATTTCATGTTCTAGTATAGTGAATAAAATCCTCTTGAACAACTTAATCTTGACAGTCGATCAGCATAGGTAGAGAATCAAAGGAGTTCATCAGTTTAATATGAACTCCTAGAAGATATAAGTGTAGCATTAGATAGTTTCTATTCTGAAAAATATCATGTCAAAATTTTGCTAGTCAAAATGCACCTAAAGAAGAAAAATGTTAGGAAACATAGCTGGGTAGGTAGAGATGTTTTTTAGGCTAATCATGCTATAAATTTTCAGAAATGACATCAAGAAAGAATGAAATTTGCGCCAATGGATAAGGCACTGGTCTTCGTAAGCCAAAGATCTGCAATTCTAGACACCTCCTAAAAAGGAGCTGCCCTCCCCAAATGGAGCCACTGTTAGTCATCAGTATTTTTCACCTATTGTTGATGACTAGATTCCTAGCTGAATTTTCTAGAAGCTGATCTCCATATGTCAATTTGTCATCTAGAAAACCCCCAAACAATTTTTTTCTTTCCTAGCCCTTCCTGTCAGCCTATGATCAGAGTAATCTTCAGTTTTCAAATTCATGTCTTGTTTCTGCAAAATATCCCTGTCTATAGCTGTCTTGGTCTTGCTTGTCTACTATCATTTTCCCCTTGGTTCTCATGAAACTCACTGTCCAATATTTTACAAAGTGTCTCCCTTCCTATCCTTGATATTCTTGTCAAACACAATTAGAATCAATGAAAGTCTCCCCTAAGTTAGGTAGTGGCGCTTTAGAGAACCCCTTCCCTGACAAAAATAGCCTGAGCCAGAATTCTTTGTTCAATACCAACCAGCCTGAATTAGCGCTTAATCTGCAAAAAAAAACCTTTTTATACCGCTAGGTCGCGCCACTAAGAGGTCTTGTTGTCTCAGTCCGGAAGAAATTCTACAAAGATCTAATACAGAAAGAGATGAGCATGTGCACAGTCTAAAAGAATATGCTTAAGATTGGGAAAAATCTCCATAAGATGCTAAAGGAGATTTAAACGGTTCAATGTCATATCTCTTGCATCTCTACAGGGTGCAAATCAAATGAAAAACTCTATCCAGACAAGAACAAAGAGACAAATCCAAATAGTTTCTCATGTTGAAGAGATTTTCCATCAGTAAGAAGATGGAGAGCTACAATGAAAAGAAAGCAGAAGTACATGTTTCAAAAGCCAAACTGATATAATGATTGATCTACAGTGTTTCAGTGTCTCTCTCAGAAGCATAAATGTATGAGTATTCCAGAAGACATCATCAAACTAAACATAAGAAGATAGGTGCTTCTTATGTTGCCTTGAGCCTGGGATAAAAACACTAGTCAAAGAGAAAATCCAATGTACCTATGAAAACACAGTAAAAAAGGTTAGTAAATGATGACTAGCAAGCAAATAATCTACAAATACATGTCATGTGGTTTCTTGTTTAAAAGGTTCACAAAGATATTTGACAAAGGATACATATCTCAAAATATGCCTCATATAGCAGATTTTCAAGATTTAACTTTATTAGCTATTCTGATATACCAAGAAGAGACATGTGTGGCAAAGAAAGATGACACAGTTTAGCAAATGGATGAAATTTCATGATTATGAATACCTCTTTCAAAGAGCAAGTGGATGAAATGTCATAACTCTGTTAACCTCCTCCAGTATAAGAGCAGATGGTTGGGAAACATGATAATGGCCTCCTCCAATAAAGAGTAGAGGGTTAGGAACATGATCAATAAGACCTCCTTCATTTAAAAGCAGAGGGCCAATATGTTTTTAAATGACTTCAGAGCTGTTGTGTGCTACCTCCTCCAAATATGAACAGTGGGTGCATCAGCAGGGTTTCAAATTGTGTTTGAATAAGTTTTTTTTATTGAAAATACAAGGCTGAAAATTAGTGGTGAGTCAATGAGAGTTCATAGGTTGAAAGCCTATTTCATATCACAGGAAAAAGGATGGCATGCTAGTGTTAAAGGTCTCTGTCATTATGTTTCAAAAAATTTTCTTCAATGGATAAATCAGAAGTCATAGTTTTTAATTTAAGAGCAGCCTCATCTCAATGATGAAATTAGTAGACTAAGCTCTCTGTCAAGTGACTTTGCAAGACTGATATGAAAAAACATTCACTTAGAATTTTTGCGTGAAAAGAGAATTTTCCTCTTAAAAAAAATCCCTTATGGTTTATAAAAAATTCTCCCTCCAAAGTGAGGAATGAAAGGAAAGCATAAAAGGATACTTTCAGCTCATTCAAATGGTAAAAAAGGGTGGGTGATAAAACATGTTTCATTTTCAGTCAAAGAAGACCTCCATCAGCATATAAGGAGAAGGCTTCATGATAAGTCTAAAGGGTCATTGAAAAAGGCTGCAACATTAGTGGTTTGTATGATAATCTCCCTTGTAAACAAAATGAAGAAAAACACAGTTTTTAACAACTTTTCATTTCATAAAACAATGTTTTTATCAATGATTTCAAAGGGCTGCAATAGCACTGTTTTAATGAGTTTCTTTCAGATGATGGGTCTTTTATAGAGCTTCAAAGTAATATGGTGTTGAGGGGGTGAATTTTACTTTAAAAGGGGCTTTCAAATGAAATACAGAGTTTGAGCATCAATATGTTTCAAAACTTCTATCTCAATATTGGAAAAATAAATTCTAGGCCAAAGCCAACAAAGGAGAAAAGTTATGAAGATACGGTTCCGATGGGCTTAAAGGACACCCTACCAACAGAAGGTCAAATCAGTTTTTAAGAGACCTTCTCCATTACATGAAATAGTAGGGCTTCACCCAACAAGGTCAAGATGCTGCATCAGTAGTTTAAAAGATAAATCTCCTTGGTAAAAGATACATAGAAATGACACATATGCAAAAGCCCTCATCACCTCACAAATAGTGGATTTGCATATTGGGTTCTACTTTTTTACGAGATGGACCCATAACAAAATATAATGAGGAACAGGATGTTGGCATTAAAATGAATCTGAACAAATGTTGAATTTTGCTGTTGTTCTTAAAATCTACCAACTACCAAGAATTAGATATCAAAGCTAGGGGTCATCAGGAATCTCTGCAATTATCACAATCAGAGGATATATTGTTTGAAGATGGGTAGGTTCTTAAGATTGAAATTTGTGTAGTTGGCACACATAAGCCCCTGTGGAGTTTTGGTAAATAGTGCGTGGAGAAAACTTTACAAAGCCCTTGCTGTGGATCCTTATTCACTGATAAATACAATGGGCACATATAGTATGTGCACTATATACGAAAGAATCATTCATGTTGACACTCATTCTATGGAACCTATTAATGGTGTTTCTGCTGATTAAAGTGCAGTCAAGAAAAAAAAAATGTTTTGTTGTTGTTATAATGTGAGGGTTTTTTCATATGAAATTTCTCAATCTATATATATAGATGGAATATTTTATACCTTGCATGGTATCAGTTGAAGAAACATTCCTTTCTATATGACAAACGTTGCAAAAGATAGAGGTTAAGGAGCGCCCAGGAAGCTTGTTTAAAAATGTGTTTCTGACCAAATAGCGATGAAATTGACAAAAGTGAGAGAGGTTTTTGTTCCTCATAGGTTCAAGAAGAAAAAACTCCTTCCGTTTCTACATAGGTATCATGGTTTGTGAGAAATGTAAAAAATACATATGTCACGGGAGAATTTATGCACCAGGATTCACCATTTTTACCAGTGTTGGTACGGTAAAATTTTGAACAACCAAATGTATACCAAATGAAAAACCTCAAGAATATTTGGAAATTATACCTCCATAGCTTTCCAACGAGCCATCTCGTGCCAAATTCCGACAACAGGAAGGCATCCAAAAGTAGCCTGCAAAAAGAACTATGTATTTCTGCACTAGCATTCACCATTTTTGACCAGCGTTGGGACAATCAATTTTTAAACAAAAAAATGGACGCCAAATGAAACCAATCAAGTATATTTGGAAATTATACTTCCATATATTTCCAACGAGCCATCTCAGGTCCAATTCCGACACCGGGAAGGCATCCAAAAGTGGCCTACAAACACCACTATGCATTTCTGCACCAGGATTCACCATTTTTGACCAGTGTTGGAAAAAAAAAATTGAACAACCAAATTGACACCAAATAAAAAAAATCAAGCATATTTGGAAACTAGACTTCCATATCTTTCCAATGAGTCATCTCGAGCCCAATTCCAACACTGGGAAGGCCTCCAAAACTGGCTGCAAAAGTGTGTGACGCGCCTGGAAAATTGGGCGGCGCACCTGTAGGTATTAATAGTGTATTTTTATAAAGAGCGCGATGTACCTGTGCAGCAAAGAGTTCTCTTACAGATTTATATGAAATTTTCCACAGTAAAGATAGGATTATGCTTTGAAACATTCTTCACATTTCCCTCATTAAGGTTTTTTATTTATTGGTTAAAGGAGTATTTCAACAACAGTTTCCAAAACACACTTTGTTTGCCGAATCAAAAAGGTGTTCTTGCTATGGTTATCAAAGGTTAACACATTGATTTTAGAGGATATTGTATCAGCTTGAAAGATGTCTTGTTTACCTTTTCAAAATAATGAATAACAAAGGGACAGTGCTTGAAGGGAGGTTTTTGTGCCAACACAAAAAATATTCTTTTTCAACAAAGAACCACAAATACATCTTATTCCAGATATTTTTCCCAAACACAGAAATAAAAAGTGATTTTTGTTTTCATTTAACAAATGATTGTCTGTTAGAATCCAAGAACATAGTGAATTACAAAGGGAAAAGGAAATTTTGTGAAGGGAATCATGATCAGTTTGAAGGAGCATTTGAAAAAAGTGTTTTAAACCAGTCCCTTTGTTGCTTAAACCACAAAGAAAGTAGTGATTAAAACATGGACATTCATCATTTCAAATTGAAGGTGTGCAATACATAAAATAGTGGTGTTGAAATCAATTTGTTTAATATATTAGAGAAGAAGTAGTGGTTAGAAGATGAAGATTTTTGTCAGTTGAAAAGAGTCTTTTAAACATTGATTTCAAAAAGCGCCATGATCATCTAAATCAAAGGAAAAATAGGGATTGAAAGGTAAAATCATCATAGTTATTGATGATCTGTTTGAAAAAATATTTTTTATTGAAACAGTGAAAAGGAAAAGGGCTAATGTGCAAATTTGAAAATCCTTTTGTGCTATGAGACAGCTAAGGTTACACATAGTTGATAGAGGCAAAAATAGAGTTTTGTAAAATACTTTCAAATCAGTTTAAAGAGTCATCTTGGCATTGGTTTCAAAGAACACCTTGTTTACTAAACCAAAGAAGAAACAGTGATAGAAGGGCATTGTCCTTGTTGAAAGTTTGAAAGGTTGTTTAGAGACAGTGAAAGGAAGAAACATATCTTGTTTTGTTTTAACATACCATTTTTGTCATGATGAAAGAAAACAATGACTTCAAATGAGTCCCTTTTTGTTTCAAATAAACATAGAGAGACGGTGAATAGAGGATGAATATTTTGTCAAATTGAAAGGGATATTCTTGCTGTGGATAACAAGGATAAAATAGTGATTGAGGAAAGGAGGTTTGTGGTGCCAAAAAAACAAGGATACTTCCCTTCAAAAACCACAAACATGTCTTGTTAAAGGCCTCTTGGCTCAAACACAATACTGAAGAGATGACTTTAGTGATGATGAGGAAAAAGGCAAAGATTCTAAACATAGCAGTGATAATGAAGAGCAAAGTGATGGGCAATGAGGCAATGATGAAAAGGAACATTATGGCATCCAACATAGCAATAAGCATGAGGGTGATGAAGCAAAAAACAGTGAAGGGAAAGAGCATGACAGTGATGAAGAAGGCAGTGACAAAGACAAACAAGGCAACCCTCATGCAAGCAATGATGAGGGCAAGAAAATACAAAACATGGATCATGAAGGGCACTCTCCAAAGCATGTGCTAGCTGCCTCTCCTAGGCAAGGGGCCATGACTTCTTCACTAAAGCTAAAATGCCAAACAACAAGGAAGAAAACCAAGAAAAGCTCAAAATTGCCCAAAGAGGGCACCTGGTGAGAAAAAAGGAGAAAGAAACCTCTAGGCTTGGAATTTGGGCCTGAGCTTCTAGGCATGTTTCTAAGAAGCCTTGAGGTACTTGCTCGCCAAAATTGGGCAAAATTCAACAAGTTTTGGTTTTTTATCATTTTTGGGCTTTTTGCTAAAAATCATGGGCATTGCCATTTCTGTTTGAGACATCCTCAAAAGATGAAAATGGTATCATTGAATGCCATAATTTCAGGGGCATCTACTCAGCGATTTTCAGATCAATTGAAGATGATTTGGTCCCCCAAAGATGCAAAAAAACACTCACTTTTTCGTCACTCTACCCACATATCAGCAAGGCCTATTTTTTTTTGGGTTTTTTCACTCAGTTCCATATTTTATAGACTTATAGGAATCATATTGGAAAAATTCAAGTTGTTCCAAAAATCAGACATCTAGAGCTTTCCAACGAGCCATCACAGGCCTCATTTCGACATGGGGAAGGCCCTCAAAAGTCATCCGAAAGAAAGGAAATTTTCTGCTAGTGTGCCCTTAGTGCTTTTTGGCCAAAAAAGGTATTTTTCTGAAGTAGCCTCTCCAAATGTGCGTTAAGATATTTTGGGACATTATCAGTCATAACAAGTCAATATAATTCCCTTTTTTAGCATTTTTTAGATATTTTCATAGATATTTTGTGCCTTGGGCTTTGCAAAGCCTCAAGGACAAAATTAGATATTTTTGATGGGCCAATGAGCTTGCTAGTTGCACTAGGAGCTTTTCCTCACTTTGGCCTATATATTCCAAATGCTTTCATTGTAAATAAGGTTGAACTTGATGATATAGAGAAATATATGGTTATACAAGCTTGGAAGAAACACTTGTCTCATGCATTGGATAGTTTCTTGAATGTTTTTTGATGATGAAGGAGGACTGTTGTTGGATTCCTTGACTTGGTAAAATGGTATAGTGTCCCTCTATGTTATGCTTCTTAGTTTTCATTCATATTCCATATTCTTGCTTGCTATAAGAAATTAGAGAATAGATTTGAGACATGCCCTTGGAGGCACCTCAAATTTCCTTTTTCTTTATATCTTCTATGTTTTCTTCCTTCTTAGTCATATCAAAAAATCCTTGATTGCTCTTTGATAACTGAAGAAATTGTTTTATTGTTTCATTTATGGTTTTATGCATGCTAAGTATGATTCACAGTATGCCCTGCTTACTCATGGCCAGTCATAGCTCCACCTCTGAAACCTTTCTTTGATTGTTTGATTGTAATTTGTTGAACCAAGGAGTTCTTGTACTAATCTTTCCCTTTGCCTGAAACTATGCAATATTGCTTCAAAGTGCCCAATAGCTTGAAATATTATGCTTAGGAATTTCTTCATACTGATTTGAGTTGTTTGTTTGTCTTAATTGTATTTCCCCAAAGTCTGATAGTAATTTCCTAAAGTTAGAGAGTCATATATCTCTATGTATTGCTTGAATGTTTATTTCTATGCATTGATTAGTTTATAGTTACATTTCTCATGATTAATGGTTAGCCCTACCATGTTTATGTCAGATATTGAATTATTTATGTTTAATGTGACCTATTTACAAATTTAGTGTCATCCATCCATTTTACAGAATCCATTTTACACCTCTGCTCAAATCGGCCCTTCCCAGCAACCTTGTATCACCATACTGGCTTTTCTTGACCTTTTCGACCCCATAGCCCAGTTAATCTAACAATATTTTTATCTATCTTATTCTTTGATCACTTCATCCCTCACAAAACTAAAAACAAAACCAAAAACCTAGTTCATAACTAGCCTAAAATTAGAAACACAAGAAGAAAACACATAGATATCCCTTACACAAATAGAGAGAGCCCCCTCTAAGTCCAGGAAGGCTAGGTCCTTGGGCTCCAAAGTTGGTTTGATGTTACCCTGTCACTTGGCTTGCTAATCAGCCAAATCATAGGACCCTAACAAGGCCGAGATGTCGAGAGGTGAGTGAGGGGTCAAGTGAGTGGGAGGGCAGGGTTGAGAGGCGAGTGAGGGGTCAGGTGAGTTGGAGGGCAGGGCTATGAGGGGGAGGTGAGCGATGTGAGGGCGATGGGTTGAGTCGTGGGATGTGCGAGGGCCGAGAGTGAGGGTGAGAGTGGATTAAGCGTGGAGTTGGGTGCAGGTGTGAGAGTTGTGCAGTGAGGGCCGAGAGCAGAATGTTGTGGGCTACAGTAAATTTTTTTTTTTAAGTAAAAACACACCAAAGCTAAAGAATTTTAACTGTAATGAGAAATGGTAGAGTTTTCACGGTAATGCGCTAGAAAAACTAGGCAGAAATTGTAGGAAGAGATTGCAAGATTTGTAGTAAACAACTGAAAAAAAAAATTCAAAGACCCACTTTAAATAGTAGCAGACAATATTTTCCAGCAGCTTTCTAATGTGCAGAAATAAAGGTAGGCAGAAATTGCAAGAAAAATTTCAGAATTTTTTTAGAATGCAGAATGGAGGGAGCAGTAAAAACTGAATGCAATAGGGAGCAGTGAGAGAAAACCTGCAGAATTCGGAATGAACCCAAAGGAATAATTGCTGAATGCTGCAAAAATTGATTCCTGAATGCTGCAGAAAATTGTTGAATGCTGCAAAAATAACTAGGTCAATTTTTGCAGATTTACACAGGCCACAGAAACAAATGGCTAACACAAGGTTGAGTTGTTTATGAACGTATCAGCTCTGATACCATGTTAAACACACACATGGTGTCAGGAGAAAACTAAACACACACATAGAAAGATAGGCATTAGTTGCTTCTCTATTACACATAGATGTAAATTTATAATACAATAATGTGACTCTTGGATTCATCTTCCAAGGTCACTTGGACTCCTTTGAGACTCTTTGTCTTCCACACCTACCCATAGAGGATTAGGTGTTCAAAATTTTTTAATTCAGGGATTTTACCCTTGTGCAGTCTTTGTTCCAGCTCCATTCATTATTTGCATGCTTCCTTTCGGTTCAAAAGGCAAGTGTTCATAGTTCTGCCCTTGTTTCTCTTTTCTGTTCTATGGTGAAAATCTTGTTCATCTTCATGATGAGTTGGTCTCGTGTTCTAGCATGGTTTTATCTAGAACATTACACCGTTGTACAGGTTAGCTTGTGCTCTTCGAAATTTAACTGCTCTCTCAAGTTATGTAATGGTTTACTGGTCTTGTTTTTAATTCAGTTTTTTTACCCTTGTGCAATCTGTGTTCCAACTCTTTAACTGTTCTCTCAAGTTATGTAATGGTTTACTGACCTTGTTTTTAATTCAGGGTTTTTACCCCTGTGCAGTCTTTGTTCTAGCTCCAGTCATTATTTGCATGCTTCCTTTCGATTCAAAAGGGGAGTGTTCATAGGTCTGCCCCTGTTTCTCTTTTTTGTTCTACGATGCAAATGTTGGCCATTTTCATGATGAGTTACTCTCGTGTTCCAGCATGGTTCTATCTGGAACATTACACCGTTGTACAAGTGAGCTTGTACTCTTTAAAATTTAATTGTTCTCTCAAGTTATGTAATGGTTTACTGGTTTTGTTTTTAATTCATAGTTTTTACCCTTGTGCATTCTCTATTCTAACTCTTTAATTGTTCTCTCAAGTTATGTAATGGTTTACTGGTCTTGTTTTTAATTCGGAGTTTTTACCCTTATGCACTCTCTATTCGAGCTCCAGTAATTATTCGCATGCTTCCTTTCAGTTCAAAAGGCGAGTGTTCATAATAGTTGTTGTTTCGAGCAAAACCTAGGTTATTCTCAATCCTTTGGCGGAGTTATACGTGTTTAGTTTGATTATTTACTCAATTATTCTGAGGGTTTCCGAGTTGCGCTACTAGTACAGTTTTTTCCCATATGTGGGTTTCTAAGTTATGGTATTAAGTTGAAAAATTGACATTTTATATTTCATGGACTCTCCACCCAGGATGTAGATATTTAGAATGTTGTTACTTTGATTCACCAGACTGTGTTTCAATGGGGTTTTGGGTATTAAGCCGAACTGCTCGACCGCATTAAAAGTATTGCACTGTCATGGCTTGTTACAGCTTAAGTTATTTTTTGTTGTTTAAGTTGTTTCTCCACTTGCAAACCCATCTGGGTTTCTGTGCTAAGCCGAATTTGTTCAGAATATTAAAATGTTGCATTACATTTTTCTTTCAGGTAGATAACTACCTCAAAACTGTGGCTAACGTATTTCGAGAATTTGTAAGGAATTGGTCCATATACGTTGATAATGATTTATTATTAATTAATTATATTAATTGTTGTTTGTTTCAACAGGAACAAACTTCAAAATTATTTCAAGAATTTGTAAAGAATTGGTTCATTTACTTTTATAATGATTGATTATTAATTATATTTGATTGAGTATTTTAAGTAAAATTCACTAAGTGATTGTGCAAACATATATCATGGTGATTGGTGAAAATGAGAATCCGAAGTGGGTCTCTCCACTGGAAGCTGCAGCGGGAATCGACTCTCTAACCTAAGGTTTGGTTCTATGTCTGCACGTAGTTGCCAACTCTGGCAGGGGTCAGTTCCCTGTTCACTAACCTGTGACAGAGGGGGTTTGCCCTGGCCCAGCGGATGGGCAAACCGAGGGCCTCTGGGGCCCCTAACTTCAAGAAAATAATGATGGCCAAAGGAAAAGGGCCCTTGGAAAGAGTGAAAATCAAAGATTTTGAAGCAGCGGGAAAAAGCAACTTCAGGAAAAGGACAAAGAGGGACAATGATGCCATGGTTAACCAGGCTCACAACCAATCTCAAGGCATCAAAAACTCAGAGGATAAAGGCATAGCAAATTCTTCTCAAGGGAAGAACCCTCGAGATGGAGGAATGGAATCCAAAGGAGTTGAGGCTAATGATACCTCTACCATGAACGGAGCCACTCCTGTTGGCTCTGCTATAGAGAACAGGAAGCCCATAGCCATGGGTAGATGTAAACCGAAAACTACTAAAATCCTAAGGGTGGTCATTACAGACCTAGAACTTCAAGCTTACCAGGATCGCATGGCCATTCACGCTGTAATCTGCAAGTTTATGGGCTTTTGGCCCACAAAAAAGGCCTTATGCCAATGGATAAAACAGACCTGGAAGCTGAAAGGAGACATAAAACTTCACCTGGGGGCCAAGGGTTTCTTCACAACCATTTTTTCTAACCTGCAAGATAGAGACCATATATTTGATGGAGTACCTTACTTCTATGGCTCTGCGGGTCTCTACATGAGACCTTGGAAGCCAAACTTTGCTCCTGAACAGGAAACCTTCACGCATGTTCCAGTTTCAATTCGCCTTTTTTCTCTACCAATCGACTATTGGAGACTGATAGCCCTGGAACAAATCGGCAACAAGTTGGGAACTTTTATCCAGACCTCTGAAGCAACAATCCAAAAAATGTACACTTCTTATGCTTGGATCTATGTTGAAATGGATGTTTCAGGTGCCCTTCATGATGGTCTTTGGCTAGAATACATAGATGAGATTTTCTTCCAGGCCATAGATTATGAACAGATACCCTTTAGATGCAGGAAATGCCATGAGCATGGCCATTTAATTAGGGAAAGCCCTCTAAACAAACCTACAGAGAAAGCCAAGGATAGCTCAGAAAAGAATAAGGATGGCTTTTTCCAACCCTCGGGCAAACACAGAACCAATAGAAGAAACCCACCGAAGACAGGAATCCCCACTAAAGGTTCCATGAATGCATTTTAAGTGCTTGGATAGGATATCGCTGCAAAGGAGAACACCCAAACTTCAAAAGAAAAGTAGAAATACCAGCAAGAAAATGTTCAGAACACCCAGCCTCGGATTCTTGACTCGATTGATGATTTCCTCCTAGATCCTAGCCTCGGGATATATGCTGAAGGAGATGAGGAAATGGTTATGAGTGAAATAGGAACAGAAGATCAGGACTTAAGTGACATACTTGATAAATAAAGACTGGATCTTAACACCATGTTCGAGCAATGGAAACAAAAGGGAGTTGACCACATCCCAGAGGAAGAGATAGATAGAGTCAATTATCTTTTCCTTTCCAGGCAGGATGCAACCTTTAGAGGGTAGAAAAATAATCTGGGAACAACTACAGGGCTGGGAATAAATATGAAAACCTTTCAAAGTTCTCTTTCCAGCACCAAACACAAGAAAAAAGAGGAAGAAGGACCAATAAGGAAGCACTCTACAAGCTTGGCCAACTACTCATCAACTCAGGTAAAATGAAAGCCCTTGATGCCTTGCCGTTCTCCTCCTAATCTTGTTTAATCATTAAATTACTCTCATGGAACATAAGAGGGCTTAACAGCAAAAATAAACATAGACTGTTAAAGAAAAAGTTACAATGGAAAAACCGGACATTATTTTCCTACAAGAAACTAAGTGTACCAGGAAGAAGTTGGAAATAGTAGGAAAATACATAGGAAAGAGGATGGAATTCCTGGAGGTTGAGGGTAACAGTTTGAAAGGATGTTTAGCCATCTTCTGGAACCCTCTTTTCCTTCACCTTCTGAATGCATAGGCCTCTCGATCTTTCCTCTCCCTTGAAATGAAAATCTGGGGGAGAAGGGCACATATCTATTCACGAATGTTTATGGTCCTCAACAGATGGAAGACAAGTTACAACTGTTGAACAATCTTTCAAATCTGCAGAACAGATACCCCAACGCAAAGGCCATCTTTGGAGGTGACTTTAATATGATCACTTCTTTAGGGGGAAAAAAGGAGGAATAAGAACCCTGAGCAGAGATGCTGAGGCGTTTTCGTCTTTTATCAGGGCAACAAATTTGGTGGATATCATACCCAGAAATGGCTCTTTGACTTGGACTAATAAAAGAGGAGGCGATAGACACATTGCTTCCACACTGGATAGGTTTTTGATTTCTGACTCCATTCTCCTGGAAGGAGTCATGGTGGAATCGAAAATCATTCCTTCCGGGGGATCAGATCACTGGCCTATATCTCTGGATGCCTCTATCCTTGGCACTCCGAAAAATATGGCGTTTCGCTTTGAGAGATTCTGGCTCAGTCACCCAAATTTCATCTCCAACATCAAACTCTGGTGGAATGAGCACTTAGACACCAGAGGAACCAAATTTTTTTGGCTCCAAGCCAGACTGAAACACATCAAGGCTAAGCTCCAAACCTGGAACCAAGAGGTCTTTGGCAATATTTTTGAGGAAAAGCAGGCCCTGGAGGAGTAGATAGCACTGATACACAGCAACTGGATTAAAGGGGATATCTCCCAAGACTCCATTATTACAGAGCATCAGCTCAGGCAAAAGTGGGATGAGCGATGTCATCAGGAAGAAATTATATGGAGACAAAAATCCCACATTAAATGGCTAAAGGAAGGGGAGAAGAACACAAAATTTTTCCATCGATTGGCCATGGATCACAGATGCAACAACAAAATCACCCAGATCAAGATGGAGAATGGTTTGTTTGTCCAATCCCATCAAGATATTGCTCATATCCTAAGAAACCACTTCTTTGGGATTACGACTGAGCTAGACATTGAGAGAAGGGAGGCCATCAAAGAGTTCATCACTTCCATTCGAAAGTTGATCACTGACGAGCAGAATAAAACCTTGTACCGCCTGGTCACCCTTTTGGAAGTGGAAGAGGTTGTCAAAGATATGGCCAATGGCAAGGCTCCAGGACCGGATGGCTTCACCATTGACTTCTTTAAGGCATGCTGGGATCTAGTGAAGATTGATTTGTGGGAGGTGGTCGAAGATTCGAGGAAGTCCTCCTCTATTCTCAAATCCGTTAACTCTACTTTCATTACACTCATTCCTAAGGAAGAGCACGCTTGCACTCCTAATAAGTTCAGACCTATCGCTCTTTGCAATGTGTTATACAAGATCATATCCAAAGTAATGGCGAATAGATTGAACCTGTTCTGCCCTTGATTATATCTGAAGAGAAATCGGGTTATGTGGAAGGACGAAAGATCATGGACAACATCCTTTTGGCTTAGGAAATGATCCACTCTCTGCATTCTAATAAGAAGGTGGGCATGATCATACAACTAGACTTATCCAAGGCCTATGATAAGGTTAGTTGGAGATACCTGGAAGCTATGCTGCTTGCTTTTGGTTTTGATCAATGTTGGATAAATTGGATATTAGCCATGGTTAAATATCCCAGCTTCTCTATTTTGGTCAATGGAGCTCCTTCTTCACCCTTCTATCCCTCAAGGGGCATTAGGCAAGGTGACCCCATCTCACCTTTTCTGTTTGTCATCCTAATGGAAGTTCTGAGTCGCATCATCAAATCTGCCAAGGTAAGGAACATCATCATGGGTCTCCAACCCCTAAATCATTTTCCTGCCACCACTCATCAACAATTTGTTGACGACACCATCTTGCACGGTACCCCCTCTGTTAAAGAAGCCAAGGGGTTCAAAGCTATTATGAACTTATTCAACATTTCTTCTGGTATGGATCTAAACTTGGACAAATATTTTGTTTTCTTTTTCAATACCCATATGGGGGTCCAGAGACATCTCATGGAAATTCTAGGCTTTAAGAGGCACAACCTTCCCTCTAAGTATCTAGGCGTTCCTCTCACCAATAAGCCTTGGCAAAAGCTCCACTGCGAATGTATGCTTTCCAAATTGGAGGACAGGGGCAATTATTGGACCACCAGGGTCTTGAACTTTGTTGGTAGATTGGTTTTAACTAAGGTCGTGCTTCAGGCCATACCTCAGTACATGTTGTATATTCTCCCTGCTCCTAAAGGAGTCATCTAGCGGATCAGGAACATTCAAAGAACCTTCCTCTGGTCAGGCAAAGCGCAAAAACCCAAATGGGCTCTTGTTGCCTGGGATAAGTTATGTAGACCAAAAAATCTGGGGGGTCTGGGGCTGCAGGACCCAGACACAATCAATAAAGACTGTGGGGTGAAACTTTGGTGGTGCTGGCTCAAAGAAACTCAAATGCCATGGGCTAAATTATGGAAGGCTAAATATGTTGAGGAATGGCAACTAGAGGATCTGATAAGAATGACAAATCCCCTTGCAGGATCCCCAATCTGGAATTTGGCTAAAGACAATAGAAATATCATTTAGGATTCCTGTTTCTGGGAGCTTTGGGATGGAACAAATGCGCTTTTTTGGGAGGACGCTTGGCAACATATGCCCAAATTAGAAAGCCCTAGTTTTCTCCCTCTACAAATATGGTTTCAGAATGCTGGAAAGGTACTTTTCCATCAATATTGATCAGACCACAATGAAGACCAATAATGGAGGAATTGGAGTCTTGCTCCTCCTCCCTTGGAGAATAAATTGACTGGGATCCTCCTATCCCTAAATTTTGTTCTTGATCAAAGGTTAATCCATTTCTCTCAAGATAAGGACCAACTCAAATGGGGGAAGCTTGAGGGGGGCACTTTCAATCTTAGGGAAGCTAGAGTGCACATCGAGCATAGGGCCCTTGAAGAGAAAGTTGCTTGGTACCCCAATGTTTGGGATAGAACTATGTGGCCAAAATTTATAACCTTTCTTTGGATGCTCATGAATCAAAAAATTCTTACCTCGGAAAATATATTAAAACGCGGTTTTGTTGGCCCTTCATGGTGCCCCCTATGTGAGAGGGATGAGGAAACCATGAACCATTTACTTAATGTTTGTGAATGGACTAACAATCTATGGGAATGGCTCAATGATATTTTCAATCAGTCTGACAGAAATAAGGATTCCATTCAGGACTGTATAGCCAACTAGCGCACAAATTACTCCAGGTGCGGCATGGTTAACACCCTCTGGCGGCTAAGCCCTGGTTTCATTATATGGTCAACTTGGAAGGAAAGGAATAGACACATTTTTCAAAAGGAAACCAGGCAGATCGAAATCATCAAAACCTCCATCATGCATAATTTAAGAGAAACAATCCTTACTACTTGCAAAGATGAGCAGGCTGCCTCGCTCTCCCAAAACGACTCTTGAATTTTGTTGATGTTTGGCTTAAATGGAGTTTTGAATCCTCATATCCCTTCAAACTAGCCAAATCTGATTCCTCCTCCTGATCTCTGGCAATGCCCTATCCTGGGTTACTGCAAATTAAACTTTGATGGGCCGTCCCTGGGACACCCTGGTCCTGCTGGGCTTGGAGGGGTTATAAGGAATGACAAAGGGGAAATCCTTCACATCTTCTGCAGAACTCTGGGGGAGGCTACCAACAACGAGGTTGAGTTCGCTGATCTGGAACAAGGCCTGTGGATCCTTATCCGTCTGGGCATAAGCACAATTGTGGTGGAAGGGGACTCCCTCCTGGCCATCACGACGGTCAAACATATTTAGAATGGCACGAAGCCTGGGAAAGTTATCACACACTGGCGTCTGGCCATGGTTACGGATATTATCGCAAACCAACTCACTTCCCTCAACAGTATAATTCTTCAAGCAGTCAGGAGAAAGCCAAATGCTCTCGTAGATTGTCTTGCCAACTACTTTGTGGATCACCTAAGGGAACTCATTGACACTTGTTGGCAAGATGTCAGGAGTAATGAACTTCGGGATCAATGCGCTCAAATTTCAAGAAATGACCTCACCGAACGATCAAGTGAGGAAGGTGGCCTGCAGTCTATGGATACTCAATAATTCATGAGGATAAACTATTTTCTTGATCACAAGAGCTGGCACTATTGGGAATGGTCCTATAAGGTACCGTGGAAAATATGGAGGTTTTTTGAAAAGGACGATGGCAGGATCCAGTGTCACAATTGACGTTATGTGTGGCAGTCTCCTGCATGCGACACAACCGGCACTAAGGAGCAAATTCATTTTCGGGGTAATGGCAACAACACCCTGATTAGACCTTAAGCGACTTGCAATGATGGCAGTAAGCAGATTAATGGTGTATTTATGCACCCCATCTAGGCCCTGATTCTCACTTATCTTCTCATGTTCTGGACCCTTTTCATCGTGTTCAATCCCTCTATTGTGTTCTGTGTTGTTGATCGGTCTATCGCTCCTGTATTTTGGGCTCCTTTCCCTGGTGGCTACATCCAAACTATGGTGGACCGTAATCTTCGAAGTGCTAAGGCGGCAAGAGCGCTCAAGCATGCGAAGGAAGGATATGAAGCGGCTGTATCAAAAAAGGGCAAGCAAACAATTGAACAGTTGCAGGAGGAGGTTCAACAGGCACAAACTACCATTGAAAGTCAGGCCATCAGTGAGGAAATGGATTGGATTGTTGACCCTGGCACCCCTTCAACTAGAGCAACACAGTTTTTGCAGACACAAACTCTGTTTTTGCAAATGAAAACCATGCTGGCCAAAGCCATCAGCATGCAAGGAGTAGCTGTCAAAGATGCTTACGCGGCCACTTCCCTTGCTTCTGCTAAGAACTCAGCATGTTTGGATAAAATGGAGGTTGCCATGAACTCGCTCACTGAAGAGCTAAAGATGCTTTGAAAGAAGCTGGATGGGTTTACCCGTATGTTCGAACTGTATCTGAGGCACGTTCTAAACGTTTCAATCTAGGTTTTGGAGGATGACTCCTATGCAACGATCATTCGTTGCTACAAGCCACGATTCATCCCCAAAGGTGTTGAGGATGCCAGTCCAAGTGTGGCCAGTCAATTGGGCACCTCCAACCCGTTCTTGTAGCCTGACTTTGGTTGTTTGCATCTATTTTCTCATGGTTGTTATGTTCTCTCTATCTCTTTGGTTTTGTAAATCTGTCAGCAGTTTAAGTATTTTTGCAGACAATTTTGCCTTGGTTAACTGTAATTCTCATTATGGCAACCCTGCGTGGTTGGTTGGTTTCATGTTTATGTTGGTCAATCTTTCTGCTATCGTTGTTAGGAACACTGTTCACCTATAGCAGCTTGTGTATGATCTTTTGTGCGGTTGGACTGTGACTTCTCATGTCCATCTGGATCTAACAAGTCATTTTGTAATCATATGTACTATCAGTTTTACTTCTACTTAATATAAATCCGCTGACTTACATAAAAAAAGAAGAAGTAAAATTCACTAAGTAAATAAATTGTTGCTTGTTCCAAGAGAAACAAAATTCACACAGTAAATAATTTAGTTTGGAATTTACATTGTAATTCAATTTTGACCATCATACTAGACAAAAATTCACACAATAATTGAATTTTCACTTGGTTTATTAGGGAATATTACAATTATTTTCACTTAGCTTATTAGAGAATATTACAATTATTGTGATAAAATGTATATTTAGAATTTTCCTAGCAACTATTAAATCTCTTTAAAAATCTTATGGCTTTTTTTTTGCAATATTTCATGATGATGCAATTGCTAGTATTAAGATTAATTATATCATTAAAATTTGATTCATGTTTTTAATTATATTATTAAGATTTGATCCACGTTTCAAACTGATTAATGTGATTTATTTTTAGAATAAAATCAACATTTTAAAATAAAAAATATTACAGTAAACCATCCTTTTCATTTAATCCAGAAACACTTAAAATTTAATCAAGAAACATTTAAAATTTAAAATAGAGAAGCGATATTAATCAAGAGAATTTCAAAACATGGAGGGATATTAATCAAGAAACGTTCATAACATGAGAAGGATATTTCATAAAGCCAAAGTGTGTATAAAGGGTGGGTGGTATTTTTAGTAAATTAATTTAGACTTCACGATATAAGTTAATTTAGAATAGTCATCAATTTGAACACAATTTGTTTGAGCAGCACAGCAGCCAAATTTTACCAAATAAAGGAAATTAAGGAGGAAATTTTATGAGTGATTTAAAAAAAGAGAGAGTTGTTTTCAGTGTGATTTTTTGGAATTTTAAGATATTTTTTTAACGAATTTCTATCAAATTTTAGAAAAATTAAACCCAAAAATCACCACAAAAACCTTACAAAAATCGCGTCGGACTAAAGACTACTCCAAAAGGAATTCCGAAATAGACACGCCAGATAAATGTCAGCTTTGGATGTCTAGAAAATATCTCGGAATTTGAAAGTCCAGATACAAAGTAGGCATTGGAGCCCTCCGATTCGCAGAATGTGCAATCAGGATAAGGATGTCCGACAATAAGTGGTGTCTCATTATGCAACCTTCATGCGCGGAGGAATAAGTTGAGGAACGTAGAGCCCTGGAAGGAAACTCTGGCGACGCATGTGCTTTTTTCAGAAATCACATTAAATTTCGCTCCTCAGCGCCGGCGGAGCATTTGCTATTTCAGTTACGGAGTTATTGTAAGAAATATTCGCTACCCCAGCTTTAAATACATTGTCGCTGGGCTTTGTAAATTGTGACTGCGTGTCTCAGAAGTTTTTTTATTTTATTTTTTGGCTGCGTTTGCTTTGTTTGTTGTACTATACAGCCCAACAACTATGTCGCCGTCGTTACCTTCATCTATAATTGTTGAGGCTCCTGGTTATGTGAGAATTTACGAAGACGGAAGTATTGAACGCTTGGTCGAACAGACTACGGTTCCCCCTTCTCCAGAGCTCGAATCTGATGATTTGCATGGAGTGGCTTCCAAAGACGTGGTGATCAATCCTGAAACAGGCGTCTTCGTTCGTCTCTACCTCCCCCGGCTCAAAGTTACCAATGGAAAAGAAAAAGTCCCAGTACTTGTTTATATTCATGGAGGCGCTTTCTGCATTGAATCTGCTGCCTCGCCATTTTATCACAACTATCTTAATAAAGTGGCTACCGAAGCCAAGGTGATTTGTGTATCGGTGGACTATCGGAGAACCCCTGAGCATCGCCTCCCTGCGGCTTATGACGATAGTTTCGGTGTTCTTGAATGGCTTGACCGTCAAGCAGTGGCGCTGGATGGGGTGCCTGTGGATCCGTGGCTCGCTTCACACGCAGATTTCAGGGCGGTCTTTTTGGCAGGTGACAGCGCCGGTGGCAACATCGTGCATCAGTTGGGAATCCGTGCGAGTGGAAGAAAATGGGAAGCCCTGCGTTTCGAAGGGGCCATTCTGGTTCACCCTTTCTTTGACTCGGAGGAACAAATCGGGTGCAGATTGGGCACGGCGAAGGAGGTGGAGGATTTTAATAAGATGACGGATACTTTATGGAGCATCGCTCTCCCCGCAGGGGCGAACAAAGAGCACCCATTTTCTAACCCAATTGGACCCACTTCTGCTCCACTCTCCACTCTTGTGTATGCTCGACTGCTTATATTTGTGGCGGAAAAGGACCTGCTGAGAGATGGTGGTATTTTGTACTACAAAGCTTTAAAGGTGGTAGGTAAAGACGCTTATTTGGTTATGACGAAAGGCGAAGAGCATGTCTTCCATCTCTTCAATCCAGAATCTGAGAATGCGCCTCCCATGTTGAAACGCATTTCGGATTTTATAAATTTCTCCTCTGATCATTCTAACAACTCACACCCCTGATCAGTCTGGATCTTTCCGGAATAAGAGTAAATCGGATTTATGTAGCTCTGGGTTATTTACGTTTTTCTCTGTGCCAGATTGGTGGAAGTGCAAATAAGAGTATACTCATCAGAAGTTTGTGACAGTATTGCTATTCTCTCTTAAACAATCCTCAAAATGTTTTTTTCACAATAAGCCTAAGAAGTTGTTTTGGTTGTTTTCAGATAAGTTGTGTTTTTTTTTTCACAACAGCATGTGTAACTTTTGTAATTTTGTATTTTTTAAGATGGAAATTTTATATTTTTAAAAAAATTATTCCAAAGATGTTTAGCCTTTTATTTGTATTTTAAATAAAATATTTTATAATAATTTTATCTTACCTAATGTTAATGAAAGAAAAAGATACTTTATTTCTATATTAATGTTATGTTACCCATTGTTCATGAAAGAAAAAAGGAATGGATAAAATTAAGGCTGAATAGAAAGAACACAACCCTACTATAATTTGTATTCAAGTTGCTTCATTAATAGAAAAATTATAATTTATTTTAATTTATTTATTTTGGTCTTTGCAAATGTTTTTCTTAATTTCCATAACTAAAAATAAACGTTTTTCTTAATTTCCATAACTAAAAATAAACAAAAAAGTTATTCTTACTATAATGCTTGCCTTATTTTATTTACATGGAAATCAATCAGTAGTGGTTACAAACTTTTTCACTCTCCTCGTATGTGCAAACAATTTTTCTAGTAATTTATACTGCAACTAATGCATCCCACCTTTGTTGACATATGACCTTCCTTGTTTAGTCTTATAACATCACCTAAAGTGTACATCCAACTCAGTGTTAAAAATTCCATGAATGATTATACAACCTCCCCTTTAAATGAAACACCCATGCTCAAGCAAGATTAAATTGTTACTTCAACCTATTTTCCCAAGCACAAAGATGCACTTTCACAGTTAATATGAATTCACTTACTCTTCATAAAGATCAAAACTACCGGATTCAAGCCATCATGACCTGAGTCATGTGGATGATTCCTTTATGAAATTGTGCACACTAAACAAGATATTCATATGAGAACCAAAATAAGTTTCAATACTTCTCCACTCACCTCTACAACTATTATTTTGAACATAAAACAACAAGAAATCAAGCATACAACTAGTACCTTACATTGAATAGGAACCTATTGTACTCTAGAACATAACTTGATAGTAAAGACTATGTAATTGGCCATACTATGGACATATTTCCATCTATTGAAACACCTAGGTACCCAAGCACGATGCTTGCCAATAGTTAGTTTGAAAATAGGATGTATCCAAGTGAATCTTACATTCTTTGCACCTACCAATGAGGAAATATATTTCAACATCCATCAAATAGTCTTTTATGAAGGAGAGAAACATGTAGCCATAACTCCCTCCTAGCTACACCACATTTTACCAACTACACTAAGGAATTATTTTTACAAATTGCATTGTGTTTACATGTAAGACCACAAATCCTCTTCAAAAGAAAATGACACACATGATAGGAATACCATCTTCCTCTTCTAAAGTCATTTAGATGTTTGGATTCTTTATTTGTGATTTTGACCTTTGGAATCACGTACATACTTGGTCTCTTTCTTTGTTCCTTCAACATTTTCTTCTTAGACATCTTTATTTAGTGTTTTTATTGGATTTATATGTAGACCCTATAATTTGTTAGAATTGCAAATTCTAAAAAAATAACTATTATTTCATGTTGAGGTCACAAAGCTCAACATGAGTACTCACTTTGAATACCTATAAATTACAAAGATACACTTTGAACACATCTTCCAACACCATCATAAGTCAACACCAACCCTTATAGAAAACTATGAAACAACACAATTCCATTTGATTTCACCAAGCAAGCAACTTGAACCCAATGCTTGACTTTCCACTTTGGTTCTTTGCACATTAATTTGTTGCATATATATTCCATGTCCTCACATACATAGAATAATGAATATTTAACTGACAAATATGATTGGAAATAGATCTCTCATCTTAAGACTAATTCATGTCTTCATGTAGCCTTACCGTAGAAGAATTTATTTCCCTGATTAATGCCTTGGACGCAAAGTGATTTTTAATGCTCTCAAATTCCTCATGGGCCTTGACATCCTTGTTCCTATGTGTGCCTGCATTCCTCACCCCATTCGTTACAGCTTCTACCTTATGCAATAAAGTTATTTTGGGGATGTTAGATGATTCCTTAGCTATTTGCCATGGGATTCCCATTATCCATGCACCCCATACCGACTTGTAATACATACTAAATTGTGTTCAAGAAGAGCCACATATTGGTGCACCTACAAATGGAAGGTGTCAATGTAGTTAGGAAACAATTGGAGCTTTTTATCATATTCAAGTTTTCTGAGATAGAGTACATAATCGTGTGTTTCTTTTGTTTGTGCCTTCACACCCTACAAAAAACCACAATATCCCTCATCCAATGTCTAGGCCTATGAATTGGGATCCATAGCTTGATTGATGTCTTCTACAGTAGGAATTTTTTTAGCTTTGATCATCTTCATATTTATCCCAATCTAGTGGTGATTCTAGAGGCTCTTCATAATGCATCACATAGACATCTTCATAGGTTTTGTTCACTAATTAGAGGCCTATGTTGCTACATAACACTACAAATCCAATTCATTGTGAACATATTCCTTTAGTTATGTTCTTCTTATGACAATATACATGTAAATAAAAATAAGGTAAGAGCATTGACCACCATGGGAAGTTATTCATGTTTTGGGTTTTCAGAAATCATTGTAAAATAATGTAACAACTCCATTTACCAAATTTTTTTTCTATTTATAGTATGACTATTTAAAGTTGTCATACACTAATATCTATTAGTTCGTCACTCTTCAATGAATGTTGTCTTTATATTTTTTTTTTGTTATTCCTTCATTCGTAGTTCGTCATTATTTGATGAATTCTGTCGTTACACTTTTTGTTGATAATTATAATTCCAAAAATCAAGTATAACATTTCTACTATTGTTTATACTTGTCTAACTTGACTAGTTCTTAGTTAGTTTCTTTTCGTTTCCACTTGACTATGCTTTGTTAGGATCTCCTTCTATTACAATTAAAATTATAATATATATACTCAATTTATATATTATACTTTCCATTCTAAATTAACTCTGTAATAGTATTCTTAAATCTATTACATTAAGGTCTAACTTACTTATCTTATGGTATTTTACATTACCACCATTTATTATTTCTCATAACTACTTACATGTACTCTTTTATTAGAGTTAGAGGTATTTTAAATCTATATGAAGGACTTGATTACTTTCTTAGTAGAGTATATTATTATATTACCATGATTGTCTTACCCTTTATCGATTTCTATTTCATGTTAACCAATTCAAAATTTGAATATATATAGTTAGGAAATGTAATATAAGTTTTTGTGTGGTCCCTCCACTGTTCACCCATATTTATTTCATATCGTTTTAACATTTTTGGGTTAATTGCTAAGTGTTCTCACCATACTTTATGAATGCGATTTTGGATTTTTGGACTGGACACATATATTATATTAATCTATTTCTTTGATTAATATCTCTGTCACTTATAGATTTCATGGATAATCGTATACTTGTTTGGTGATTTAGAATTTAACCGATTTTCGTACTCATGATTGCGTTTATGTGATTTATATGTTTGATTGCGTTTATGTATGTTTCACGATTTCCCGATCTTACAGTACGTATGAATTAATTGACTTCACATGAGTCGTTTTTTGTTTTGGTTGTGGATGGGAGCCACATGTATGGCTTGGATTGACTTTTATTCATTGTGGGTTTTTATGACATCCAAACCCTAACAAGTATTTTCATTTTTCATTTCGTAAAATTTTGGCCTTCGGCTTTACAACCGTTGTTGCGCCACATAGTTGTGGCTTTAGAACGATAGTCTAATTGATTACGGAGGTCAATAATTTCAACAGAGCCAACTTTGCCATACAAAATTTGTATTATCCTCACGAGGCCATCTATCTTCCGGATAAAATTGCATTTCATTGTTTGATAGAGATAAACTCGTTCATGGGTTTAGAATTTCCTATGGTTCTATTTCTCTGCAACTAACATTTTCATTTCTGTTGCAGGTCCTTTAATGGAGTTTTTCCCCTTCATTTGGTTTTATTTAAACTTTTTTTCCTCCTGCAACAATGAGGTAAGAATGAGAGTTTCAATCTCAGACTTCATAGAGTTATATACTGGTAAGTTCTTACTCTGAGCCAGATTATGTTTGTCTTGGTTTTGGAACCACTATGACCCAATTTTTATGAATGAGTTTTTATTTTAATTTACTTTGTTCTAGTTGACATATTTTAACAGAGATTTTTACTGATTAAATTCTCGTATTTTCTCTTTGGTTCGATTCGAACCCTCGTTGATGAAATTTTTGTTTAAAAATATCCATACCGCATTACAAATATTTCATCGATAGTTTTGTTTGGATTTTCGATTTCTTTATGGAGATTTAATCCAACGTATACCTCACTCTATTCTCTGTTAATATTGTGTTTATTTCTCTGTTAATATTGTGTTTATTTGCATTCATTCGAATGAGAAATTTCTGGATTTTTCTTATTCATTTCCCTTTCATTTTTGATTCAATAATTTGATTCCTTTGTTTCAATATTTCTCTCTCTCTAAGCATTTCACTTGAAACGTTTCTCAATTTTGTTATTTAATTTATCGTTGTCATATTCTTTACTACTTCCTTATAGAATTTAGAAATGTCTTTCTTCCCAATTATATTGCTAATTCGATTTTATATTTAGTCATTGAAATACTTCACCTAGTTTTTTAATAATTCTCTTGCGAGAATATTTATTAACTTGTAATGTTAATAACTTGGTAACAAAGTTGAGAATCATTGAATATATATTCAACACATTTGTTTTAATTATTGCTATTTGAATTCAATTTGAGTTTATGAATATCAATTCATAATTTAACCTCGTCGTTTATTAAACCGTTACTGGATTATCTCTATTTGGGTTTATAAACTCAACTTTGAATTTATCTCAGTGCCCTTCTTTAATTGTGTAATTATTGTGTTTTTAATAATATTCCTACAATTCACTATTCAAGAATTTATTCGTTGGTTTAATGTATTTTATCTTCTAGTTATACAGAATTCCTTTCTGTATTAACTTCTCATTTTATACACTCGGATTAGATTAAAAGAATATGAGTTTAATCTTTGTAGAATTTTATTAATTCCTCAATCAATAAAATTCTCAGGAAATTCCTTTTTGTATTAACTTCTCATTTTATAAACTCGGATTAGATTAAAAGAATATGAGTTTAATCTTTGTAGAATTTTATTAATTCCTCAATTAATAAAATTCTCAGTTTATAGGAATACTCTCATTGATTCCTGGATTCTCATTATCTCTTCCTTTCAATCTGTTAACAAAAGGCAAGGTATACTCCTTTCTATTTCATTCTTACTTTCTCCCAATTCCTCTGCTATTTTCATCGAAATTATTTACTGATGATTTTCACATTTTTAATTGCAGATTTAATACCATTGTCCAATTAGGACCAGTAAGGTAATAATCTAAATTTTAACTTCTATTTTCATCGAATTAATTCTCTCAACATCTAATTATTTTCAGACAATTTGTATTCATTTTAACTAATTTATGTTTCTGCATGTATAGGTACTTTCCCTGATTTCCTGTATCTGGCTATAGTTAATTCCTCCTTTGAAATTTCATGAGTATTTCAGTAACTAGTATATTAACAATAGATTATGGTTTCTTCTATACAATTTTCTCTATACCTCTTTAAATAATCCATCCTATTTACATCTGAACTGAATAAAATTTTCATAATCCTATTGCACTCTTTAAATTGGGAGTATAAATTATGTCTATAAGTTATGACAGAATTAAATCGTAATATGTGGACCATACCCTATCATGGCTTAGGTTATTTCACTATTGTACTGTATACTCATTCTGAGATATTTAACTAAATTTTTAGTGTAACATATGTATTTCATTCAGTTTTATCTGTTATGCTATTTTTGAGAATATGTAATAAGTTGTAGTTGTATTCAACTTGTTTTATGATAGCAATTATTAATTATAATTTACATAGTCATGTCAATAATACTTTTATGATAAATACACTAAGTTCTTTCTCTCTAATGTATTTATCTATTTTGTATGTCTTTACAGAAATATTATTTAACACCTAACCTCAAATTTAAACCTATTTCTGGGGTTTAGACATTCTAAGTGTTGGTGAATCATTCTACTTGTCTGTGTAACCATACAGATCAACTGCTATTTCTATAGTTGTTGTCTGTTAAATACACCAGACTATATAAATAAAATTTACATAGCAATTCACCCACCATCCAGAAATTTTACTTTGCTTAACCACTTCAATATACCAGAATTAAAATCTAATTCAGATAATTAAATAATCTCACAATTTTTGTAAAAATAAAATTTATAATATAGAATTGAATTTCTTTGTGCATACCAATTTTGGTAAGACTATTTTCCACCCAACCTTGAACTTTCTTCACAGCTCCTCCGAGCAGAGACCAATTTCTCCAAGGTGTAGACAATCTCTTGTCTACCCAAGAATGACTTATTTAAGCTTGTTTTCCCTTCATCATGTTTCCATAACTGCCGTCCAGTTAATCACGATGTTGTTTTTCTTTTTGCCTAGGCTTTCCTTATGTTTTTTCCACAAAAGTACCTTAAAACGAGTTTTTTTCTCTTTCTATTTTTATGTCACCTCTTCTGAGTAACTTTCCACTTTACTATGGTATATTTTTAGATTTTTATCTCCAATATAATATTCAATTTAATTTATTTTCTCCCAGGATTTTTGGAGGATCTGTGAAAGTCTTAGGAATCTTATCCATCCTCATGGACTTGAAATCCTGGTCTCCATTTATACTCTAGTCTTTGCACAATAATTCAAATTTCATATTTATTTAATTTAAAATAATAAAATATGTCCACAATAATTGTTTTCCTTTAGGTCCACTTAACCTTTAGGAATTTTCAACTGTCTAATAAAAGCAGTAAAAATTGGGATATTACAAATAAGAAATTATTATTACATAGTTGCAACTAGCCCATTTACAATTACAAATTAATCTAAAATATTTAACAGGTGACACTCCTATGGCTTTGCCTCATCCTTTACAATCTCCATCTCCTTTGTGTGAATGGATTCTAGCTCATGGCATCATTATCAATTCTCCTTCATGATCCATGAGTAACCCTCTTTGAACATTATGCATAGTTTCTTGCTCAACTATCCTAAAAATAAGAAATATTATCAAAACCCTATCCTTGGGAACACATCTACCACAATTGGAAACTCCATTATAGTTTCAATTTATCATCATGTTAAATATGTGAAAATTCGTATAGAGATATCAAGTTGTATGTTGTCTCAAAATTGATCTATTTCATTCTCTATCAAAGATCCACAACAATAAATAATGTGGCATTTGAACTCGGTCTTTGTATACACCTCATTTTATTTGTCACCCATTAATAAAATCCTCTCCACTTTACTCTTGTCAAAGAAACAAGAAGGATTATGGTCTTTCATCCCTTGCACCATCATGACTACATTCTCACCTGCCGAGTTCCCCATGTGGCTCCTTGTAGTGGGTGATTCTTCTCTAAATGAAACTTTTCTTTCTTATAGGCATAGTGTCAACTCCATTTAGAGTAGCAATGCATCCTCCTACAATTGTGATAAACACACAAAATAACTCACAACAAACATCTACTCTCTAAATGTTCTTAGGCCCACTCGTGAGGGAGTCAAGCGTAAGATTATCTATAACTATGTTGGAAATGAGGGATTAGAAATTTATCACATGCAATAATGCACATATTTCTTTATTAAAAAATATAATCACATATATGAATACATCAAACATGTCTCAAGATAAACAACGTACCTTGACCTTGTAATCAACTGGTTGAATGAAAATCTCAACCATAAACCAATTTAGGAAGGTAATTAGTTAGATAATCTTTCTCATATCAAGTTATACCTAACCACGTTCTAAATATTAGGAATAAACTCTTCTCATAAAGACAAACACTACTTAATAATGATCAATAACAGCAACAACCACAAATATGAACACACGTAAAACATGTAGGATTTACATATTCCAACAAAAGGGTGATTATATACATCTCATAAAAACGATATTGAAAGTGATAAATTTTATGCCCATCCACCCCCATGGGTAGCTCACTTCGTAACACAATAAACATGTTATGTAAAATATTATTAGGTCATTGGTTTGTTTCCCAATCAACTCACCTCCACATTTGGGGAATGAGTGGTCCAATTAGTGTTTATAGTGGTAATGAACATAATAAAGCCCATTTCACATGTGTATGAAACTTCACCAGTATCCAATTCCACAAGTTATTAAAAATATAGCAGGATAGAGTTTATACCCATTTTTTTTCCATTCAAAGGTTTGACCTCTGCAATTTCTTTGGTCTAAGTCCTCTAGGCCATGATAAATGACTCACTCACTATCACTTGGGAGGGAACACTTTTTAGTGAATCTAGTTTCTATTATGACATTAAAATCCAACCACCTTACTAAATACTCGACCGGCTAGTGCAAGGAAGGTAGTCGCAGATTTCGCTAGTCATTAAAAAAGATAAAAGGATAAATTTTATGCCCATTTTTCCATTTAAAGGTTTGACCTCAACAATTTATTTGGGACCTCTAGGAAATGATGAATGACTCTCTCACTATCACTTGGGAGGGAAAAAAATTTAGTAAATCACTTAGGTGTGAATCTAGTTTCTCCTATCGCATTAGAATCTAACCAATTTACTAAACACCCCCAACTAGTACAAGAAGATCATCTATGAATGAACCAGAAAATTCTCAAAGCCTACAGGTGTTTTAAAGAGAATGGATTTTCCAATCCACCTACAAGTCTAAGCCAAAGTTCCCAAATGCTTGTAAAAATATAAATTTAAAAAAAATTGAAAAAAATAAAACACAAATAAACATTAAAAAGAAAAGAAAAGAAAAACCAAAAACATTAATGTGTATTTATAACAAATTTTATGAACTTTATACACTTAAAAACAAAGTAATTAATAAGGTATATATCAAAATATATACAATATATTTATATTAAAGCATAAATATTTTAATGCATGCACTATCAATTGCCTGCTTTCAATAGGTTTTTAAATCTTTTTAAATCCATACAATATCAATTTGTTTAATAAGTTAAGTGTGCATCTATTACTTTAGATAATTGTTATTCTCGCATGTGGAGTACTTGCAAATTATACCCCCAAAGGATATCATTGCTAGGCATCATTTTCGTCCAATCAATAAGCATTCGAAACAAGGGATATCATGGTGAGGCGACCTTTTCAACTAATCGAGAAGCATTCAAAACAATATGGGAGGTGTATTAATCAAGAAACATTCAAATAAGGGGAAGGATATTCGATAGAGCTAGTGTTTCAAAACAAGGGATATTATGGTTAGGCAACCTTTTCATGTAATAAAAAAGCATTTAAAATAGGGGAAGGATATTAATTAAGAAACATTCAAAACATCTCAGCGATATTTCATAAAGCCAAAATGTGTAGAGAGTGTGGGTGGTATTTTTAGTCAATTATTTTTTCATTGAAGTTTGGGAAGTCTACATCTTTAATTACGCTGTAAAGCATTCTTATTTGAAAAAAACTTACCTAAAATGCCACCTGTACCATTATGTACCGTTGATGTTCATGTTAGATGATTCAAACGATTTTAGCATTCGATTGATTACTGTTATTATTCAGTTTTGAAAACGAGTTAGAGGCCGCTGATAAGAAGATAATGGACAGTTTGAGAAATTGCATGTGAGCCGAGAGAGGAGAAATCTGGAAGGTTGAACTTCGAATAGAGAGCGAGGGATCTGAAAGGGTACTTGGCCCTGGTCAATCAATCAATCTCAGCATTGTTATTTCTAACGGCAGGGGTTCCCAATATCCTCTGTCTGCGAGGTTTTTCTCTGTGATTATTCTTCTTCTTCTGCTCAGGGGTCTCTCTGGTGAAATATTCTGCACAGGAGGAGGGATGAGGGCAGGGTTTGGCTCGGTTCGGCAGGAGTTATACTGGTAAGTGCATGGATGTCATAGCCACTGTGCTAACCCTGAATGTGATAAACCCTCGCGCTAACAAATGTTTTTTTTTTCCAAGTTTGTTCTCTTGTTTTTCTGCGCCTTTGGACTCAGGCTTATAGTAGCAGCATTTGGTAGGGATGGTCTTTTGATAATGTTATTTTCTGTGACTGGAGAAGTAAGGGGTTTGTGTATTTTTTACTCATTCTTCTATGTTTTGTGCTTGTCTATGTCAAGGAAAACGGCGTCACATGAGAGCTCAAAAATGCAAGAGGAAGGGAGTGGGAGACAAGTGCTGGAAGGGCCCATTTACTGCCTGAACAACTGCGGCTTCGACTTGATCTGCAGATTTATGTAATTGAATTTTGGGGGATTTTACATCTGGGTTTGCTAAATAATTAGGCATTTGATTTTGTCCCTCTATTGTGCTTCATGGGTTTTCCTGACTGGTTTTAAATTATGGTATTTCTTTTGGGTTTTTTATATGAGGGTTCCTACGCAGTAGTTCGAATTATCCGGCTTGTTTGTTCCTGGAGTTCAAACCCTCTTGGATATAATTTCATACTTGGTTGTAAGTTTTGTCGCTGCATTTTTTAGGCTTGTCATCCAAAATTGAAGAACAAAGATCATTTGATTTGATTATCTGGAAACATTTGCTATTATAATTTTTTTGTACTATGGTCTGCATTTTGGATGTTTAGATGCATTTGGCTGTTATAAGGACCTTTGCTTAACACATTTGCTGTGTCGTTGTTGTAGAGGTTTTGAGGGGAAGGAAGAATGAATATGGCTGATAAGAATTGCTTCTTCCCTCTGAGCAGTAGCACCCCCTTCACAATACCCAGACGTGGGGGATCTATCATGGATGTGCAGCCTATTCGTGTGGTTTCTCCTGTTTTGGCCGCTTCTCATCTGCAACCTACCTTCGCCCCTCCCAATCATCGGCACCCCCTGCCTATACTCCTTATATATATTCAATATTTGATACAGTTGAGGCGAGGGGGAAGAATGAGCAGGCTGGCAGTCTCAAAGGACAAAATCAAGAGAAATCTATACAAGTCCCAGATATTCGATGCTCTGCGCAAGGTGTTGAAATGGGTGCTGATAAAAATCCCCAAATGGAAGCCGCGAAAGATGGTTTTACTGAAAGAATTCAACTGGACATTGGGAATAGTAATCAGGTGAGAAGTAAGGATGACCCTGTTCCTGTTCTCTCTCAAATGCATAGGAAATTCAATTCTCCGAGTGTTTTTGATATTGATTGTAATAAAGGGCAAGGGGGTTGTAATAAAAATCCAAGAGAAGTAAGAATAGAAAGAACCCAAGTGGGAAGAATGGGTAAGAGTCAAAACCATTGTTCAATACATATTCCTTCATATCTGCAAAGAGACATGAATTTCACTGCAAGCACTAATTGGAAAGCTTCAATGAATAGTGAAGAATCCATAGTAGGTAGTGGGTAGAACGCCTGTCCATTACATTCGTCTATGTTGAGGCAAATTCCCAGGAATATGAATTCAAATGTGACACTTGTTAATCAGAATCATTGTGAAAGGAGAGGGGACGCTGAGGGTTTTCAAATGGGTGGGAGCCAAAGCCAAAATCACCCTCAACTACGTTATTCTACTATTGCACAATTGCCTATGAAAACTAACAACACAAGCATACAAGCACCTGTAGAGCTTGTAACTTTGAGAGCGAATAACAGTTCACTGGCTACAGTGAGGACAGGCTATGGAGGTGAAATCAGTGCTGGGGCCAAAGAAAGAAGAGGGAATCCTGTAGGATTGGCTATAGTGAAGACAGAGTGTGGAAGTGAAAGTACAGACGGGGCTAGCGAAGGAAAAGGGAATTATAAAAGACTCGTTAGAGTGAAGAAAGGGCATGGAAGTGAAATTACTGCTGGGGACGAAGAAGAAAAAGGGAATTATGTGGGACTGCTCACAGTGAAGCAAGAATATGGAAGTGAATTCACTACATGGGCCAACGAAGGAAGAGGGAATTTTGTAGGACTGGCAGAGGTTGCTATCTTGAACGTGAATGCCACAACAAACGTAGAGAATAGGGGTGGAAACGTAAAGTATTTGAATTTATAACTATCACAATTACATTAATACATATGGTTGATATATGTAGATTTGTGTCTTTTTTTTCCTTTTTAAAATGTCATTTATAATTTGATGCCATTTGGAATCTGTTATTTTATTTTATCCTTAAGTTATTTCTTATTTGATAATTAACATGGTAATTTCATAATTGTATTAAATAAATGTGAAAAACTAAACATGGATTTAGAGATGTAAGGTAGTTAATATTTGAAATTCCTAATATTATATTTATTAATATAATGGAGACAAAAAGAATACTAGCATCTTTCATTTATGATCATAAGATTAAATTTTAAATTAAAAAATAAATTAATATGTCAACTTAAATAAAGGGAAAACATAAATATCTACAATAATAATTAAAATATCAAATATATAACCTTAAAATAATACCAAATAAAATTTGAATATTATAACTCAAATTCCCTTATGGTATATGATGAATTTTTTTGAGCATGGAAAATAGATTGATGTGTAAAAAATTTTAGTACTTTATATTTAAACTATAAAATATTTGGTCCTATTTTTTATTTATGTGTGTTATAGAGTTAGATAAAATTTTGATGATTTTTAACTAGAAATAACTTTATGTTATAGAATTTAGACAATTCATTAAAAAAAAAAATTAAGTACTAATTTTTTGGGCAAAAACATTGAAAATAAACTGATATGCCAAATTTAACCCTTTTAAAACATTGATTTCTTAATAATGTTGATACAAATTTGATTGTCATATTAAATAATAGAAGTGTCTAGGTGTAATATATCATCTCTAGTTCTAATGAATTAGGTTCATTGTACTTTTAGAGGATAACTTAGCTTCATAGACCCTTATTTGATATGAGCCGCATCTAGCCACCAAAGTCTTCCCAAAATGATGCATATTCCTAAGCTCCAACTCCTTCACCACCTTAAAACTCAACTTATTCTATACTACTATTTCCTTTATTATTGCTTTACAATGTTTCCTTTGCAACATATGGTGCAATTGCTAGTATATTATTTTAATGGAGATAAAAATTTGAATAGTTAACTTGATATCAAGTAATATAATCTCTTATCAAAGTTTTGATCACTATTTATCCACAAATATAGAGACAAATTACCTTATCAAATTCCTAATTTGAAAATCCTTATAAAACGTGAGTTGGATACCCGCAAAATATTTCCGAATTTGAAAGTGTAGGCGTTGGAGCCGTCCGATTCGCAGAATGTGCAATCAGGATAAGGATGTACGACAATTAGTGGAGGAATAAGTGGAGGAACGTCATGCCGTGGAAGAAGGAAACTCTGGCGACGTTGTGCTTTATTCCGAAACCACATTACATTTCGTTCACCCGTGTCTGCGGTTCAGTTGCCATTTCTGTTACGGAATTATGGTAAAAAATTTCGGTATCAGAGCTTTAAATACATTGTGGCTTTGTAAATTGTGACTGCGTGTCTGACAAATTTTTTTTCCTGCGTGTGCTTTGTTTGGCGTACTCTACAGCCCAACATCTACGGAGTCGTCGTTACATTTATCTATAATTGTTGAGGTTCCTGGTTTTGTGCAAATTTACGAAGACGGAAGTATTGAACGATTGATCGATCTGGGTACGGCTCCCCCTTCTCCAGAACTCGAATCTGTGGATTTTCATTGAGTGGCATCCAAAGACGTGGTGATTAATCCTGAAACAGGCGTCTTCGTTCGTATCTACCTCCCCCGTTACGGCTGGAAAAGCAAAAGTCCCACTGCTTGTTTACGTTCACGGAAGAGAATAGAAATGATGCATTGAGGAATTATAGACTCACAAAGATAGGAAAGATGAAGTCTATACTCTGGGATAGTTGTAGGCGATTAGGCCACTTGCCACCTAGACCAATAGTTATCTAATTCTAGGTCGATATTGATTGCCATATCGCCTAATCGCAATCAACCTCTTCCACATATTCATAATAGACAGATCCACATCTTGGTGGTTTTTCAAGTCATGAACGTTCAAACATTTAGGATAGAACCCACTTTGGTGGATTATGTAGACAGTTCCACATCTTCGTGGCTTTTCAAGTCGAGCGTTCAAGCATTATATAACAATGCACAACTCTATGTTTGGAGAATAAACGTTGTTGAAGTACATTAATATCTTCCATACCTTGAGCTCAAATAAGCACCAGAGACTTTGACTTTGAATGGCATTTGGTTTTGAAGCATCTTAATGGGATACACATGTATATTAAAAAAAACATTGATTTCATAGAAATATCTTTATTAGTAGTCACTTATCAAAATGTTCTCAAAATCAAATATAAGCTTAAGAAAAGGAATGATGAGGATCTTGGGTTTGCAAATTTGTTACAAAGGAAGCATGGAAAAGGTTGGCTCTAATCCCTAATACAAAGAATAAATGACATAGTATGAATATCCAACCTCAAGAAAGCTAGTCCAAGACATAAGGAAATTAAGTCAATGAGAAGTTGAAGAACTTAAGGACATTAGAGAGTGGTGTGAATTTCATAAAATCCTCTGACATAACACTAATGAATGTCAGTTGAAACAATCATTGATGACCATGTTGAAAGAAAAATAATTGGAACAAGGCTCAACTTTGATATGATGTAGAATAAGGTAAAGAAAATAATTGATATAAACAAAATTGTATCATTGCAACCACGAAGATGCAACCAAAAGAATTGAAGGAGCTTGAAGAGAGGGAGAACTTCTTCCATTCGCAAACGTGCATGAAGGAGACTCCACTACATTTCATTGTTAATAGCATTGGCTAGAAGAACTTGATCTCAACCAAAATCATCAAGTGAAAATGTTGATAATGCTACACCTCCAACCATACACCATTGGCTAGTTAAGCCAAGGAAAAGATAAAAGCATCAACAACCAATGCCAATGCCACACTTATGGCATCAAACGCTTTGAGGATGAGGTAGTATGTGATGTTCCACCTATTGAAGTTTGTGATGTTCTTTTAAGACAACACCATATGTGGAATGCAATGTTGCTATGAGTCCAAGCCTCATATTGTCATTGTTACTTTGGGAAGCCATTTCTAGAGGGTAGTAGAAGTTATTTAAATGATGCTAGTTTCCTTCATCTTAATCAAATGAAGTTGAAGGGTAATATCTCACAATAGTACAATTTCCTCTTCATGGTTCAATTATAAGGTGAATGGAAGGTCACTATGACCTCCACCACCTCAACATGGGACCTCTCTACATATCAAAAGCAGGTGGACAAGATTGTAGATAGATATATTCACTTCATGTACAGGGGTGCCTTTGCATTGCCAAGTTAAATGTTCATTTGGTTTGATACATTGTTCTCTTTTTTTTAATGGACCAATGTAAAAATGGAAACTTCTAGAGAACTAGGAAATACATTCCAAATTCATGAACTTATAAAAAAGGGAAACATTTGACCAAGCGACTCACCTTGTGAGAGGCCAATTTTATTAGTGTAGAGGAAGAATGAGACACTGTGACTCTATATTGATTATGAATCCTTGAACTAAATCATTTCCAAGACCTAATACATTATACCCCATTTTAACACTGTTCTTGATCAACTTAAGGGTGTTGCACTCTTTAGCAAGATTAATGTAAAGTCAAGCTAACACTAGGTCCTAGTTGAACAAACTGATGTATGAAAGACCACCTTCATATCTAAAGAAGCCTTTTTGATATGATTGGTAATTATTTTTCTCTTGATTAATCCTTCAACGTCATTTATGAGGATGATGGATGATATCTTACTATCATTTGAAAAAAAAATTGATGTCACATATTTGTTTGTCATCCTCACCTTTAACAAAAATAGTGAAGAACATTTATAGGAAATTTAATAGATCTTGAGCACTCTACAAAAACATGCTTAGCCCAATATAATCTCCATGCTAAGCCTCAAAACACTTAATAAGCAATGGATATTGAGTGATTACATTTCCATTTTTATATTGTTATGTAGGATAGAACCTCTTGATGTCTCATTTTATTATAATTGTACTCTTTGTCTCTTATATATATATATATATATATATACACACACACACACACACACTAAGGAGACCTAGACTTAAGATTATCAAATATTGTCTTTTACATATTTATTGTAAAAGGAGGTTTTTTCCTTGAAGGGGATGGTAATTATTGTTTTCTTATCATTTTTTAGGAAAATATTTCATGATATTTGGTATTGTAGCTCATGATCTTAGGGTTTTGCTAATTCGAACATGCCATATTGGATTTTTCACTATAAATTTTGATTGGTTTTAGATGCCAAAACTTGGACTACACTGAGGGAAAATAATGGAGAATGTTGAGTTCAAATTTTAGATATCGGTTAGCTACTTTTCCAAAAGTATTCTCTGAGGACATTAGGGCACTCGAATGTTCTTGAAATCAATTTCAAACATGTCATTTTGGGATTTCCGGTGCAACCTTTTTCTGAGAGGCTTCAGATGGTGAAAATTGGACTATATTGCAGAGAAATCTTATGGAACATCTATTTTAAATTTCAGATCTTGGATCTGTATACTTTGCGAGATGTGATCTAAGGAAGTTAGGGTTCTTAAATGTTCCTAAAATTAGTTTCAAACAACTTAATTTGGAATTTTGTCTATAACATCTTTCTACGAAGTTTTATATGGTGACACTTTCATCATATGAAGGATAAATCTCAAGGAACATCTTGTTTAAATTTCATAATGGGTTAGATTGGTATTTGTGCTATAAAATACTTTCTAGGACTTTCTAGACTTTGAAATATTTAAGTATCTCATTTAAATAATCACATTTGAAGAATTAGACATGTGGGATGCTATAGACTTTTTTTCATGTAAAGATGAAAAAATAAGAAAGTTTGTAAAAGTTACCATAAATTTCACCCGACACATTAAATTCTGGACAAACCTATGGAATTGTGAAAAATACATATCAAAATATTATATACCAAATTTTTAGATTCATAAAGACTCAAATCTTAGAGATATATCAAGACAACTTTTAGTCATTCCAATATTATGCAAATTAAAATTTTAAAGGTGGGTAAATTAGAAGTGACATAAGTTTTGGTTAAAAGATCCAATTTTTTTTAGTGGCTGACAGTTGTTATCAAGAGGAGTATTATTAATATTTTACAACAGGCCTTCAAAGAAAACTACTACACCAATTAAATTCCTTATGGCTCATCCAAGGCTCATGAATAAAGTTATGACTTAGAATTTAGATTCTCCAAATTAGAGAAGAAATCTAATGAAATGGATGGTAATTTTTTGAAAAAGGTGGATTTATCGAGTTCTAAAGAAAACCTTAAAAGATAAATTATGGATGAAATGGAAAAGAAGTTGAATTCCATGGAAAAGTCTCTCTTGGAGAGACTTCCTAAATGGGATATTGAGATCCAAGGAATTCATGAAAATAATGAGAACCACCATTTTGTTAGAGTTCAATCACCTATTTTACAATTGGATAACACAAATATTGAATCACATAACCATAATCATGAATATTCAATCCAAGATTCATATCATTAGTGATTCAAGTCAACACCAAGAAAATAAGACATTTCAAAGATTGATATGAGGAAGTTTGATGTTAATGATCCTCTAACATAAATATTTCGTATTGAACAATAATTTGATCTAAACAAAGTGGAATCATTACAAAAGGTAAATATTACATTTATGTTTTATAACAATACCAACATGTATGATATTAGTTGTTGTGTGAGAGGACAAAGGATTCTGTGATATCTTATTCCATTTTTACATTGGAATTGATAGCACATTATGGGGGTGTTAAGAGAAATACATTATTATTCAATTGGTAAATCTTTGACAAAATGCCCAATTAAAAATGCACATTCAGTAATTCAAAATTTCAGTCTCATAGTAAAGAATATTTTAGACAATAATTTGTTAGACTTATTTACAAGAAATTTAATGAAAAACATCCAACATGAGGTGTATCTCTTTGAACCTAAATCTTTGGAGCATTATTTCAATCTGGGAAATGAATTTTAAAGTAAAAATATAATCTCTATAAAAATTTTCACTAATAACTATACAAAAAATGATTCTTCCTCTCCTAAACCAACACGTTTGAGTCCTCAAGAAATGGATGAAAGAAGAGCAATGGGACTATGTTTCAATTGTGATATAAAGTATAGTAATGGGCATAAATGAAGTAAGAAAAAAATACTCTACATAAACTATGAATATGAAGAAGATTAAGAAGTGGTACCATCATAAGATCTAGGCCTAAAAGAGACTACTTCAACAATCTCATGCCATGCATTGGATAACCTAAATAATCCATAAACCCTCAATATAGGAGGACATATAATAAAAATGTGTAACAATATTGATTGATTTAGGTAGTACCCATAACTTAATCAATTACAAATTGGGAAAACTTCTCAATTTATTTGTATATCTGCCACTAGAATTTCAAGTAATGATTACAGATGGAAGTAACATAAATAGTTCAGGAAAGTGCCATAGTATTAAGCTGATATGGGGGAATATTTGTTGTACAGTCCCATGATTTCAATCTAAATGGGTGGTGTTGATGTTGTATTCAGGGTCCAATGATTACAATCATTGGGAATGATGGCCCTTAATTTTCAAGATCTTTTCATAATATTTTTCTCAAAAGGAAAGGAAATTTAACATTAAATGTATCTAATGGAAACCCAAAAATATTATACATAAACTATGAAGATTAAGAAGATTAAGAAGATTAATAAGTGGCACCATGATAATATATAGGCATAAAATACACTACTTCAACAATCTCATTCCATAAAACCTCAAGATGGTAGGAAATATAAAAAAAAGTGTAACAATATTGATTGATTCAGATAGTACCTATAACTTCATCAATTACAAATTGGAAAGACTTCTCAATTTACTTGTATATATGGCACTATAATTTCAAGTAATGATTGGAGATGTAGGTAACATAAATAGTTTAGGAAAGTTCCATAGTATTAAGCTGATATGGGGGAGTATTTGTTGGATAGTCTCATGATTTCAATCTAAATGGGTGGTGTTGATGTTGTATCTAGGGTCTAATGATTACAATCATTAGAAATGACAAACCTTAATTAATATATCTATTCATAGTTTTTTCTCAAAAGGAATGGAAATTTAGCTTTAAATGTATCTAAGGGAAATGCAATAATGTGATAAGTTCTAATAGCATGACAAAATTACTAAAAAAGTGACAGCAAGGCACAATTGTGATATTTTGTTCATTAGATGTTCAAACATATATATCCTCTACTCCATTACATCTCACAAAATTTATCAAAAATATTCATAAGGTGTGTGGAGATACCAAGATCATGATCATACTATTCATTTGCAACCTAGAAGTGTAACACCTAACATTATGCTTATAGGTATCCACATGCACATAAGAGTGATATTATGGAAATGTTAGAGGTTGGAACCGTTCAACCTAACCGAAGCGCTTTCTTGTCACCAATGGTGATGGTTATTATAAAGGATGCCTCATAGCATGTCTATCCAAATTATAAAAAGCACAACAAAATAAAAATCAAAGATAAGTTTCATAGTCCTATTGCCGATGAATTATTATATGAATTCCATTTCAAATGTCATCAAATCAGAATGAGGCAAGAACATATTCCCAAAATAGACTTCAGAATACATGAAGGTAATTATGAGATTTTCTATATGCCATTTCGACTTAGAAATTCACCTTCAACATTTCGTAGTTTGATGGATTCTATCTTAAAACCCATCCATAGAGAATTTGTGTTAGTATTTTTTGAAGACATACTAATCTACAATTAATATTGGAAAGATAATGTACAACTTTTCGGTAGATCCTTTACACTATTGGAATAAAAAAAACTATATTAAAATCCCTCCAAGTGTGCCTTTTAGGTTTAAGAAGTGGAGTATTTAGGTCATATTATCCAAATTGTCACAAGGAAAAAAAAATATTTCCACTCATTTAATTAAATATTGACCATCATATATTAGTAGTTAGCCAAATAGTTGGCATGAGATTTCGAATTATACTAAATCAATATTAAATGATATATATTATTCATTAGGGTCAAAAAAATTGGGACGGGTGGGGAATAGTTAAAGCCTAAACTTCCCAATAATGTCGCTTTTAAGGTCCAAGTATCTTCACATAGCAGTAACATCCTAAGATGTGTGGTGGATGAAAGGGCTTCCACTTTCGAACTAGTAAAACATACATAAACATTGAGAAATTCATTTTAGACATAATGTATCAAGTTCTTTGTAGAATAAAATGTCAAGAATGACGAATGATATTGGAAAAGAAAGAGAAAGGAAATGATGCATTGAGGAATTATAGACACAAAGATAGGGAAGGTGAAATCTATACACTATAATAGTTGTAGGTGGGGAAATTTAGGCTACATGCCACCTAGACCAATAGTTATCCTAATATAGGTTGATATTTATTGTAACCTACCTCTTCCACAAACTCATAATGGATAGTTACCCATCTTAGTGGTTTTTTAGGTCGTGAATTTTCAAATGTTTGTGATAGAACCAACTTTGGAAAGTTTTGTTGATGTCATGATGGAGGAATTACAGTTTATTGTAAACTTAAATAACCAATATAATTATGCACACCTCTATGTCAATAGAATTAAAATAGTTGAAGTACATCAATATCTTCCATACCTTGGGCTCGAATCTAAGTATCAAAGACTTCAAGTGGTGTGTGTTTATGTAATATCGTAGTGGTATACATAGGTACATTAATATAAAAATGGATTTCATGGAAATCTTGTTATTGGGAGATACATTTTCGATATGTCTTCAAAATCAAATATAAAATTAAGAAAAGGAATAATGAGGAGCTTAGGTTTGCAAATTTGCTACAATGGAAGCATTGTAAAGATAACGCTAACACAAAGAATAAATCACATAGCAAGGATATCAAACCTCAAGAAAACTAGTCCAAGATAGAAGGATATGAGAGTAATGAGAAGTTGAAGAACTTAAGGAAATTACAAAGTGGCGTGAGTTTCATAAACTTCTCCAACACAACATTAATGAATGTCACTTGAAACAATTATTGTTGACCTTTCTAAAAGAAAAAGTGTGGTACATGTGGCTTAGAATTTATTTGTAGTTTTGTATATGTCATGTTGTTTTTTGTTCTGAATTTAAAACTTTTTGGACTAGTTTATCAGTGTTATGTCACTAATAAATAGTAATAACTGATAAATATTAAATATAAATTTGTTTTTATGTTGTTAATAAAAGGATCTAGAAAGTAATTATGAAGCTACACTTGGATGAAGAGAAACCGTGGCTGCAATTTTAATGATGGGAACTAATTACCGTTGATAAATAATTCCTAAGCATCTCACATGATGATTAATTTATTAAATTATGGAATGTAATGATCAATAAATTCCTTGAAAAGATAGGACACGATATTTGGGAGTTTTGGAAGTGGAGCTCATTAATGAGCCAAAGAAATACCTGCCACCTGGTGGAAGAGGTGGAGGTAGTTACTAATTATGCCCCTTGGTGGATGAGGTGGAGATAGTTACTAACTACCAATAGATTTTGGAAAAGAGTATACATTATTTTAATGTATTGGTTGAAGACTCACATCGAGCAAAAGCTAGAGTGAGAGGCATTGGAATTGAAATAAAATAAAATAATATTTTACTTAAATACCATATGGAGCGTGGGGAGGCTCTTTGAAAAGAAAAGTCAAGGTTGGGTGGATCTTGGTAGCTCCAAACTTATTTTCTACAATAAAGAGTGACAAGTTAGTATTCTAACTTTCTAGTGTTTTTAATTTTATTGACTGTTAAATGCCTTTATTTTTGTAATACTTTTATTATGAATTATTTTCTGTGTACACACAATTCAAAGGAAAAGGAATAATGTATAAATTTATTTATTGAATAGTATACTTAATTCATGAAATTAGGTGTTTAGAATAATGAATAATATGAACTATTTTTACATTTTAATTGTGTATTGTGGAGCTATTTCTTAGAATAGCCTAAATATAGATTGTTATAGTTGCTAGAATATTATTTTTATGAAACCAAGTAACATAAGAAAATATAAATCAACAACTTACAAATAAACCAATTTGAGGGGGGATACTCTTTTACATTACATAAATGAACAATTATTGGATGTTACAATTGAAAAAACCTACTTTCTATATATAAGTCTAAGGGGTCACAATATAATTAGAGCCTAAATAACAATAATAATGTAAGGGCACAACAATAACGATAAGGGGGTTACACTGACAATAACAATAAGGGGCTACACTATTATTATAGGGAACTAACGTGCCCCTTTCCTTCAAAAAAGAGTTTTCATCAATGCTTGAGTAGTTCTCGATGCTTCTCTATAAAATTCGCATCCTCCCATGTGGAATCTTCAGTGGATAAATTCTTCCACTTGATGAGATACTCTGAAATTGATCAATTTCATAGCTGTTAAGTTCTTGTTTCCATGTCTGCTTCGGGTTCCAATATGATTTTCCTTCCTCATCAAGTTCTGTAAATATTGTTTGAACTGGTATTTTTTCATATATAACCTTCTTTGAGCATGAAACATGGAAAACTAGGTTCACACGCGAAGATGCAGGAAGCTCTAATCTGTATGCCATAGTACCAATATTTTGCAACACCTTGTAAGGACCATAGTACTTTGGCGATAATTTATTATCATTATTAGCTTGCTTGAGGGACATTTTTTTGTATGGTTGTAGCCGTAAAGGCACCTCATCACCTACATCAAAACTTGTTTCGTTGCAATGTTGATCTTCCTGTTGTTTCATTCGATTATGCACCAAAGTTAGCTTATCCTTTAAGAGTTGGATAACTTGTTGTTGATGCTCGATGTGTTATTCCATTTCTTTTACCTTAGAATTTTATCTTAAATATGATGTGATGGACGGTGGATGATATCCATAAAGTGCCATAAATGTGGTCATTTTTGCTGTAGTGTAGAAGGAAGTTTTATACCACCATTCATCCAGAGGTAACCAATTAAACCATTGTGTTTGTTTATGATATACAAAGCAATGAAGTTATCATTCCAAACATTTGTTCACTATCTTAGTTTTCCCATCATATGGAGGACGATAAGATGTGTTATGAGCTAGTTTAGTATTCAGACAAGAAAATAATTCCATCCAAAAATTTCCAGTAAAAACGAGATGTTGATCGCTTACAATAATCTTTGGGTTTCCATGTAGCTTTTGAATTTTTTCCATAAATGAAGTAGAAAATGTAGTGGATTTAAATGGATGATATAATGCACAAAAGTGTGCATAGTTGGTAAGTCTATCAATTACCACCATGATGAAGCTCTTTCCTTCGGACTGGGTAAACCTGTGATGAAATCCATTGAAACCTCCTCCCAACATTGATTTTGAATGGATAAAGGTTGTAGCATAACTTTCTCAACTTTATTTTTTTGGAAAACTAAGAATTTTTCCACAAACTTTTGAATATCAGATTCAAGGCCATCCAAAAAGAAACTTTCTTGGCCTTGTGGTAAGTTTTTAAAAATCCTGAGTGTCCTCCTATGGGAGAGGTGTGAAATTCAAAAAATAATCTTTTGTTTTAGTTGGAAATTATTACAAAGATATAAGCGATATTTGTACCATAATGAATCATGTTTTCAGTTAAATGTATCATAACTGTGATATTCTTGCAACTTTTGAATGAGTTTCCACACTTCTTCATCATTCTTCCATTCCTCCCTTGCTTCAGTTATCTAATATGGTTGGATAATAGAAATGGCACAAATAAATGCTTCCGCATCCTCCTCCTTTATTGAGAGTGCATATGAGACAATATTTAGCTTCCCTTTTTTGTAGATGATTTCAAAGTCATAACCCAACATCTTTGTGACCTATGTTTGTTTCTCTCCTGAAGATAGTATTTGTTCCAAAGAGTATTTAAGACTATCATGATCTGTTTTTACCTTGAAGTGCCTTCCCATTAGGCAAGGTCGCCATTTATTTAGTGCATGTATTATTGCCAAAATTTCCTTCTCATAAATAGGTTTCTATAAATACTTTCCTTTTATTGGCTGACTTTAAAAACAAATGGGTTTTCCTTATTGCATTAAAATGTTAGGTCCTTATATTACTACTGTAGTCCCTTATTTAGGCTAGTGTAACCCCATTATTGTTATTGTTGTGCCCCTGTAACCCCCATATCGTTATTATTGTGCCCTTAAATTATTATTGTTAGGTCGGCTAGGATTACATTGTGGCTCCACTAGAATTACATTGTGGCCCCATCGACTCCTATATATAGGAAGGAGGTTTTGTCATTTGTATCATCCAAGAATTGTTCATTTATGTAATGTATTGGAGGTTACTCCCTCGAAGTGGCTGATTTCTAAGGTGTTGATCTCTCTTTTCTTCTATTTTTGGACCTGGTTTCACAACATTTGGTATCATAGCTTTGGATTCTATGGTTTCCCTGCCCCAAATAGGTCATCGTGGAATTTTCGCTATAAAGTTTTTTTATATGAAGGCTTAGAAGCTGAAATTTTTAGAGTGCAAAGAAAAAATCCTGAGGAACATCGTCGCAAAATTTTAGAGCTTGGTTCACAACATTTTCGGAGATACGATCTGTGTAATTTAGTCCTTTTTGTAGTCTCCTAAATTTAACATAAACATGTCATCGCGGAATTTTCACTATAACATTTTTTCTACGCAGTTTTAGAAGCTAAAATCTTCACAGAGAGAAGCCAAAATCCAGAGGAACCTCCTGTAAAAATTTTAGATCTTGGTTCATGATATTTTTGGAGATATGATCTGTGGAAGTTAGGATTGTTTTAGACTCCCATATTTCATCTCAAAGAGGCGACCATGGGAAAAACATCATAAATCTCTCTCTGAGAGTCGGATTGGGATTCTGTAAAAAGTGGCCGCAAGTACACGGACTTTAGTTTTTGGTATATCAATTTCAGACCCGAAGGAGGAAACAATGACACATGACAAGTTGTAGAAGTTCGCTCTACTAAACTAGTCCATAATTAGTTCATCGTGGCATATTGGGCATAACTTTGTCTTGAAGAATCCAAATCAGGTCAGACCTGTGGAATTAAAAAGAAGATTTAGAGGGTTACTTCAGGGCGAAATTTCAGATATTTAAGATCTGAAATCATAGGTATAATTCAGTTTCAATATCGGGCTGCTCAAAAGCAAGAAAAAAGTGTGTATTGTTTTTGAATTACATAAGTCTCGTTCAAAACAAATTAGTTTGAATTTATTCCAAGGGCATATTGAAGAATAGATATCAGTATTGGGTTCTAAAATTCTCACTAAAAATAATTCAACCCCCATTAAGCCTTCATAAGGCTCTACTATGACTCATGAAGAAGAAGAAACACAAAATGAGATATCAAAATTACAAGAGAAAGTGCACCAAATTTCGCTATCGCAAAGAGAAAAAAAAATGAAATGGAAGTTTTGAATAAAGGTGTGGAAACTAAGATGGATGGTTTGAAGAAAGGCATGGAAGCTAAGATGAATGGTTTGGAAGCTAAGATGGATGACATGGAAGTGGGCATGGAAGCTAGGATGGATGACATGGAAGCTAAGATCGATGAAAAAATGAAAGACAACATGGAAAACATGAAGAATGATCTAAAAGTAGACATTGAAGGTTTGGCAAAGTTGATACAAGAAATGTTTCCTAATGGTGAAAATATAGTAGAGGAAACTCATGATGAGAACAAAATAAATGTTAATCATGATTTCATAAACTCTAATGTTGGATGGAAGAACCACCGTATTCCAAAGATGGATACGAGGAAGTTTGATGGTAAGGACCCCGTAACATGGATACTACAGATGGAGAAATATTTTGAACTCAATAATGTGAAAAACGTACAAAAGGTACGCATTGCAACTTTACATTTAGAACAAAATACATTTGTATGGTATTGATGGCTTTTCTCCCGTAAAAAAATTGTCACCTGGTCAATTTTTACCGAGGAAATGATAGCACATTATGAGGATACAAAGAGAAACACCTTCTTTAGCCAATTGATAAATCTCAAACAAAAGGGTTCAGTGGTAGAGCACATTGAGGACTTCCAAAAATTGAATATAAGGGTAATTGATATTCCAGAGGAACACAAGATTGATGTCTTCAAAGGGACTTTAGAGGATAACATCCAACATGAAGTTCGTATTTGGGATCCTGATTCATTGGAGGAGGCATTCAGGTTGGCAAGAAAAATTGAAAGTGAAATTATGGCGACAAGGAAGCCTACCACTCACATCTATAAATATGGAAGTGTTGCTACTCCTAGACTTCCACAACCTATAAGGTTGACACCACAACAATTGGAAGAAAAAAGATAAAAAGGGCTTTGCTACAGTTGTGATAGAAAATACACTAAAGGTCATAAGTGCACTAAGAAGAAATTATTTTACATAGAATGTGAAGAGGAGCAAGAAAATGAAGAATAAACTTCAAAAAGTAGAGGATATACAGGAGGAAGAAATCCTAGAAGAAGAAGAAATGAGTCCGACCATATCATGTAATGTGTTGGCAGGAATTACCACTCCTCAAACTCTCAAGATAGAATGACATATCAAGAAGAACAAGGTAGTAGTGTTGAATGATTCAGATAGTACCCATAATTTTATTCGTTGTAAGGTAGCCAAGGAATTGAAGTGTTTCCTATACCCAGCACCAGAATGTCAAGTGATAATTTCAAATGGAGGAACTATAAATTTCTATGGAAAATGCCATAATATCAATCTAACCATGGGGGAATATGTATTGAATAGTCCAATGCTTTCCATCCCAATGGGAGGTGCTAATGTTGTACTAGGAGTACAATGGTTACAATATTTGGGGACGGTAGCTTTTAATTTTCAAGAACTTTTCTTGAATTTTTTTTCGGAAGGAAAGGAAATCAAATTATGGGGTATCGCAGGGAAGCTAGGAAAGATAATAAGCTCTAATGTTATGACAAATCTTCTAAAGAAAGAAAAACGGGGCGTAATTTCACAATTATGCTCACTAGAAATTCCAACATCAAAATCATTTATTTCTCCATATCTCCAAAAAGTCTTGGATAATCATTCCAAGGTGTTTGATACTCCCAAAGGGCTCCCACCTATTCGTGATCATGATCATGTTATTCATTTGATTCCAGGAAATTTTCCTCCAAACATCAGGCCTTACAGATATCCTTATGTCCAAAAGAGTGAAATTGAACGTATGATTGCAGAAATGTTAGAGGCTGGTATAATTGAACCTAGTCAAAGTTCTTTCTCTGCTCTAGTAGTATTGGTGCACAAGAAAGATGGATCATGGCGCATGTGTCCAGATTATAGGGAGCTGAATAAGCTCACTATTAAAGATAAATTTCCCATTCCTATGATTGATGAATTATTGGATGAATTACATAGAGCAATTTATTTTACCAAGTTGGATCTTCGTTCAGGATATCATAAAAATAGAATGAAGACTAAAGATATTCTGAAAATAGCATTTCGAACTCATGAGGGTCATTATGAATTTTTGGTCATGCCTTTTGGCCTTACCAATGCACCTTCTACATTTTAAGGGTTGATGAATTCCATTTACAAAACCTTCCTTAGAAAATTTTTGCTAGTATTTTTTGATGATATACTAATCTACAGCGGGTCTTGGAAGGATCATGTTCTACATGTTGAAAGGGTGCTCAAACTATTCGAGGAGAAACAATTATATGTAAATCATCCAAATGTTTCTTTGGAGTACAAGAGGTGGAATATCTAGGTCATATTGTATCTCACGAGGGTGTTAAGGTAGACTCTAACAAAATTAAAGCCATTAAGGAATGGAAAGTCCCCACAACCATAAAGCAGTTGCACGGATTTCTCGAGTTAACATGGTATAATCGCAAGTTTGTTAAGAATTATGGGAGAATAGTAGCACCTCAAACGACATTATTGAAGAAAGATGCATTTTCATGGACTCCTGAAGCAACTAAGGCCTTTGAACATCTTAAAGAGTAAATGTGCCTAGCACCAGTCTTAGCTATGCCAGACTTCACAAAAACCTTTATTGTGGAATGTGATGCCTCAGGAAATGGAATTAGTGTTGTTTTAATGAAAGAAGGAAGACCCATTCCTTTTGAAATTCATTCAATCAAAGGAAAGTATTTACAAAAGGCTATTTATGAGAAGGATATGTTGGCAATACTACATGCACTAAAGAAATGGAGACCTTACATAATGGGAAGACACTTCAAGGTAAAAACTGACTATGATATTTTTAAACAACTTTTGGAACAAAGGCTATCTTCAGAAGAGCAGCAAAAATGGGTCACAAAGATGTTGGGTTATGACTTTGAAATCGTCTACAAAAAAGGGAAGTTAACTGTTGTTGCAGATACACTATCAAGAAAGGATCAAGAGGTGGAAGAATTGCTTTGTGCCATTTCAATTACCCAACCAAATTGGATAACCGAAGCAAGGGATGGATGGAAGAAGGATGAAGAAGTGTGGACTCTCATTCAAAATTTGTAGCAAGATCCTAGTACATCTAATACATTTAGTTGGAAAAATGATTCCTTATGGTACAAAGATCGCTTATATATTTGCAAGAATTCACAACTAAAACAAAAGATTCTTTTGGAATTGCACACTTCTCCTTTAGGAGGACACTCGATATTTTTAAAAACTTACCACAGGGTGAAGAAATAATTTTTTTGGGATGGCCTTAAATTTGATATTCAAAAGTTTGTGGTGGAATGTTTGGTTTTCCAGCAAAATAAAGTGGAGACAATTAAGACCTCGGGTCTTCTACAACCTTTATCCTTTCCAAGTCAATGTTGGGAGGATATTTCAATGGATTTTATCACAGGTTTACCTAAGTCCGAAGGAAGGAGTGTCATCATGGTTGTAGTTGATAGAATTACCAAGTATGCACACTTTTGTGCATTATCTCATCCATTTAAAGAGGGTACAGTTGCTACTGCATTTATGGAAACAATTCAAAAGCTACATGGAAACCCGAAGATTATTGTAAGTGACAGAGATCGTATTTTTACAGGAAATTTTTGGACATAATTATTTTATTGTTTGGGTACTCAAATAGGTCATAACTCGTCTTATCATCCTCAATCCGATGGTCAAACAGAGATATTGAATAAATGTTTGGAAGGATATATTCATTGTTTTGTATCTGATAAGAAAACACAATGGGTCAAGTGGTTACCTCTGGCTGAATGGTGTTATAACACTTCCATACTGCAACAAAAATGACCCCATTTATGGCACTTTATGGATATCATCCACCATCTGTCACATCTTCTTTAAGGGGAAATTCTAGGGTTCAAGCAGTGTAGGATCACATTGAGCATCAACAAGAATTTCTCCAACTCTTAAAGGATAACCTAAATTTGGCACAAAATCAAATGAAACAACATGCATATCAACATCGCAGTGAGAGAAGTTTTGATGTGGGAGACTGGGTATTTCTACGGCTACAACCATATAAACAAATTTCCCTCAAGCAAGCTAAGAAGGATAATAAATTATCACCAAAGTACTATGGTCCTTAAAAGGTTTTTCAAAATATTGGTACTATGGCGTACAAATTGGAGCTTCCTGCTTCTTCGCAAGTGCATCCAGTTTTCCATGTTTCGTGCTTAAAAAAGGTTATAGGGGACAAACTTCTAGTTCAAACAATATTTCCAGAACTTGATGAGGAAGGAAAAACCATATTGGAACCTGAAGTAGTCAGGGAAACAGGAACTTGACAACTATGAAATCGATCAATTTCAGAGTATCTCATCAAATGGAAGAACTTACCCACAGAATATTCTACATGGGAGGATGAGAATTTTATACAAAAACACCCGAAGCTACTCAAGCATTGAGGAAAACACCTTTTAGAAGGAAAGGAGCATGTTAGGTCCTTATATTACTAGTATAGTCCCTTATTGTTGTTAGTGTAACCCCCATATTGTTATTATTGTGCCCTTAAATTATTATTGTTAGGTCGGCTAGGATTACATTGTGGCCCCATGGACTCCTATATATAGAAAGGAGGTTTTGACATTTGTATCATCCAAGAATTGTTCATTTATGTAATGTATTGGAGGTTTCCCCCATGAAGTGGTTGATTTCTAAGGCATTGATCTCTCTTTTCTTCTATTTTTGGAGTTGGTTTCACAACATAAAACAACATGAATTCCATTTCCTAAGGCATCGCATTGCACAAAAAATAATTTTGTGAAGTCTGGTGTAGCTAAGACTAGTGCTTGGCACATTGTATATTTAAGATGTTGAAAGGTCTTAGTTGCTTATGGAGTCTAAGAAAATGCATCTTTCTTCAGTAATGTTGTTATAGGTGGTTCTATTCTCCCATAATTATTAACAAACTTGTGATAATACCCTGTTAACCCAAGAAATCCTTGCAGATGCTTTATGGTTGTGGGATATTCCATTCCTTAATGGGTTTAATTTTTTTAGGTTCTACCTTAACACGCTCATGAGATAAAATATGACCTAGATATTCCATCTCCTGTACTCCAAAAATAAATTTGGAGGAATTTACATATAATTATTTCTCCTCCAATAGTTTGACCACCTTGTAAACATCCTGAAAATTATCCTTCCAAGACTTGTTGTAGATTAGTATATCATCAAAAAATACTAACACAAATTTTCTAAGGAAGGGTTTGAAAATGGAATTAATCAAACCTTGAAATGTAGAAGGTGCATTGCTAAGGCCAAAATGCATGACCAAAAGTTCATAATGACACTCATGAGTTCTAAACGTTGTTTTCAGAATGTCTTCAGTCTTCATTCTAATTTGATGATATCCTAAACGGAGATCTAACTTGGTGAAGTAAATTGCTCCATGTAATTCAAACAATAATTCATCAATGACATGAATGGGAAATTTATCTTTAATAGAGATGTTTTTGAGCTCCCTATAATCTAGACACATGTGCCATGATCAATCTTTCTTGTGCACGAATACTACTGGAGCAGAGAAAGAACATTGACTAGTTTGAATTATACCAACCTATAGCATTTATGCAATCACACATTCAATTTTTATCTTCTGGGTATAGGGATATTTGTAAGGCCTGATGTTTGGAGGATCACTTCCTGGAATCAAATGAATAGCATTATCATGGTCACGAATAGGTGGGAGGCCTTTGGGAGTCTCAAATACCTTAGAATAATTATCCAAGACTTTTCAGATATTTGGAGAAATAGATAATTTCGATGTTTGAAACTCTAGTGAGCATAATTGTGAAATTATGCCTCATTTCTCTTTATTTGGAATATTTTTCATTCCAGTAGAGATGGCTATGTTTCTTGGTTTCTTTGCGATACCCATTAATTCAACTTCCTTTCCTTCCCAAAAAAAAAATAGAAAAAGTTCTAAAAATTAAATTCTATCATACCCAAATATTGTAACAATTGAACTCCTAGTATAACATCAGTGCCACCCATTGGAATGGAAAGAATTTGGCTATTCAATACATATTCCCCCATGGTTAGCTTTATATTATTACACTTTCCAGAGAAATTTATAGTTCCTCCATTTGCAACCATCACTTAACACTTTGGTGTTGGATATAGGAAGCAATTCAATTCCTTGGCTATCTTACAATGAATAAAAGTATGGGTACTACCTGAATCGATAAAGATTATTACCTTTTTCTTCTGATATGTCTTTTTATCTCGAGATTTTGAGGAGTGGTAATTCCTACCAATGCATTACAAGATATGGTAAGATTCATTTCTTCTTTCTCTAAGGTTGGTTCCTGGTGTATATCCTATTTTTTTGAAGTTTCTTTTTCTTTTTCTTCCTCCCCTTCATATTCTATGTAAAATAATTTCTTCTCAACACACTTATGACCTTTAGTGTATTTTCTATCACAACTGCAACAAAGACCTTTTTCTCTTTTTTCTTCCAATTGTTGTGGTGTCAACCTTGTACGTTGTGGAAGCATATGAGCAACAACACTTCCATATTTATAGTTGTGAGTGGTAGGCTTCCTTGTTTCCATAATTTTTCTTTCAATTTATCTTGCGAACCTAAATTCCTTCTCTAATGAATATGGTTCCCAAAGGCGAACCTCATGTTGGATGTTATCTTTTAAATTCCCTGTGAAGACGTCAATCCTATGCTCCTGTAGAATATCATTTACCCTTATATTCAATTTTTGAAAGTCCTTAATGTGTTCCACCATTGAACCCTTTTGCTTGAGATTTATCAATTCCCTATAGAAGGTGTTGCTTTTTGTATCCTCATAATGTGCTATAATTTCCTCCATCAAAATTGACCAAGTGACAAGTGGTTTACGAGAACAAAGTCATCGATAGCATATAAACTGATTGGGTTCTAAATATAAAGTTTTAATGCATACCTTTTGTGTGTTTTGCACATTATGGAGATCAAAATATTGCTCCATCTATAATATCCATGTTACAAGATCTTTGCCATTAAAATTAATCATATTGATCTTTGGAATATGGTGGGTCTTAAATCCAACATTATACTTTATGAAATCATCATCAACATTTCTTTGTTCTCATTATGAGTTTTATCTAACTACCTTTTCACCATTAGGAATCATTTCTTGTAGCAACTTTGTCAAACCTTCCTTCAAACCTTCCATGTCTTATTTTAGACCATTCTTCATGTCTTCCATGTTTCCTTTTAGTTTTTCTTCTATAACATCAATATTAGCTTCCACACCATTCTTCAAACCATCCATCTTAGCTTCCATTTCATTTTTTGTTACTCCTTGTGAGAGCGAAATTTGTTGCACTTGGTCTCGTAATCTAATATATCATGTTGCACTTATTCCTCTTCATGTGTCATAGTAGAGATTTCTCAGGGCTAAATGGGTATGAGATTATTTTTTGAAGGCATTTTAGAACCCAATATTGATATCAATGCTTCAATATTCCCTTGGAATCACTTCAAACAGATTTTTCAAAAAAAAATTATACAATTAAAAAAAAATACACACCTTTTTCTTTCTTTTGAAGAACTCAACATTGAACCTGATTTATCTCTGGGATTTCGGATCCCCAAGATTTTAGCTTCGGTGGTGTAGTAGCCCTCTGAGTCTTCTTTCCAATGCCACATGTGAGACCTAACTATTCAAGGTAAAGCTATGCCCGATCTACCACAATGACCTAATTATGGACTCGTTTAGTAGAGCGAACTTGTACGTGGTGCCACGTGTCACTTTTTCGACCTTCGGCCTTGAAATTGATATACAAGAATCTACAGTCCATGCACTTTTAGAATTTTTTTACAAAATTAAAATCCGATAACTGAAACAACAGTTATGAATTATATCTCTGAAAATATAGCAAACCAAGATCTAACATTAATACATGACATTCACCAGTATTTTGACTCCACATGGTTTCAATTTTAGCTTATGAAGCTTTGTAGAAAAAACGTTATAGAGAACATGCAAAGATGACATGTTTGAAGGAGTGAAACCCTATAATCCAAAGCTCTAATACAAAATGTTATGTAACCAACTGACAAAATAGAAGAAAATATAGATCAATGACTTACAGATCAGCTTGATCTTCGAGGGGGGAAACTCATTTACATTACATAAATGAAACATTTTGGGATGATACAAATGATAAAACCTACTTTCTATATATAGGATTCTAAGAAGTCACAATATAATCAAAGGCTACATAACAATAATAATCTAAGAGCACAACAATAACAATAGTGGACTTCTATGGGACATAATAATAATAAAAATATGAGGACGACATAGGCACAACAATAACAATAAGAGGGTTACACTAATAATAACAATAAGGGGCTACACTAATATTATAGGCACCTAATAATTATTATTAATTGTGTAAACTCTATTTTAAATTTGAAAGAACTTAAGGTAATTTGCTTGACGTCTTTATAACATAAACTTGTGTATTGAAGAAAACATTATCATACAAATAGAATAGAACAATCAAACAATATTATTTCTAATTTCATATAGCTATGGTTATACAAAAGTATAACTACAATATAAAAGGAAAAATCGTGAGTAATATGTGAAGCCAGTCTAATGTAACAGTAAAATTAGTAAAATCAAGAAAGAGCTGAGTTGTATTTTTTTTCCCAGAATTAAATTTTAAAAGACAAAATAGAAATTTCTGAAATATATAGTAAACTTTATCTAATAGAATTAACAGTAAGATTAGTAAAATCAAGAAAGAGTTGAGTTGTATTTTTTTTTCCTAGAATTAAATTTTAAAAGACAAAATAGAAATTTCGAAATATATATTAAACTTTATCTAATAGAATTAAACAAAATACCTATTATACAATAGGGGTAGTTGAACTTGGAATATAGCCACGTTTTTATGACTTTGATATTGAAAGAAGTCAGTAAATTACTGTTGTTTTAAAATAAAAATTCTAGTAAATTATATGAACTTGATGTAAATGAACAACAACGGGAAAAGATAACAATAAATCTATAATTTCATTTAAATTGATTCCATGATGAAAATTAGGTTTACAATATACATTACCGAGAGAGTGTTAAATTATGATGTTGAAAAGGTTCACAAAAATGTTAAGATGGAACACTATCAGTATGTTAAATTATGATGTTGAAAAGGCTCACAAAAATGTTAAGATGGAACACTATTAGGCTTAAGGTTTCTGGCCTTAGTCTTATAACAAAATGATTAAGTAATAATTTTCTACGGAAATATGTTTTCTGTGAGTAGTCCATAGTAACTTTTATGCCTAAATAGAGAACATGACAAAATCAACGTATTACAAAAGAAAGGACCAAAGGAGCATAAGAAGGAAGTCAAGTCCATTAAGTTCTAGTTCTATGTCGAAATACCTCTCCCAAGGAAAAAAAAAGAAAAAAAGAAATTGGAGTACCAGCCCATCCTCCCTATAAAAAAAACATCAAACTTATTAGTACGAGTAGTATTATATTCAATATGAAGACGTGATTTGTAGTATTAAAAGAAATAACCGAATTTTATATTAATAGAAGAAATTATCACAAATTTCTACAGTGACCCAAAATCTATGAAAGATTTCAGGTTGAAATTCCAAATTTGTTAATCAAAATGAAACGAAATATAAATAAACTATTAAATAATTTTATTATAATAAGATAGACCTCAGTGGTTTAACACACACAAGATACTATTAGTATCTTATTGACAAGTGATATGGAGATTAAAACATTCTAGGAGTTTTTCCCGAGTTTTACCAAGCTATTCTAAACTAAGCCAACCACAATTTTCCTAAATAGATAAGAACAATCACAGTAAGATAAAAGGAATTACTAAGTCAAACATTACCGTAATGTTTTGCAGAGGGTTTTAATAAAAAAATTTTAATGGGTAAAAAGGCCAAAAGCATAATTACATTGAAAGTGTTTACTTTTGAATAATTTTACTGTTCATTTTAATAAAAAAATTTAATTGGTAAAAGTGCCAAAAGAAAAATTACACAGAAGGTGTTTACATTTAAATCATTTCACTGTTCACCATAGTCAATCTTTTTATTTTCTGCCCTTGATTCAAGTAAACCACTGTCACATCACATTGTTCACATTGTTCACAGTTGGATCTATATAATAAATATTTAAAAAATATATAAAATCCCAAAAATAGTCACTCTTTTTAAAATTAGCAATGTATTACATATTTACACAAACAAATTATTTCTTTTTCTAGCTTTTTAGGCCTTTGAAAGCAAAAACCAAATTAGAAAATGGTAAACTTTCTTATTCCATTATGATTTTCCTTTTTTTTTTGTATTTTCTTACTTTCTCTTTCCCATTTTCTAAGCTTTTCAAGTTTTTGAAAGGAAAAATGAAATTAGAAAATGGTAAACTTTCTTATTAGAAAATTAGAAAATGGTAAGTTTTACCTATTTATGTTATAAATATTGTTGTGATACAGTAATTCCTGAAGATGACCAACTTCCTCTAGATTGTTATTTTGTATAGATCTCAAGTAGTCACGGCTTCCCCAACATCCAAATCTTAACTACTGTAGCATAGATGGTGACCTAGTTTTACATGTCGAAGATTCATGGATTTTCCAAGAAATACCCGTTGTGCTAAAACACTAGTGCTCATTTCCTTAACTACTGGATGCTATTAGAAGACATTAATTAACTTACAATGCTTGTGTGTGGTTTTTGTAAGGATAACACTTTGAACATTCTCATTTAAATTTATTTTCTTTTGTATTGTAGACTAGGATGATTTTCCTGGATTATTAATTACAAGTTGTGTTAACAACCATACAAATTCTACAGGTTATAATAATAATAATAGTAGAGAGAGATTGAAGTATTTGGATCGTGTCAAAGTATTATTGAAAGAAATTGGAGAATATTTTTTTGACATTATATATCCTAAAATCTGTTTTCTTTGTGAAAATAATACCTTTCATTTACTATTTTTTAAATTTATTTTGAATTAAAAACCACACTTATCATTTCTTTTCAAAACTTATATTCCTTTCTAAATCAAAAATAGTCACTCCTTTTAAAATTAGCAATGTATTACATATTTACAGAGACAAATTGTTTCTTTTTCCATTTAAAAAGCTTTTTGGGCCTTTAAAAACAAAAATTAAATTATAAAATGGTAAACTTTCTTATTCCATTATGATTTTCCATTTTTTTTTGTATTTTCTTACTTTCTCTTTCCCTTTTTCTAAGCTTTTCAAGTCTTTGAAAGGAAAAATGAAATTAGAAAATGGTAAACTTTCTTATTCCAATACCATTTTTCATTCTATTTTCTATTTTTTTACTTTCTCTTTCCCATTTTGTAATCCTTTTTCCCTTTCCCATTTTCTAATCTTTTAATTATTTGGAAGCAAAAATGAAATTAGAAAATGGTAAACTTTCTTATTCCATTATGATTTTTCATTTTCTTTTCTATCTTTTTACTGTTCCTTTCTCATTTTCTAAGCTTTTTTTTTTAAAGCAAAACTAAAATTAAAAAATGGTAAATTTTCTTATTCCATTATAATTTTCCATTTTCTTTTGTATTTTCTTACCTTTTATGTGTAAATATTTCCATTAATATAATCTATTATTGAATATTTCTAACCCTCTCACCGATCACTAAATTCGTTTCATATCCAGTTTTTCACTTCAAAATGAATTTTTTTTGTATTTTATTAATTTCATGCCACATGATGAAATAATATTAAATTAAAACGAGATTAAATTATTTCAGACTCAGTATTGAAATTATTATATAATCTTTATCACTATGCTATTATCATCACTGCTGCAAGTGTGCACTATATATATATATATAAAATTTAAGTTTTGTAATTTGTTTTATACAAATTTTATATAATATATTATTTTAAAATTCAAGATTTGAAAAAAGAATGGTGCACTTTAAAATTTTAAATTTGAAGAGTTTTTGTTGACCAGTTTGATTTGGTAAAATTATTTAACAATAAATTTATAAATTAGAAAATGGTAGACTTTCTTATTCCATTTTTTTTTTGTATTTTCTTACTTTCTCTTTCCCATTTTCTAACCTTTTCAAGTCTTTGAAAGGAAAAATGAAATTAGAAAATGGTAAAATTTCTTATTCCAATACCATTTTATGTGTGAATATTTTATCTGGTTAAATTTTATGCTTTTATTTATTGGATTGTTTATTTTGTAAAATTGTGAACATGCGTATTCATGTCCTCACAATCACATGTTCTTCTAGCCAATCTCCAATATTTACATGATTAGCACATGGCTTTTAGCGTTTGCAGGTCCCACATGGTTGTGGTTAAAATTTACAATATTCTTGGGGTGCTACACTCCCAGTCCTTAAATTTGGGACGCGCCCAATTGACATATTTTGGTGATAATTCATTTAGGATATTGTATGCATAACCACAAGACAAAATTGCTACTTCAACCAGAATAAACGGACCTTCCCAAACCTTCACGAGATGAACTACCTTCCGTGTATCTTTGTACCTTTAGGGGCAACTGCTAAAAAGACTAAAAGCCATGTGCTAATCATGCAAATATTGGAAATTGGCTAGAACGACATGAATAAGTATATTTAAAATTTTACAAAATAAACAATCCAATAAATAAAAACATAAAATGTAACCACATAAAATATTTACACATAAAATGGTATTGGAATAAAAAAGTTTACCATTTACTAATTTCATTTTTCCTTTCAAAGAATTGAAAAGCTTAGAAAATGGGAAAGAGAAAGTAAGAAAATACAAAAAAAAAATTGAAAACCTTAATGGAATAAGAAAATTTACCGTTTTCTAATTAAAAAATTTATTGTTAAATAATTTTACCAAATCAAACTACAGGGGACTACAAAAACTCTTCAAATTTTAAATTTTAAATTGCACCAATTTTTTTTCAAATTTTAAATTTTAAAATAATATATTATATAAAATTTGTATAAAAAAATTACAAAACTTGAATTATATATATATATATATATATATATATATATATATATATATATATATATATATATAATGCCAACTTGCAAGTGTGATGATAATAAACAGTGATATCATGATGATAATAAAATAGTGATAAAGATTATATAACAATTTTAGATGTGACTAAGTCTTTGCTCTTGCAATGTACAATCTCGTTTTAATTTAATATTATTTTATCATGTGGCTTGAAATTAATAAAATACAAAAAACATTCATTTTGAAATGAAGAATTGCATATGTGATCCATGAGAGGGTTAGAAATATTGACAGATTATATTAATGGAAATATTTACACATAAAAGGTAAGAAAATACAAAGGAAAATGGAAAATTATAATGGAATAAGAAAATTTAATTTCAATTCTGCTTTAAAAAATACTTAGAAAATGAGAAAGGAAAAATAAAAAAATAGAAAAGAAAATGAAAAATCATAATGGAATAAGAAAGTTTACCATTTTCTAATTTCATTTTTTCATCCAAATGATTAAAAAAGGAGTAGTCTAACCAGCCAGAGGAATTGCCCAGTTTCCGTTACCGGTCGGAAAAATTTCTGATTCCTTCCGGCTCCGACCGGTAATTCCTTTGCCATCTGACACAAATTCTCAGAAACCCGATCCTAGAAAATTGGAAACATTATCCAACCCCGGATTTGACTCTCTCTGTGAGATATTATTCCAATTTTGCGGATATGCCAGAAATGATTCCAATTTTGCGTCCAATTCTTCGCGCCCGCTCCTATTCGGCTCATAGCTCCCCTGCTATTCCTGTTCAAAACTTGCAACCTACAGAACCAGAGCCGGCATTTCTCCCCTGTTGTTCCTGTTCGAAACTTGCAACCTGCAGAACCAGAGCTAGAAGTTACCACGCGAAGAATGCAAAACTGTGCTCAGCCCCGGTAAGTAACGCGAATCGCCTTCCTTACAAAAACCATTCTAATATAATTTCCAGAGGAATTTCCCGGTTTGTTGAATTTCTTCTTGGAATAATTGTTTAAAACTTTGATCAGAAGCCTGATATTCAATGAGATTACAAATTTTGTTGTTTTTGATCGGAATTTACAATGCTTGCAGTTTGGGTTTCTTTTCTGAACAATTCAACAAATCGGTTATCTTCTAATGGGTCTCTTTTTCTTCCCGGCTGGTTAGACTTCTCCCATCGAGCATTTTCCAGCGCGAAAACTGGCCTTTCGTCTGCATAATCAACGTGCCCAGTGAAATTTCCCCTATCGCTGTTGTTATAATAACACATCAAAATGTACAAAACATAGAGCCATGTCAAATTATATTTTTCATATATTTGATAACTTTTTGAATTGTGGCATGCATCATACTTTTTGCATACAATCAGTCTCCACTTCAACTTTGTCTTGCTCAAGATTTTAATGAGAAGTGGTCTAAAATATCCCAATGGTTTTCTGTTTGTTGAATTGCTTCTTGGAATAATTGTTTAAAACTTTGATTAGAAGCCTGAATCAAATACAGCTGCAAACATTTCAGAGTCCTCAAGCTTTTTAAAACCAAGTAATAACAAAGCAATCCAAACAGAGCATGGAAAAAATAGGTAACATAACCAGAATGCTAGGAATAATAAAGCAATCCAAACAGAGCATGGAAAAAACAAGTAACATAACTAGTATGGAATCGTATGGAAAAGAAAATAAACATGCTACTATATGAATATCAAGAATAATAAAGCAATCCAAACAGAGCTTGGAGAAAACATGTAATGTTTATTATATTTGATACTTCTAATTATCGATATAATTACAATTTCAGAGGATAATGAATATACATAATTACGCAAAAACAAACTACAGAATAAGATTGGTTCTTATAATACCATATGAATTATGATGTTGCAAGTAGCTTCCACGACCAGCTCCTCGTTCTAACAATGCGCCTGCTTTTCCACCTTGCTCTTCACTGCTAGCTTTCAATTGGGTATCTCCATAATCTCTATTGCTTGCATTCTGCAGCAAGAAGCATGTAAAGAAAAGGGGAAATGAAGGTTAGATGATTCACCTGAACTGTGCAGAGAACATTAAAAAGTACATAAAATCTGCCTAAAATACAATTCATTTTCTGCCATTAGTCATTATTTTAGACGTAGATTAGCTAAAGGCTACCTGCTCAGCCCATGATCCATAAACCTTCGAATATATTAGTAGCATTGAACAGTAATAAAGGTAGTGGAAAATCTAGAAACAAGTTAAAACCAAGTACCACAACAATTAGATGGTAATTGTTAAACAAAGACATCTGCACAATAGAAGTCGAGGTGAAGGGTTTGTGCTTTAATCTGGCATAGGGGTGGCGGGAAAAATGAGGTTAAAGTTTTGGAAAGTTTGTTTTCGAGGAGTTATGATGCTATGAAACTTTTCTAAATCGGTGATCTTTACAAAATTTGAGCTCCAATGTGATTTAATTTTCATATCCGAGGGCATAACATGGTTAAATTTCCACATGTTTACGAGAATTTGAAGCAAATTAATTTGCTTAAAACAAATGAGTGTGGCTGTTTGTCTTCATCAAGAGTATTTAAGGGTTTTCCAAAGAGATCTGAATTCAAGAATTTTCTAGTAGATTTGGCTCCTATTTTTTTAATTATATTTTTCAATTTTTATATGCTTTAATTGTCATATCTTAGGGTGGAAGTGTGATTCCATTTAAAACTATATTATCCATACATTAAAACCACCTCCTCAAGATGATATTTAAAATCATCATGTATATTAAAGATCCCATGTACTAGTGACCTTATCTTCTTCCACTAATTGTTGTCAACAAACTTGTATCTTTCTGTTTGGAAAACCATTACTTATTTTTACAAGTTTGAGGTTTATTTCTAATTGGCATCACCGATAACGTCATTTCATAATTGTTGTGACAACCTCAAACTGTCCATACTCTGTTTTTAGACATCTTCATAATAAGATTTTTCAATCACAATTTTTAACAAAAATAAGAAATATTTGATATCGCTTATATACTGTCTAACATCTAACAAATAACAATAGCTGGAGGAATGCAACCTTGCATATTGGAAATGAACACTGAATGTTCAAAATTTACAAAACAAATATCATACTCGTGCCAAAGTATCAAAGTACATAAAGTATGCTTTCATATATTTCTCATTGGTTTCAAACCCCAATGAATCATGTCTATTGTTATAAACTCAATCCACTTTCTCACCATCAAAAATTTACAAAACAAATATCATACTCGTGCCAAAGTATTAAAGTACATAAAAGTATGCTTTCATATCTTTCTCATTGGTTTCAGACCCCAATGAATCATGTCTACTGTTATAAACTCAATCCAGTTTCTCACCATCAAGATATAACCAGTTTTAGGAAATTTCAAATCTTTGATTTGAATGTATGAAGAAAAGGTTATGATTCAAATAAGATTATGGTATTAGGAGTCATTTCAAAACAATGTAGTCTTTTCCAAAGGTCTTGTGACCTCATTCATTCTCCAAATTCATAAGGTTGACAGCAGCAATTGATTGTGTTATTGTTCCTAACCTATTTGTACATTTTACTAAAAACTACCAAATCTTAACAAGTTGGCCTCACTGAGTGCATGTCATGGAGTGATCAACTATCCATATGAAATATACCCATTGTCTTGCAATTTCTTGATCTCCATAGGATACCCAAAAAAACACAAGAAGTTGGCCTCAATCAATGCATGTCATGGAGTGATGAGATCTCCATAAGAAATACTTCAATACCCACTTTATTGCTCTTTCTTGATCTCGATAAGATACCTAGAAAAAAACACCACACAACAATTATTGGAAGTACGACAATGGATATGATAACTCCTTTTAGCTTTGAATGAATTTTATGTTTGGTAGTAGAGCATGGTGGAAAACTTACCCAACAGCCACACAGACCAAGATTTCCTATAAAATCAGTGGCCTCGGGATTTTAGAAAATACCACCTTTAGGAAGTTCTCCTGAAAACTTGTTGAAAGAGAAATTCAATTGTTGGAGCATTTTCAGATTTTCCAATGGCATGGGTATTCCGCTTGACAAATGGTTGGAGGAGAAATCCATGTCGTGGAGATTTTGAAGTTCCATCTTTCTTAGTTCTTAAGGTAGGGGACCCTGTAATAAATTATTTGAAAGGTTGAAATATAAAACTATATTTGCAAGACCAGCAACTTCTAGAGGTATGTACCCATTTAGCCTATTCTGTGATAGGTCTAGTTGTTCGAAGTTCACAAAATTACCTAGACTTGTTATTATATTACCTGATAACTGGTTCTTATTGAGATTTAGATATCTTAACTGCAAGGGGTGGTCAAGAGAATTGGGGATTCTTCCTGAGAGATTATTTCCATAAAGATCCAGGAGCCCTAAAATTCTGATTTTCCCAATTTCCATTGGGATGGTTCCTTGTAAATTGTTAGATCCTAAATATAGCCTCTCCAACTTTTGAAGTTTATTAAGTGAAGAAGGGATTTCCCTAGTAAAATAATTCTCGTCTAAATCAAGCAATGTCAAACCAAATAGGTTTCCAATTTGTGGAGGTATTTCTAGAGTCAATTAATTGTTGCCCAAGTATATGACATCCATTTTTGTAGAGAGGTGATCGATAGAAGACGACAAACATCCCCTGAGACGATGATAGGATAACACTATTGCTTGCAGGTTGGAACAATTAGAATGTGTTCTCTAATAGAGACCAAAATTCCTCATAGTTAAATTGTTACTCCTCTGGCACCCTTCCCTCTGCCATATCCATGAGTTGTATGATGATACCATCCATGCCTTGTGTTATCATATTCCTCCCCATCTCCCCACAAAGCATAAGATTCCTCACCATGAACTGCATCATCTCCAATCAGAAGTTGCTCATCTGTCATCCTTAATCGGATCCCCAAGTTTATCACTGAAAAGATTATGTTTGTAGCTACAACATTCCAACCTATTATAAAACATGCTCCAGCCAGCTGCTTAAGGAACTGCACCCCTCTTGGACCTCCATAGAAGGCTCCCTTCAAATTTGTGACTGGTAAGAAGAGTTAACATAGAGCAGGCTCTGCGAAAAGACCAATTAGTGCACCACCCAATACTCCTGCAATAGCATGAGTATGGAATACACCAAGAGTGTCATCAACCTTTTGTAATAAGGTTGATATCTTATGAAAAACCATCATTGTGAACCACGTGATGATTCCAGATAACACACCCATTGCAATTGCTGCCCATCCTTGCGCAACACCTGAAGCACAAGGAACATAAACAATGGACATCAATACATGTTCTTGGGTAACTTGCAATTGCCTCAATATAAAGAAATATTGAATGGAGGTGAAAATGGACATTTTTTTGGGATATATGTACACACATTTTCTTAATCAAAGTTTAGGTTTTGATACCAAAAAGGAAGAAATGTCCTCTAATACCAAGGATGATCACATTGCTCTTTGTTTTGAACTAGGAATTTCAGTTCCACTGTTTTAAATTAGGTCCAAGTCTCTTCCAATTTCATCTTATTTTTTGTTCATAGAGGATAGAGTCACACATCAGTCATATAGAATTGCTCATTAAATTCCTTAAAGTTGTCATAAACTTCTTCCTACAATTTAATTTTGAACTCTTTAGGAATTTGATTTTATTTTCATAGTGAATGAATTATTGTATTGATTAAAAATGATAAAGAGCATGAAAAAAATACCTGTAGTAGGACTAATGCAGACAAGTCATGTTATCATTCCCTGGATAGCTCCAATGATAGAGGCTTTTCCAAAAAATATGACATCCAAGAATGTCCATACCAGGAGACTGGTGGCTGCATAAATATTGGTATTTAATACTACCATTGATGAATCAATGTTGGGAGCATAAGGATCCCCTCCATTAAATCCAAACCACCCCATCCATAAAATCCCTACTCTAGCCAGCATTAGCAGTACATTATTGGGAGGAAATCTTTCGCGGTCCTTTGTTAACCGAGGTCCAACTTGAAAGAAGTAGAAATATATATACTGTAAGCCACTTTCTTCAATATATATATTGTAAGCCACTTTCAGAAGAAGAAAAATACATCATATTTTTCTCAAGGAAAACTTGGGAGTCAAAGCAAAATACATCATATTTTTTTAGGGAAAACCTGGGAGTCAGAACCTAGAAATGCTTCCCCAAAATTTTCCTTCGGAACCTAGAAATGCTCCCCATAATCATGGATGGCATACTTTGTAAACCCATTAACATTGACATTGATTAATTTGCTTAACCTAGGGATTTGAATCACACACTACTGGCAGGGAAGTAACCACATTTCTAGAAACACTAAACTAGTAATGAATATCATATGTTGAATGAGCAAGTTCAATTAAAATGAAATTAAACATACCCAATAAGATGCAGTGAAACTTGAAATTCCTAAAGAGGCATGGATGACATAACCTCTTGAATAGTCAATCACACCCCATTAGAAAAGGAATCCTCCTCCCCATAAGCTGAAGGCTCCCACCATATATGAGAAGGTGAGCCATAATGGCACAAATGCCATCCAAGCCTTGATATTCATTCTTCCCGGCACTAAAGTAGCCAATAAAATCAATGTTATTGCTGCAAAAGAAAACTGGAAATACACCATGGTAGTCATAGGAAATAAATGTGTAATAATAGCGGTCTCCAGGGTGCCATTATGATAGTTTTGTTGTGATGTAGGAAGGTGGGCAGCTCCAATGATGTACTTTCAGCCTAGTGTTGGACTTACCTTGCCGCAGAAAGGAAGAAATTTATGCCCAAATGCCATTTTATATGCCCATGTAACCCAGTAGATCATAACAACAGAAAATGCATAGAGTGCCATAAAAGATGAATTTACATCCCACTTCTTTTTTACCATGCTTCCATATAGGATGACTAGGCCCAGCATGCTCTTCATACCCACAAACATGACCGATACCATTTTCCAGGCATTGTCTCCTTTGTTAAGCCAATCAGGAGATGTAGTCCCACTCTAATAAGAAGTTGGCACATAAGTTGCCATGGATGAAGCAATAATCAACAGAATTCAATACTGGACACCAAGACAAGACCTTGCCTGAGCAGCGCTCAGGACCAAGGCCTTACCTGCCTAAGCGGAGCTTAAGTGAGACTGTAGACCCTCTCTTTATCTGGCTACAATCAAAACCTCTTTTAAGGATTTCAACTCATCTATTCATTTATAATCTTATTTCATTCAACTGCCATATTGAATTCATTGCAGAAAGAAATTCCCAAGGGCTAATATTCAGTTATCTCTCACTATGCGATAATTTCTTGCCCCATAGGCTACAGACATGGGACATTTAGTTACTTCAAAGATAAGATGATTGCATTTTAAGATCCATTTCAATTATCATTTTGTAAGAAATATGATGTCCTATTTAATACTGAGTAATCAATTATATTGACTTTCCTATTTTAATCTACTTCTTGTAATTAGAGATCCATTTAGATTGTAATATGATGATCTTAAATTGTTTTTCAAAGTTGAATGGTTTTTACCTAATGTTCTTTTTGCAGTTTAGCATGGGTTCCTTTTCAAATAAATAGTGTTTAATGTACCATTTACCTATTAATTCTGAGGTTTTTTCACTCATTTAAATGCTGATAAAAATCCTCTTGTGCTTGCCTGAGCTGTTCATTAGTGTTGACGGCTTGTTGAAGTTCTTGTGCCTTTTTTATTTAGAACATATAGCTTTGCTGCTAACATTTTTCTATATAGGTTATATCTCTAATTTCCTTGCATATTGTTTGACCAAATCAATTCAAAATTGGAAAGCGAAGCAAATGGCAGCATATCATGGACCTTGAGGTGCAAGACCTCAAAGACAAAGTGACATTTTCTAGTAAAGACTTGGTTTGGACGGAAATAGATCGAAAGAACAATAGTATCGATCGAGTTGCCTTGATCCCGTTAAAAAGAGTTTCCGATTTTATCAAAGGAGAGGAAGAGAATCCCATTGCTCCATGTAAGTTCATACAGAAAACAAACAAAGAACCAAAACAAAGAGCTACCGCTGCATTGCGATATGAAATGTGAGTATTACAAAAATGCATTGTTTAGATCCTTTCAAACCAAATTTATCTTTATTTGTATGTACTAACACTTGAAATTTTTGGTGTAGTTATCACTGTTCATTTGGTCCACAGGACAAAAGAGGAAATCCTCCAACTAAATGAAGGACCTCCTTTGTGCAAAAAAGGGGTTGCCAAAGCCATTTTATTGTCAAGGTTATGCATGAAATTCCTGATAGAGCAATATTAACTTTCAATATGTATGAACATGAAGATGGGCAAGGTTGGCCTTGTCATGGTCAACATGACACTTTAGGTGATACCAGGACCTTGCATAAGCCAAAGCTTTCGAGGGACATTGTTTCAAATGTAGAGAGTTGTTTCTTTTTGGGAGTGCTAGTTGATATGGTTTATAGAACTCACATTAAGAGACATGTTGACATGGATGTGGCAACTCGAGATAGGGATTTCTTCTTGTGCAGGAAAGATATTGTAAATATATATAATAGGTTGGCGAAGGGAAAATATCAAATTCACCAAAAGGATGAAATGAGTGTAAACCTTTGGTATCAAAAGCATCGGGAAGATTTTTTATTTTACCAAAAGCCCAATGGTGTGGAGGTCCCTTTTATAATAAGAATTCAAACAAAGTGGATGTTGGAGACAATGGTCAAGCTATTGCACAATAGCTTACTAGCCATGGATTCAACATTTAATGCAAATAAATATGGGGTAAGTTAGATGCCAATGATTGATTGAATATACTTATTTAAGTTGTAAACATTGAATATGATTAAAAACTTGTATTTGACTTTATGTAACGTTCAATATGACAGTATCAGTTGTATACACTTATGGCATTTGATGAACAACAAAGTGGGGTGCCAGTTGCATGGGTCGTGGCATCACGAAACACATCAGATGATATTGCACTATGGTTGGAGAAGCTCATGCACAAGTGTTTCAAAACCTGTCCTGATTGGAAAATCAATGCTTTTATGGTTGATGATGCATTGGCTGAAATCATTGCCTTGAGGTAACTTTAACATTGTCATGATATAATTAAACTTGAATTTTTTCTAAAAATAGCACACTAAAATGCATTGAATATGGCAGGAGGATCACAGGGTGTGATGTGATATTATGTGTTTGGCATGTATGGAGGGCTTGGTTAAAAAATATCAATCGGTTGGCCACTAGTTCCATAAAAGCCAATGAGATGTTCAGTGATTTAGGTTACATCATGAAACACACTCTCAGCAACGAAGTGGAAGATGCAATAAGTCATTTTTTTTAATCAAATTTGCAGATGAAGAGAAGTTCTTAGACTATTTCCACAAGAATTGGGTTGCTGGAGATAAGATTCGTAAGTATACACATTTTTCGTATCATATGCATTTTTGTTTTCTATAAAAATGATGTATTGAGACTGACATGGTTCTATTTGCAATTAGGAATGTGGGTGAAAGGTTGTCGGGAGTTTCCTCATGCAAATCAGGAGACCAATAATGTTGTTGAGTCATACCATTGTTACTTAAAAACAAAATTTCTTTCTGATAGAAGGAAAAAATGTGCTCGAAGGATGGATTGGTTGTTGCATATGCTACTAACAACCATTGAAACTTGTTATCAGTTCAAGGAAATCTTAAAATAAGAAGGATTTCTAAACAACTACAAGAGAGAAAAAGAACTCGAATCATCAGTATAACGAGCAAGAAAAATTCCAGATACTGATTGTTGTCCTCATGAGAGTATAAGCCATGCTTACTGGGTCAGAAGCCAGACAGATCAAGGTAAAAAATACCTTGTCACCTGGTATCGCACAGATTTTATAACGTGTGAATGTCCATGGTCAATTCGCGGAAACCTTTTCAAGCATGCCATAAAGGTTAATTGGTTGTATTTCCAGTTGGATAATTCAAATCCAGTGCTTCATCAACATGTAGAGGATAACATATTTAGTGACCCACCTGAGATCAATATAGAGCCTCAAAACCATGACGTAGATGTCGATGCTACTCTTATGGCCACAAATATTGTTGATGCAGATGCTGAGAAACTTCATTTGGCAAGGGAGGAGATGTTTAGCATTTTACATCTCATTTTAGATAACCCTCCTACTACTTTGGTGAAGACAAGCCAGTTGACTGGTATGCTTAACAAATTGTTGGATGAAGCCAATAATTTGCATATTATAGATTTTGACTTCACACATGGGTCGGGTTCTCTTGATTCATCTTTGAAAAGGAAGAAAAGTTTCCTTAGCCCTACAAAGAAAAGAAAAAGAGGGAGAAAGAACAATGGTTTGGAAATTGATTTAAATGTTGATCCATTAGAATATGAACCATTTGAGTTTCGATACCTCAATAAGCGAGGACGTCCTCGATCAAATAATGCCATGTCTATGGTTCCAGGTTAGTTTCATGTGTTGAATAGAGTCATGGTTTTAGATTTAAGTATTTAGTCATCATCATTCTTTAACATGCAGTATGTTTATTTTTATAGAAATGCAACAATCCACAACCATGACGATAACCCAAGACCAAAGGGAGATGCAAGACCATTCAACCTTACTTGCCATGCCAGGTACATTTGACACTATTTCATTGTGTGCGCACATATACCTTTTATGCTCAAGAAATTTCATTGCACTAACATATGACACATTTCTAGGTAACTATAGAACAAGTGGAGAAGCATCATCTTCTACCATGATTGATCATCCATTGAAGTGCTTCAACTCTAGTGGGAATCAATGAAGTATGAAAAAACAATAGGTAAGTACTTTCCAAAAAATGTATGCATGTACTTTCCGAAGTGATGGGTCAATTAATTTCATAGTAACTTGGATAGTTTCTTTCATTTATTTGGTTTGAGTGTAAAAATATTCTTAATATTCCTTATTATTCCATGTGCGCTAGACCCAATTCTGAGCTTAGAAATAAAAAATAAATACAATATACAAATATATGATTTATATAATGTGAATCTCAGTATTTTTCTTGTGCTCATTTGTTGAGTGCAGACTTCTTACAGTTTTGTTACTGTTTGTGGCATCCTCTTGTGTGATGGAGAACCAGCTAGTTCATGTAGTCCTCAAAAGTATTATTATGGGCACTCATGACGAGAAACTCAAAACCGGGGACTCAAAAGCAGGCTCAAAACAAGTGTGCACATGATCATAGACATTATTACACAACCAATATTGTCATAAAAAATGTGGAGAGATTGGAAATTTGTACCAACTTATCTGAAGCTGGGAATATATATTTGAACTTCATATTTTATCTATATAGTTAAAGTTTAGTTGTCCAAAATGGTCTTCTAGCATATTTTGTTTTCATCTATCGTTGTTTTCATGGTTTGGTAATTTACAACAATTTTTTGTCTTGTTTATTTGAGATAAGTTTAGGCTGGAATTTTTGACAATAACTTTGATATTGAAGAGAATAGGGAATAATCCATTGCTTTAATTATTGCTGTCATTAATATAGTCGGTTTTCAACCATTAAATAACCCACTTGGTATTTTTTCAAAGTTTGCATGAATCTGGAAGATATCAGAACAATTGTATTGTACAAAGCTTAATTAAATGGTGAGCTCACATTTGTGCAAATAGGCTTGAAAAAACATTGTAAACAAACTGGATTGTCAAGTCTGAAATACCTTTTGGAAATAAAAACATTAAAGAATGTTGAACGTTAATATCAGAACCTAAACAGTTGACTTGGCAACCATCTACAAGAATATAACCAGTAAGGAATGTGTCATCATCTCTAACATGTTCAGCCTATTCTCACCTCTAAAACAGAAGTCAAGGACACCACTGTTCAATATATTTTGAGATCTGCCTCGCGCATATTTGAATGAAAAATGATATTGTTGTGGATCAACAGAAAAGAAAGGAATTTTTTAAATATTTTCACATGTTTCATGTATTCATGGCAGCAGACTAGGAATGGTAAGTTTATGATTATGAACTTTATATAAACAATAAAAAAATGTCATGAAAAATAATATGTATAGAGTTGGAAATATCCTTCTATTGTCCTTAAAATTTCCTTGTTTCTTTCCTTACTTTGGGGATATTTTGTCATTAAAGAAAAAACTACGCTGGACTGTATCATAAGGGCAAGCAACCTACCCTTTAATTGGGAACTATAATGAGAGATTGGGTCAACCTAGAAATTCTCAAACGAAACTAGAGGAGAGGGATAAATAACAAAAAATAACAGTTGTAGGGCACCAACACCTTCCCAAGGGCTTCCTTTAACCCTCCTACAACACAAGCAATAGCAGCATTCTTGTCCTATCCATTAGCTATGTAAAAATAAACAGTATTTAGTGTCCACAACATAAGAAACTGTGTGATCAATATTTCATAGAAAGAAAGAGAATTCCTTAGTGGGTTTAACCGTGACAACCATTTCAAGCTCCACCTCAACATCTAAGTGGGTTATCAAGGATGAGTCAGCTGATGTTAGAGAGCCTATTGTGCCAATCAACTGCTAGCTAAAAACTCTACTAGAAATCTGGCCAAAGAAATGTATATATAAATATTGCTTCAAGCAGAGTGAGAGATTGACATGAAGGATATTGGCATGTGAGCTTTATTTGATCTCTGCTGTATATTTATGAAAGATTTCTAAACGTTATATGATTCAGATGGATATGAAAGAAATTGTTCTCAATTTTTTTTTAAACCAGTAAAATATATGAAAGCAAAATTCGAATCTTAACATTATCACTCATTGATTTGCGATTTTCTTCTGCATATTTTAACTATACATGTTCAGGTTCTTCCAAAACACAGATCACTATCCATTAGTCATTAATGTGGGTGCTATTAATGTTCTATGCACACAAATTGAGTAGGGTGTATATTTCTGCTGTAAATATAAAAAAACAACAAGCTTAGATTATGCTACTCACTTTTATTGTGATAAATATATAAAAACCAAAAAGCTTAGCTAAACTGATAGATGCCATGTCACTCCTAGAGAAACAACTGTACATGTCTGTCATGATCACGTCGATATTCTTTAACTCTTGTGGTTACAAAATTATACATTTACAACATTTGTTTCCAACACAAACATAAGCAGTAGCAAATGATGATACAAAAATAAATAATGATTTCCACTTAAAAAAACATTTCGCAAGATTTTAGCCAAAACTCTAAAACATAGAACTAAATTAGACGATGCCATAATGTTTTAATAGCAAACACAAGACCATGACCCATTTACTTTTCTCCAAATACATTTGTCCATATACATGGAATATATTATATTTTCCCATATATCTGTACCCTTATAAAAACCGTACTAGTTACAAGTTGGGGAAAAATAATACATTAACAGGTTCTTTAGTGAAAGAACCATGCCATGATAGAGGCAAGAAAAATGATAACAACAACCCATTCACATACTGGAGACGTGTTTGGATGCTGATCAATGATGTCTGTTGCAGTGCATGGTGATCCTATCACATATTTGACATCTACTTTTGTGCTTAACAATGCCCTAGACATTATATCAGTAGACATCCTTTGAATCATTGCAAAGTAATTGATGGTAAAAGTTTGAAATTGACAACTCCAATTTATTGCTTCCCTATAAAGGGGTTTTAAATTGTCTGCTCGAATTTGATAGATTCCTTTCATCTGATTACATATCATCTCTGAGTTGGTGAATACTTGAATATCATTGACATCATGTCTTTTTTCCACTGTTAGCCCTTCAACAAGGGCAATGTAGTATGCTTTATTGTTTGTTGTTCTTCCATGCACTTATTTCTTTCCATAGACCACATGATTTGTTGCCATGTTGTGAAGGGAAAATTTCACAACTCCTCGAATTGGATTTGGAAAGCATGAAACTTCAATGCATAAACGCCACTTTTGCACCATTGTTTACACTTAGAAAATTTGAAAAAAAAAAAAAAAAAAATTAAATTCATATTAGACAAATAGGTATTATGTATTTCTTAATACTCAACATGTTATTATGTGATATATAACTAAAAAAATCACTTATATATTCCTAATCTATTCCACTGACTACTAATTAATTGAACATCCATAAACCATTTCATTCTTATTTTATTTTATGCCTATCAAGATAAAGAAAAACCACTTAAAAATATTATAACACAGAGCTAACATCACAACGAAAAATTATAAAAGTGGTCTACAAATTACCATCCGCGTTCAAATATGCTTGAACCTAGTTATTACCAAAATTCTTGGAATTAATATCTGTTTGCAAAACTACATTATATACTACAGGTATTTTTTTTTTTAAATTGGTGGAGTTTGGTGTACAAATGTACCTAGGGTCGAGAGGTAAACTACACTCATGTTAACAAATAAGTTAACCATGAGGAAATCAAACAATGTCTTGAGTGTGAGAGAGAGTTAGACTCATGGTGTAAATAGAAATATCAATAAATAAGATATTAAATCCCTTCAAATAAAGGGTAAATGAATAACTAAAGGAAGTAGTCTTTATGATATTTTTTTAAATTTGAGAGATAAAATATAGCAACATCATGATTGAAAATAAAAATAAAACAAATCCTAGGTATAAGGTTATCATGCTAATGTACATAAAATCACTTGTATTTATATTTCTACTAAAATTAATTATAAAAGACCAAAAAAAAAAAGTCTAAACAACCATAAGACCATTTTCTAAACGATTCAGGAAATGTGGTCAATAGGTCACATTATAGAAGTAATGCTTACATCTAAAAAAATGGGCTATTTGCATTTGCATACAACTATTGAGCGAAGAACCGATTACCAATACAATGAGAAAACTTATGAAACCTTCAGTTTAAAATAAAGCATCTCTTAATCAAAAGGGATTTGAGCAAAATGAAAATGAGAATATCCAATAATCAAAATTTTAAACTAAGGGTTTATGCATTTGAAATAAGGTAACCCCCAGTCGAAATGCCGAAGAAAGGACTATTCCAAGAACTAATCGTAATAATATTGGAGACAGTAAATGAAATTTTTGGGAAGAATTATGGTCACAGCAAGTACAAATATAATTCACTTCATTTTTGGGAAGAATTTTTCTCATAGCAACTACAAATATAATTCTCTTCATAAGAAAGAGCAAATTGATAGTTACAGGAACTGTGTAATAGGTGTATTTTTTGTGGGACCTGAGGTCGTAATATGAAATAACTAGGATTGGTCTTATCCCTCACAGTCGAAGAAGCTCTAAGATATTTCTGAATTCAAACAATATAAGTATGTCAATTAAATAAAATAGTAAGGTGGCCACATTGCAAATGATATTGAAACTAAGGTTTGCAAAGTAAACAAAACGAATGAAACTGTAATATAAATTGCATCATGAGAAGAACACATGGTAATTCAATAGGAGATGACAAATGGAGATCATAGAAAAATGCATTTAACTTTAAATATTAAGTATACAACACATTTTGCTACGGTTTGAACCTTTCATAACCTAAGCATGATGGAATCGAACAACAACAATTCAATTAAAAGAACTGCTCTACATCCTTATAGTAAATATAATATCTTGAGGACATTATAACACATATACCTGAAATGGTTTCTTGATGAGAGAAAACTAAAACTCAACCAAGTGGAAAATTCTGCACTCTAAGTCCAAATCTTGGAAAAGAAACCCTAGGTGAAATACGTTAAATGTGTAGAGTATACTATCTATTTCCAGATTGATGATAGGGATCCCACTATAGGTGGTTGTCCCTTCTAAATTTTAAAAGAATAACCTGTGGGCAGAAGAAAGTTATATTAATAAAGTTGAAGGACACACAATCTACATGTTATATCCAGACATAGGAAAAAACAGAGCATCACTAATCATTCATACTATTAATGTTCTCTGCATAGTTCAGGTGAATCATCTAACCTTCATTTCCCCTTTTCTTTACATGCTTCTTGCTGCAGAATGCAAGAAATAGAGATTATGGAGATACCCAATTGAAAGCTAGCAGTCAAGAGCGAGGTGGAAAAGCAGGCGCATCGTTAGAACGAGGAGCTGGTCGTGGAAGCTACTTGCAACATCATAATTCATATGGTATTATAAGAACCAATCTTATTATGTAGTTTGTTTTTGCGTAATTATGTATATTCATTATCCTCTGAAATTGTAATTATATCGATAATTAAAAGTATCAAATATAATAAACATTACCTGTTTTCTCCAAGCTCTGTTTGGATTGCTTTATTATTCTTGATATTCATATAGTAGCATGTTTATTTTCTTTTCCATACGATTCCATACTAGTTATGTTAGTTGTTTTTTCCATGCTCTGTTTGGATTGCTTTGTTATTACTTCGTATTAAAAAGCTTGAAGACTCTGAAATGTTTGCAGCGGTATTTGATTCAGGCTTCTGATCAAAGTTTTAAACAATTATTCCAAGAAGAAATTCAACAAAGAGAAAACCATTGGGATATTTTAGACCACTTCTCATTAAAATCTTGAGCAAGACAAAGTTGAAGTGGAGACTGACTGTATGCAAAAATTATGACGCATGCCACAATTCAATAAGTTATCAAATATATGCAAATTATAATTTGACATGGCTCTATGTTTTGTACATTTTGATGTGTTATTATAACAATAGCGATAGGGGCAATGTCATTGGGCACGTTGATTATGCGGATGAGAGGCCAGTTTTCGTGCTGGAAAATGCTCGACGGGAGAAGTCTAACCAGCCGGGAAGAAAAAGAGACCCATTAAAAGACAACCGGTTTGTTGAATTGTTCAGAAAAGAAACCCAAATGAAAGCATTGTAAATTCCTATCAAAAACAGCAAAATTTGTAATCTCATTGAATATCAGGCTTCTGATCAAAGTTTTAAACAATTATTCCAAGAAGTAATTCAACAAACTGGGAAATTCCTCTGGCAATTATATTAGAATGGTTTTTGTAAGGAAGGCGATTCGCGTTACTTACCGGGGTTGAGCGCAGTTTTGCAGTCTTCACGTGGTAACTTCCGGCTCTGGTTTTGCAGGTTGCAGGTTTCGAACAAGAACAACAGGGGAGCAATGCCGGCTCTGGTTCTGCAGGTTGCAGGTTTCGAACAGGAACATCAGGGGAGCTATGAGCCGAATAGGAGCGGGGGCGAAGAATTGGATTGAAAATTTGAATCATTTCTGGCATATCCGCAAAATTGGAATCATATCTGACAGAGAGAGTCAAATCCGAGGTTGGATAATGTTTCCAATTTTCTGGGATTGGGTTTCTGAGAATTTGTGTCAGAGGGTGGAGGAATTTCCAGCCGGAGCCGGAAGGAATCGAAAATTTTTCTGACCGGTAACGGAAACCAGGCAATTCCTCTGGCTAGTTAGACTACTCTATTAAAATAATTAGAAAATGGGAGAGGAAAAAAGCTTAGAAAATGGGAAAGGAAAAGTAAAAAAATAGAAAAGAAAATGAAAACTGGTATTGGAATAAAAAAATTTACCATTTTCTAATTTAGTTTTTCCTTTCAAAGACTTGAAAAGGTTAGAAAATGGGAAAGAGAAAGTAAGAAAATACAAAAAAAAATGGAAAAACATAATGGAATAAGAAACTTTACCATTTTCTAATTTAATTTTTTCTTTCAAAGGCCTGAAAAGGTTTTTAAATGGAAATGGAAAGAATTTGTCTGTGTAAATATGTAATGCATTGCTAATTTTAAAATGAACGACTATTTTTGGGATTTTATATATTTTTTAAATATGGTTATATTTATTATGAAAAATTTTAGATACATAAGTTTTTAAATTTGAAGAGTATTTTAGATTCAAATTTAGAAATGAATATAAGTTTTGAAAAGAAATGATAAGTGTGGTTTTTAATTCAAAATAAATTTAAAAAATAGTAAAATAAAGGTATTATTTTCACAAAGTAAACAATTTTTTAGGATGTACAACGCAAAGTTTTTTCTCTAATTTCTTTCAATAATAGTTTGACATGATCCAAAGACTTCAATCTCTCTCTACTATTATTATTTTTATAATTCTACTATTATTGTTTTTATAATACATAGAATTTGTATGGTTGTTAACACAACTTGTAATTAATAACCTAGGAAACTCATTCTAAGTCTACAATACAAAAGAAAATAAGTTTAAATGAGAACGTTCAAAGTGTTATCCTTACAAAAACCACACGAAAGCATGGTAGGTCAATTAATGTCTTCTAACATTGCTAGCAGCAAGTAGTTAGGGAAATGAGCACTAGTGTTTTAGCACAATGGGGATTTCTTGGAAAATCCATAAATCTCAGACACATAAAACTAGGTCACCATCTATGCTAAAGTAGTTGAGTTCTGGGTGTTGGGGAAGCCATGACTAATTGAGATATGTAAAAAATAACAACCTGGAGGAAGCTGGTCATCTTCAAGAAGTACTGTATCACAACAATATTTATAACATAAATGGTTAAAACTTACCATTTTCTAATTTTTTAATAAGAAAGTTTATCATTTTCTAATTTAATTATTGCTTTCAAAGGCCTAAAAAGCTTTTGAAATGGACAAAGAAAGAATTTGTTTGTCTAAATATGTAATATATTGGTAATTTTAAAAGGAGTGACTATTTTTGAGATTTTATATATTTTTTAAATATGGTTATATTTATTATGAAGAATTTTAGGTACATAAGTTTTTAAATTAGAAGATTATTTTAAATTAAAGTTTAGAAATGAATATAGGTTTTGAAAAGAAATGATAAGCGTGGTTTTTAATTCAAAATAAATTTAAAAAATAGTAAATAAAAGGTATTATTTTCACAAAGAAAAGAGGTTTTTAGGATGTATAATGTCAATTTTTTCTCTAATTTCTTTCAATAATACTTTGACATGATCCAAAGACTTCAATCTCTCTCTACTATTATTATTATTATAATCAGTAGAATTTGTATGGTTGTTAACACAACTTGTAGTTAATAACCCAGGAAAATCATTCTATGTCTACAATACAAAAGAAAATAAATTTAAATGAGAATGAGTGAAAATGTGAAGGTGGGTTACACTTTTTGCCCTTTTTTGAGAAAAAAATTTCATTTTTTTCGGTTCTTCAACTTTCTGCAAACTATAACAATTTTTCTGTGTAGAATTTCATTTTGCGATAAAAATAAAAGTTGTGAGAAATTTTGTTAGATTTCTATTACTTATTTTTTGAAAAAATTTTATGCAGATTTGATATGTCAACTTAGCGTTTCTTTGAGTGTGTGTTTCTTAACAATCAAAGGATTCATAAGAAGTCATGTTATGTCGCAATGCTGTATTCATTGAAAATTTGTGTTTTTGAAAAAACAAAATGTGTTACAAAAATCTAGACAGATTCTACTTTGTTTTCGTCATATTTACAAAGCCAATGGATGCATATCATAATTACTAGAATTTTTTGAACTGGTCCAATACGAAAAACTGCGTATTTTGGATATGTTTCGCGTCGCAAGAAATTTATTAACATATAAGTTATAAACTAAAAATCTAAAAGCTACCCATTAGAGACGACGGACCAATGTAATGCCCCATAATTTTTTCAATTTTTTTTTACAATGTATTTTGGGAGATACAAAATTTTGATTTCACTGAATCACAATGACCCTCAGAAATTGTTTGCACCCATTTTATTAGAAAAATAATTAAAATTAATAAACGTTTACGAAATTCCATAAAAGTTATATTTCCTGAAATTAGATTCAATTTTGAAAATGCTTGTCTTGGTTCCGACAGTTAATTAACAACCTTTCATGGAGTTTAATCAGTCCAAAGTTGCAGAACCGTTTTCAGAGCCTGGTTTTGCGTAATTGGTGACGCGTTAGTTCGGCCGAACTATGTTTTCCACTTACGAGTCG